>CAEFZP010004470.1:27500-202569 GCA_903064625.1 Mallotus villosus | reverse complement strand
GGTGTGACATTTCCTCAAATGTTGTACCATCAACCAAACCAAGGAAAGCTAGCTCACCAAAATGATCAAACCTAGCTTTCAGTTGTACATTGACATTGTCCAGAACATTATAAAACATTAGTTTCCTCTCATCTCTGGCTGACTGTTTACTTTGGACACTATCGGTCAGGCCAAGTGTAACGCATTTCTGCTCAAACCGCTCATAGAAACTGTTGAACTCCTGTCTCTACGGATTCAAATTAGGGTCAATAACATTTTGCACCTGCAAAAAGAGATTTGCTTCTGCACAAAAAGATTTGCATCCGCAGAAAAAGATTTGCATCAATACAACACTTTTTTACGGAATAGTTTTTTTTATAGAATAGTTTGTGTATGTCCGAAAATGAGGCAGAGGGTGCATTACAAAGAATACAAATTTAATAATTTTCTGGATCTAGATTACCAGAGTCCTCCCTGAAGAATACCCCAAAATGATGGAACTGACAGGTGGTTGGCTGCTATACAAAGCGACAGGTGTGGAGTATGGCTGTATTCATGGTTTATTAATATACAACAAATCGGGCGGAGCTGGTTCATGAAGGAGGACGCGAGACATAGCCGCGTCACCAGCAGTGCGTCATATTACGTGCAGGGTACTCCGTCTTAATAGGGCGGGGTATAAAGCGGGGTATCCCGGCATATTGCTAGTGCGACATAGACATCAGTCATCCTGCTGTTTCTTGTGTTCTAAACGCTGCGTCTGATCGATCTGGTTCCTAGGTGGCTTGAACAATGTGTCGTCAGGAGGTTCCTGTGTCTGTCTATGTGGTCATCGAAGTCTGGCCTGGTCCGTGTGGACCTGGAGTGGTTAGCGAGCAGTGCTGCATGGCTCGCGAACAATGGCGTGGTCCTCCGCACGTATGCAACTGGTGTGGAGCTTCGCTCGTCAAAATGCTGGTGTTTTCTAAGGATCCTCAATGTTGTATGTATATTTCGCTGACGGGGTGCAGCCTTCACTGCGCGGTGTAGGATGTGCTTCGTTTGTTGGGGCGGTCTCGTGGTCTGGTTATTGACCTAGCACTAAGAGCTCTCTTGGAAGTCGCTTCAGACCAAAGCGTCTGCTACATGAATGAAGGACCTGTTTGACGGGTTTATGGCTGGGTAAAATGTCTGCTCAGTGTCGCTATTGTGTGTGCTAATTGCAATGGGTCTCGGGAGCCTTCGTGTCGCTAGGTCTAGCAAGGAATCCGTGACCTATGTACTTTTGTAGACTCTCTCTTGGAAGTCGCTTGGACAAAAGCGTCTGCTAATGAATTATTGTAATGGTATGAATCCCTTAGACTTATTTACATGTCTATGATGAATCCGGCAGGGGTCGGCCTATATGTTGGCCGTGATCAGTCAGAGTTTCCGTAGTCTCGGTGGCATGGCTTATGGCTACCGGTAATAGGTGCGTTCGACATGGACTGCGGCTGCATGAAACGACCGGCAGTCGAGGAGGAGTTAACGGCTGAAGTCGGACATTCAGCTTCTCGTGGTTTGCTGCGCGATCAAGCGCGTCTGCATACTTTCATGTTGTGATAACCTAGTCTTTCCGTTCGTGAAAGGCGGACGACACACCTTTTTCATAAATGTTTTATTCAACTTAACTATCGGTCCGAGTTGAGCATTGGCAGAACTGAATGTGTCTGACTATAGGCCTACAACACGCGTCAAGTGTCGCGTGTGTGAGTCTGGCCGATCATGAATAGCTGTGTCGTCGTTAGGACCCAATACCGGGTCCTGGCATTTCCTACTGTCTCTGTTCAGCAATGTAGCTCGATGTCAGTCAACCCCCGGGCAGGCTCGGGTAGGCTCTCTCGCCGACGCGTCAGGTGATGCCCTTCGGCGGTCGCAGTGGCACCGGTCGGGATTAATGGCGATCGCGGCTGTCTCTATGCTCTACTGGCTTCAGCGTCACATTTCGACATTCCATCCGAGTCCTGTGGGGTCAGCTGGACGGGTGCAGGGTGCATTCGTGCAGCACCTGTCGGCCGATTTTGTGTTCGTCCTCGCACCGGCTCGGTGTGTCATTTGTCATTGCTCGGAAGTTCGTTCCGGCGCTGCGCAATCTCGTTCGCGGATGGGGGTTTGCAATCCGATTGCGTTCTGGACCATGCTCTGCGGGCATCGAAATTGGGTTGTCGTTTTTTTGTGCGGACAGGGTGCAATTTCGGCTCCCTGGCTTGCAGGCTACGTTGTGTTGGGGGTTCGACGCAATGGAAGGGTCATGGCTCGTTGGATGGAGTCGGCGGGCGATTCAAGTCACAGCAATGTTCGAGCTGAATCCCACTAATTGTACCCCACTTGTCTTAGGTAGGGGTGGTTACATTTAGTCATTTAGCAGACGCTCTTATCCAGAGCGACTTACAGTAAGTACAGGGACATTCCCCCGAGGCAAGTAGGCCTTGCCCAAGGACACAATGTCATTTTTAGCACGGCTGGGAATCGAACCAGCAACCTTCTGATTACCAGCCTGACTCCCTAACCGCTCAGCCACTTGACTTGACTGGGTGGTATGTGTATTATATGCTCTTAGGTTATAGGTGGTATAGGTGTAGCCTATTAGAGGTTCAGCATATTGTAGTGAACATGGTCGTATTTAGGGGGTGTACTATTTAGCTCAGCATAGATGTAATGTATGTTTTGTGTACTCATGTTATGTATGCAGGTTGCATTGCGTTATCTTGTCCTAAGAAGTTCAGGGCAGTGACCTGGTGTTTGTGCATTTGACAAATACTTGAACGTGAACTTGTATCCTATCCCTGTAGCGTCTGACATGGGGTAAGCTAATATGGTGCAGGAATAGGATTGTTGTGTCTTGTGATATGAGGACACTCATATCAAGGGTAGATCCTCTGACATTTGATTAACAGTAGTGAGACGTCTTACAGTGGAAGTGCATCACAGGCAATGTTTGCGGGCGTATTGATTCCCGGGTTGGTTAACATCGTAAGTGACGTCACATTCCAACCTTTGACCTTGCACAATCTCCCCTGACTACTTGACCATAGACACGCACGTACTAGTGTGGAAGCTGTTGCAGGTACTCTTGTTACATGGCATATTAACTCTGCTTCCTGTCCCCTCTTCCCTGGTGCAATACGTCCGCTGTCATGTCATGTATTGCATGCCAATATTTACTAATATGTTTAGTCAGGTGGCCTGCCAGGTGCAGCAGCGCGTGAAGTGTCAGGTGACCCAGTCACCATCAACTGTGATATTGGTATATATCACAGTTGGTATGTAGAAACAACGCCTCCGTAGGATGTCGAGGCAGTGCCTCAGTTGGTATGTAGAAACAACGCCTCCGTAGGATGTCGAGGCAGTGCCTCAGTTGGTATGTAGAACAACGCCTCCGCTAGGATGTAGAGGCAGTGCCTCAGTTGGTATGTGGATGCAACGCTCCGTTAGGATGTCGAGCATAGACTCGTGCATGTTCACGGTGCGCCTGTCTGAGGGTCGCTTTGCCATCAATCGGAAATCCGAGCCCCCTCTCCGGAGGGGGTTTCCGTTTCCGCGGTTGGGGCGTCGTAGGCCTCTGGGTCTCTGTCCCCCTAAGTGCAGACCGAGGCAGAGCACGGCAGGAAAGTTCCTGCGGTTCTCCTTTTCCCCCCTTCCGTCGTCCCCCCCTCTCCGGAGGGGGGGTGGTGACGCCCACGTTCTTCATAGGTGCGGGCGTGGCTGCCTGTGGACACCAGTGGTCTGCTTGCTGCCCGCGTTACGCATGCGGGGGTGAGGGGGGGGGACTGGGCTCCGCTCCTGGTTCTTCTCCTATCAGCCGAGCTCCGGCGTGAGCCGCGAGCGAATGTGGAGTGACAGATGCAGCTAGGGGCACTCTCTGCTCTGAGCTACGATGCTGAGGGTAAGTATGTATGGCTAACACAACGTTAATCTCAGTGAATTCTAGCATAACGGGCACCACATACACACAGCAGTCTCATACATTTTGTCTCGTCGGCATGTGGTTTTGTGTTGGGGTATGCGTCTCTGCTCGGAGGTCGAGACGGTGTCTCCGTTGGGTGCGGCAGGGAGCCGATGCAAGCAGAACCACAATGCCAAACCAAATGTACAATAATGTATTGTACAGTGTGCAATAAAGCATCAAGTAAACTTATACTGAGTCCTCCTGCCTGAACAATATGTTTGTGCAGGGGAATAAAGAATAAAGGTGTTAAATACGAAAGATGCATTTAACTCACCTGCGTTTGGGCATTTTCATAAATGGGACAGTCGTCCACACTGTTGCATGAGGTCTTGAGTGCATGTTCACAAGTCTGGGTGTTGGGACTAAGCCAAAGTCTTCAAAATACACACTAGCAGAAAAGTGTTAAGTAATTTAATATCTTCCTCTTAAAAAGCTGTCATGTGTCTTATCCTTTTCTAAATGATACATCATGTATTTTCTGTTAAAGGTGGTACTGGACAATGAATCTCTCATGCATTTCCAGGAATCTGCCTCTGAACAGCTCCAGGAAGGTGACATGGAGATGCAACAACAACCAGATGTTTGCATCGAAGATCAAGTCCAGGTTAGAGGACAGTCATTTTGATAACTCAGTATATCCACACATGAAACATTCTGAAGAACCAACTGTACTTAATCAATACCCTCGCTCACTTGTCCCAGTAGTGAATGTAAAAGTACTACAATCTATGATATGACTGTCTGATTGTGAAGAATGTTTTTAAGTTTAAGTTTTCTGTGCAGTCTACCTGTCCAGTTTGTGGTGGCCAGTATCCTGCCGTTCTCTTGCCCTATCATGCCAGTTCATGTGGTGAAAGGTATTAAAACATTTATTTAAAAAAAACTACAAATTAAAATGAGAACCTGCACACCGGTCAAATAATCTATACACTGAAATCCATCTGTTTCTGATTAAAGTATAGACCACTTTCAAACCTACGTCACACGACTGTCAAGCTGGCTCAACTGCGCATGTGGGTTGCAAAAGACAAACTTCTCCCCTGTATAATACACTTGGAGTGTCGATCAGGTCATCATATATCTCTGTTCACTGGATTACAGGGCTTGACATGAACTGTTTGAGGCACTTGTCCTTTGGACGAGTACATTTACATTTCACTTGTCAATGCACAAAAGTCACTTGACCCCCATAGCTTTAAATAGCCTGACCAAGTGATCGGGCAAAACTAGCCTGGCTAACGGAGGTCGCTTTCTCAGGACAATGAGTAATGAAACAGGCTCGATTAAAGAAATCCAATATGCTGGCTATCTTCAGCAGGCTCGTATCAACGTTAGGCAGTCCTCTCTGACGTTTCTGGAGTGAAATACAACATTGTGCACACTGCCAGTGAGCGACGAGTCTGACTGAGGCTTATGGGGACGCAGTCTCACACTCAAATTGCCAGTTTAAACAAATCACAAAAATAATCGTACCAGCTGGCTAAAGCAGAATTCCCATATCTCTTGAAAGCTGCCCTGCTCGACTTTTTAGATGTCGAATTGACTGTAAAACTGTAAAATTATGAACTTTGTGACACAACGCGAAGACATGGCTGCCGCTCCACTATGCGGTGTGTACCGGGCGACATTCTCACTCAAATGTCAAGACTTTCGTGACCCAAATCAAAATTCTGATCCGACAGATCAATGGGGAATCGCTTTTTCTCTCTCTAAGGCTGTCCTCCTCTGACTTTTTGGCCTTTTAAATCTAACTATTTGTATGATCCGTGTGGTCCTTTTGCCATTGTAAATGCTATCCTTTCCCTGGTTTTCTGAAACCTAGCTGCGCGCGCATCCTGAATGTTGGTAAACATGAAAGTGGTCTATACCTGAGAATCTGCCAAGTTCATCAAGCAGTCCAGACATCAGAGCTAGACCACAACGCAGTCAGGAAATGCATGGCAGCATTTCAACTCCTGATCTTGATGCTGAGAGAAGGGACTTGGACACTCATGGAGGTAGGTGATCATAATGTAAAAATATTTTCCAGTTCACTTATAGCATTTTGAAACTTAAATATTGTGTTTGATGCCCAAAATGGCTGTTAAACATGCTTCTAAGTGCTAAGTATAATGCAACAACACGACAAAGCCCAAAGTTGTTTCCAAAAGTTGAACCTAACGTAGACACAGTAAATAAAAACACAATCCTTTTGTGTTCGTTTGTAACTTTTATTACAAGTTGGAAAACCATCCTTTGCCCCCAAGCAGCAGCGACCCTCTTCAAAAGAGATATGTTGCAACAAAAGGAGATGGAACCCCCAATCCGGGCAAACCTGGACATCCGAGAGGACCAAGTATCCCAAAGTCGGCAAATACTAGCCTTCTACAAAAGCCCACAAATTGACTGGGCTTGCCCTCTCCACTGCTTTTACACGGTAATGATGATACAGAACTTAATTCTGTAATAATGTAACATACACAATGTGTGCATGAATGTTAGGTAATATTTGTGTTGTCATTCTTACGTGATGCAGCTGTTGGAGTTGGGGTCCAAAGACACTTCCTTAGCTTGGCAATGTCTAGACTGCAGAATGGATTCAACATCAACAGCGGTATGTCCGTGATGGTGAAATTAGACTTTGTGAAGCATGGATGCTTTTTGGGCCATTTGTATACCAAAATAAGTTCACTGATCAGTCGTAATTAGTCATGTGATTTGACGGGGACTGAAGCAAGGGTTGGGTTTGAATGTCATCATTCACTCCCCTGACAACATACAGCTTAGCAATTCAGATTAATGGTTGACAGCATCAGTGTCTAACAGGACATTGGCTATGATTAAAGGTGATACTTTATCTTTCTAATTTGCCTTCATTTTTTACTTATAATTCATAGATACAACCAACATCACGCTCCTTTTTGAGGGAGAACGGGACCACCTCCTCCCCTCCACCTCCCAGATCCTGCTAGAGTGACCTCTTTGTAATTGCTGGGAGGATGATTGGGCATTCTTTCCTGCACAGTGGCCCTTCACTTTACGGAGTCAGTGAAGCAATAATTCACATGTTGCTTCATGGAAATGTGGATACTGCCACAATAACCCTGGCTGATGTGGCAGACCTGGACCTTCGGGAAACTATTGGCATGGTAATAAAAAATAGTATTTGGAAGGGTTGGGGTTTGGATGGCATTTCTGCCTTTTAGCATTTCATTGTAAATTGTGTTTGGAGAGGGCAGGAAATGTGGGGAGAGAGGCGGTGACATGCAGTAAAGGCCACAGTGAAGCCCCAGTCAACGCAGTGCGTGCATTAGTCCGGAACCACTGGGGCGCTCAGATATATTGTACAGGTGTCAGTTGGAATGAATATGTTAGTGTTGAAGATGACATATAAAATGACATTTAGTTCCGTTAACCATTGTTGTTATGTTGGCTTTTAAGCTTGATGGAGAGGAAGTCTTGTCTGACCAGCAGAGGGATGAAATAAACACTCTTGCCTTTTCCTGGGACCTACCTGCTGTGAACAAGGCAAATCGCAGATGGCTGTTCCAGCAACTGTTGCAACATGCGGTGAGATTATACCTGATAGTCATCCCACTATTACATTTTGTGTAAGTAATGCTCAGTCAAATCAATGCTTCCCTTACACTGTAAGTATACACAATGTAATGTTACTGCAGCCTTTCAACATCCACAATTTAATTAAGTCCATTTCTTTATCTCTAGGTGATTGGACGAAGAACCAAACAGATAAAACAACGAAAAAAGGGACTCAAGAACTCAAAGATATTGACATTGCTGGAAGAAAAGCCAGAAACAGCAAAGATTGTGTTCCCTCGACATGCACAAATGTTGCCCACTGCCCAGGTAAACACTGCCAATTTAAGACTTCTGTTTCGTTATAGTTACTGAACTGAATTGCTCATGCAATTAATGCAAAAACGCAGGCCAGTGTTTTGGTAGTATGTGCCCTTGCTTCAGCTGGCTTAATTGGACCTCCCCATATGCATTAGTGTTAAACATCACATTTTCATATTGGTTCCAGGGGTCTCTTTTATAAAGCTTGCGTACGCACAAAAAGGGGCTGAAATGTGCGCACGCCACTTTCCAAGCAAAGGTTGTGATTTATAAAAAACAAACTTGACGGAAGAATGTGCGGTCTTCCACGCAAACTCTGACCCTCCCGTACGCACGCACATTTTGGAAACAGTTGGAATTGGCGACGCAGATGACCGTACTGTAGTCAGACTGCAGAAACTAAGTGTGGGGAGAACGATTAGGCTACTCGTAATATTTATATATTTTGTTTTCCTCACACACATTTTTTTCACTCTTTTTCATCATTATCATGAAGATTAAATCCAGCAGTGTTATTTGTGCTTGTACTGAGTGATAATTGTTCCATAAACACCTTGTACAATCCAACTCAAATTTTAAATCAAATTTCAGCGCTGTTTCACTATCAGATTGTCCACTACGGGAGTGCAGGAGGGGGAGATGCCCCGACTGCATGGAATACACAGGATAACATCACATAAGACTACGTTTAGATAACTGCAAAATAGCCAACTATAAATATAGGCCTATGTATTTAATAGACTACTGTGCATATATGATATAGCCTATCATATGTCAAAAACGGGAAATACAGTCGTTAAGCTCCCGTGCAATTGCTACACATCCTCGTTTACAGTCCAAACTTTATTACTGTTCATAACAAAACAGGGGAAGAAACGTGTGTTTACGGATACGCTTTTGTTTTCAAATTGTTATCTCGCATTATTGCTTTTTTATTTATTGGTGATCCCGCTGCTGTGGCCACTAAATAGGCTTTCGCTCCTCCACCTCGCCTAAAAGAAGGCTATTTCAATGTCAGTTTCTGAGAAGTTGCGCCTTTTCGTTCTTTTCCCTCCTGACGCCATGATTCAATGCAATGTAGCGTAAGAACAGTCGCATGCAAGGGCTGGATTAGCATTCATGAGGTGTTTTGCATTGACCATTTATGGTTAAATACGGGCGTGTTCGGGGCGGGGTAAAATGGTAATTCACGTACGCACACTTGTGATTTATAAAGCGAACATTGCTTACAATTTGATTGTGCGTACGCAGGGTTTTATAAATCGGATTTCTTTTGGGCGCACGCCATTTTAGGCCTTTGGGCGTATGTACACTTTTAGTAAGAATCCTACGCACAGTTTTATAAATGAGACCCCAGGACATCTTGAAATTGTCTAGTTAATAAGTTACACCATAGAAATAGTTGTACGTGGCACATGAATTGTCCGACATCACATGAAACATAAAGAAACCCCTAAAATGTAGCTTTATTTTTTAAAGTCAAATTATCTGGCCCACTCAGCATCTGACCCACTCAGCATCCAGAACCAGACAGCTGGATTCTTGAGGAAGTTCATCGAGACAGGTATCAGTTTAGTGACAAACATGTAAAGTGACAATCAGTATTTGTGGTGGAGCCACAGTTTAGCATTTGTTTTTATTGCATATTGCAAACACTTGGTGATTGTGTTTTTGCATTGTAACTTCTGTTAATACTGTCATGGTGAAGGAGTAAAATACAGATGATCTTTAAAGACAAATGTTACAATTATTTTGTCTTTGAATGCAGCTTCTCCATTCCACCTCGGACAGCTGACTAAGTTTTGGGTAGGGTGGGAAATCCCTACTGGCAAGATGGAGGTTAAAGTTGGGAAGGGGGAGTACCTATGGTCTTCCACTTGTTTTGGAACTTTACATGTGCCTGGGCACTTCAACAACTACGAAGATCTGTCTAAGCATGTAGAGAGCTGCATAGCAACATGTGCTACAGGCTTTGGTCTTATTTAGACACAGCTAGTCATTACACATGCACAACAACAAGTGTACCTTTTTGATTTTGATCTGTTATTTTACAATACAAAAACTGTTAACATTAAAGGAAACGTGCCTTACACTTCCTGTCTTGATTCAAGGGACACTCTCTACATAATTGACTACAGCACCATAGATGTCTGCCCCAAAACACAGAGATGGAGCAGTGGGATTTAAAAGGCAGGTAGGGCTTGGTGCCTGTGATGTTGTTGGCAGGTCACCAGCTGGAGAGGCAGAATGGCAACGTTTCACAGGTGCCGCTGATGGAGAACAAGGACGCCCTGGACCAGTACGCCCAGCTGTTTCCCCCGGTGGTGGATGCTGTCCGCGATCGGCGCGTGTCGGAAGGGACCCTAGACCTGCAGCCGACGGCCGACGAGGGACGTAAGCTGGTGGGCTTTAGGACGCATTCAGCGGTCTCTTTCGCTGCCCTTTACGACTCTTTGGACCAGGAGCATGCATCGTAAGTACCCCAAACTTGAAATTTAAATTAAACAACTGTTAAATGTAATTACTATTAAGATCGTTGTAAAGTTACTTAATTTACTGACCATTATCATAAACCATAGTCTACTGTGTACTGAGTTATTATTTGGGTTAGTTATTACACGTTTAGAATACTGTATTGTATACATTCTTTTGTATAGACAAGACTTGAGACTTGTATTGTGAGAGTAAGCTTTATTTGAAGAAAGTTAACAGTTCTCTGTCTTTACATTATCCTACAGATATGTACAGTGGCTGAAGAAACAGGTTTCGCGTCCAGGCTCTCAGATGTCAATGCTTATTGACTACATCAAGAGGAGGGATGAGAAGAACACCTCTTCTTCCTCTACCGCCTCTCAGCCTCCCTCCTCTTCTTCGTCGCAGCCTGCGTTGCCTCAGAGTAAGTCCATTTCACAGAGTGATAAACACAAATGACAATGTTTGTATGTGTGTCAAATATTAAAGTCATACTATTTGTCCTCAGCTTCCACTCAGTCTGCAGGCCGGCCCGTTCCCAGGCCTCGCCCGTCACCTGTAAAGCCAGCAGCCTCCACTGACATCGATGATGATGTGCTCATGTCGGCCGCCGCGGAGATGGACTCGGAAGGTGAGCGGGAAAATACATACAATTCCATGTTATTACTCGAGTGTAGTCATTCAACAAATCAAGTGTATTTGTCAGAGACCTTACTCTCTAGTTCCATTTCACAGCTCCTGGTCCTTCTCTGCCTGCGCCACTGCAGTTGGCACCTGCAGCTGCCCCTCCCACAGACCCTGTGGCACACTCATCTGAGGTAAGTGGCTAAAGCTGTCTATTATTATGCAAGTGTAAAAGTGATGCAGATGTTACATGTGTTCATTTAACAATCTATTATAAGTCTGTGATGTTCATGTGTTGTTTTGTGATTCTTTTGTGTTTTCAGATTCTACTGCCAGAGGGGTGGAAAAAGTCACTGCCTATGGAGCAGCACGAGTGGGTGAGCAAGGCCCTCTTCTCCAAGGCCGGGATCCTCAAGAATCAGTTGCAACTCTGGTGGTTTCCCCCCGGCCCCCCACATACCCTGCTGCAACCACCTGCCTCTCCTGCCCCCTTCCATCTGCGTCCCTTCGTCCTGTGGATGCCCTACAGGATGTGGTCCTTCAAGCTGTGCTGCCCTGTCTTGCGACAAGAGGGTGATTGCTGCAATGGCTGGAGCACACAGCGGCGCCACGTCAAGTGCATCCAGGATCCACCTGGCATCACCCTGTACACGCAGATGGGACAGTAGGTGAAGGGAGGAGTGGTGCTGCCCGTCTACCGATGTTCCAGGGGCTCCACTTCACTGGAGTCCTTCCATCTCCACAGGTTCATTCCTGGTAAGTGCTGTTATGTTGAACAGATGAGTTTTTTGATGAAACTGCTTGTGTCACACAAAAGAGTTGTGCTGATCCTACAAGCTGTGCTGCCCTGTCTGCAGTCACAAGCTTACAGGTGCAGGGATGTACAAAAACGTCAGGAGGGTCCTGGACAGAGACGGCTGGTACTACATGGGCACCGAGTACATGGAGTGTCGTCCCTGTGGCAGGAAGTGGGCATCGTGGTCACCTGACATCACCCAGCAGCTGGTGATGGACAAGAAAATGCTGTTCCCAGCCATTCTCACCTACAGGTGGGTGTCTGTTATATTTCAGAGCCTGTTTTAATATGTGCTTTGTCAACCAAAATGTAATTTAATTTCTAAAGTAATCTAATCGATGGTTTTCAAGATTGTCTTGCGACAAGAGGGTGATTGCTGCAATGGCTGGCCGCACTCTGGGCAACGGCGTCTCCCAGCTCCGCTCCTACCTCCTCGAGAGCCACACCAAGGCCTGGATGGAAGCCAACATGGGCTACCTGGGTGCCCGTCGAAGGTTCCTCCAAGCACCCGGTGTGGTAGTTGCCCCAGCACAGCCGCTGCCACCGATGGCCGCCGTGCCTTCCCTTCAGTGGCTGCTGTCGGTGTTTGTGCGTGACTCAGCAGACCGCCTGGAGGAGTCAAAGGCCAAGGTGACTTCGATCTTTGGCAATATACTGAAAATGGACTCTACAAAAAAGGTATTTTAAAATACAGTTACAACAACAACAACTCCTGTTTTTAATGATCAGCTTGATTTTGTGTATCTGTGTTTTATGACTAAACAGATGTTTTGTGCTTTTGTCGTTTCTCTCTTCACAGATGACCAAGAAGCTCGCTGGCAAAGCTGCAGGGACAGCTGCCTGGGTCACCAACGTGGACAACGAGCACGGCCAGGTGCTCATGTCCGTCCTCACCGCGGCAGAGGGGAGCGGCTTGAACGCCCTCGCGGCCTCGTCCGACGCTACAGCGATGCCGGAAAAGCACCCCCGCAAGCCCTCTACGTGGACCGGGACTGCTGCTGCTCGTCGGCCAAGTCCAAGACGGCTGAAATGTTCGCAGACTGGGGGGAGCTGGTCGTCAGGCTGGACGTGTGGCACTTCATGCGCCGTTTTGCCTCCGGCGCCACTACAGACAGCCACCAGCTCTACGGAGAGTTCATGAAACGGATCTCCTTCTCTATCTTCGAGTGGGACAGCGGGGACATGGAACGCCTCCGCGAGGCAAAGCTGCCTCCGGGCACTGCTCCAACCAGGCAGGAGAAGGCACGCCACTGCCGCAGAACCACGCGCGGGGTGGCCGAGACGGACCGCCTGCTCAACGAGACCGTCCAAGTGTTCCTGGGGGCCAAAGACACCATGGGCATCCCCCTGCTGGACAAGGCCAAGATGAGGGAGATCTGGAGCACACAGCGGCGCCACGTCAAGTGCATCCAGGATCCACCTGGCATCACCCTGTACACGCAGACGGGACAGCAGGTGAAGGGAGGAGTGGTGCTGCCCGTCTACCGATGTGCCAGGGGCTCCACTTCACTGGAGTCCTTCCACCTCCACAGGTTCATTCCTGGTAAGTGCTGTTATGTTGAACAGATGAGTTTTTTGATGAAACTGCTTGTGTCACACAAAAAAGAGTCGTGCTGATCCATTTTCTCCCACGACATTTCTCAGGATCCAGCGCGAGTGCCCTGCACTTTCAAGTGTACCTTTTGGAAGGTCTCACACGGTGGAACGAGGACCGTGGGCGCACAGCCGTGCAAGGGAGCAGACAAGTCCAAGGCCTGCTACAGGGGGGATCTGCAGCACGCCTTCGACCAGTTCACTCAGGAAGCCTACGGAGTGACACTGGTGGAGAACTACACCAAGCCCAGGGAGTACACAGGTAACTGAGGCAAACTTGATCTCACATTTCACATTCCATCTAAATGCTTAAAATCACACTGGAGCTAGTATTAAAGTCAATGTCTCCTTACAGGCGAGCTCATCGGTGTGGAGTATTTGTACTCCCAGACGGGCGTGTCCCTTGCAACACAACCTCTGGAGGGACCCCGACGTGCCAGACGAAGTGGACACGGTCGTGGACGGCATGGGCGATGAGCTAGAGGGTGAGGAGGACGAGGGAGTCGACTGCGAGGACCTGCTGTTCTGCGAACCCGACGCCCGGCCGGACGCTGCCCCCGCTGCCGCACCAGCAGGCGCCGGCCTCCTTGCAAGTGATACTTTTTGACAGTCTCTGTCTGTCCACTGAACACCTGTCTAATTCTACCTTTTTTACACCCCACTCTCAATTATAGGACTCTCTTGGGCCAGATGGCGTGTCTGGCTTCCAGCACGTGGTCAACTTGGCCAAGAGCCTGGTGGAGTTGCGCCACACCACCTTCGTAACACAGAGGAAGGCCAGAGAGATCGTGGCTCTCTGGAATCAGCTGGGGGATGCTGATCGGGGGTCTGTGTCCTATCCTCCTCGACACAAAGACAGGCTGTTGAAGGGGAGGTTTAAGACCAGTCGCTCCAAGACCACCGTCACTCCCGGTGTGGAGAGTCTCAAACGGTAAGTCATGGCAAATTATTCAATATCAAAACGGTCATTACTAAAACTTAAAAACGTACACAAATTACAAAACTTAATTCTGTCTCGTTACACTTACAGCTGCGTGCTTGGGGCAGCCAGTGGGCCAGCGCAGAGGCCAGACGTGAGCCGGCTGGTGGAGTGCCTGTGCCTGGAGCTCTGCACCGTCCACAAGGAGGGCTAGCGCATCGCTGGTGCCAAAGTCAGCCGCTAGGCTGCCGTGATGAGGGACTACTCGGTCATTCGAGACACGGTGGTCAACTGTCCCAACGTCATGGCCAACACCAAAATTCAGCTGTTCGAGTTGAACCAGCGCACCCTGTCACAGTGGTGAGTCATTTACCGTTAACAGTGGAGGTGTTATCTATCTGCGTGTGACATAAGGCTTATTACTAATGGCACTTGCGTTTTGTTTCTTCTCCCTTCTCCATCTCCTCAGGCACATGGACCGATGCAAGTCCAACGAGCTGCGGGTGCTTCTGCAGATTGTGGACCAGCCCAGCGCCTCTGCAATGTCTGCAGCACCACTCCCTGTCCCCTTGCCGTTACTGTAGTCTGCAGAGCAACCGGACAACCCCCGTCCCTACGTCGAACCTCCAGATGCGTCCGGTCAGGCAGAATGTCAGCAGGTCCAGGCGCCCCCGGTCCAGGCGGAGGGTGACTCAGCCGTCAGAACCCTTTCCAGGACCACGTTATGGCAGAGGAAACATCAGAAGCCTGCGTCCAATGTCTCTACTTCTATGGCTGTTCTTCCTGCAAAAAAGGACAAAATCATCACCTACAAAAGGCTGGTGGGCGCGGGGACGGCCCGAAATTTGTTTTGCAGTGTGTCACTCTATGGCTCAATAGAAAGCATAGTACATTTGTCATCTCTTTTTGTGATTGCTTATGAATAAATGCTTATCTTTTTAAATACTGTGGTGAACTCAAACCACTGTCATTTACAGTCGTATGCAAAAGTTTAGGCACCCCTCTGAGGCTGCATGATAATTTCCTGTCTTCACCAAAAAAGATCAATATAATATTGTAATATTACTTTTCTAGTTAACACTGAGTGCTGGGGTGTTTTCCAGACAAAGATATTTGGTGTAGCAGTATTTAGTTGTGTGAAATTAAATCAAATGTGAAAAAAAGGCTGTGCAAAAGTTTGGGCACCCTTATCATTTATTTGATTTGAATACCTCTGCCTACTAAATGCTGATTAACTGCAACACATAGTTAGTCTGGTTAACTCGTTAAGCCTTCAATTACATAAAAAGGTGCATTCAATCATTAGAAAGGGTATTTAAGTTAGCCAATTGCAAGTTTTGCTTCTCTTTGATTCTCCTCTGAACAGTGGCAAAATGGGGGCATCAAAACAGCTATCAAATGATCTAAAAACAAAGATTGTTCAGCAGTATGGTTTAGGGGAAGGCTACAAAAAGTTATCCCGGAGGTTTCAGCTATCAGTTTCCACTGTGAGGAATGTCATTAGGAAATGGAAGGCAACAGGCACAGTTCTTGTTAAGGCCAGAAGTGGCAGGCCAGGAAAAATAACAAAGAGGCAAAGGCGAAGAATGGTCAGAATGGTCAAGGACAACCCTCAGATCACCTCCAAAGAGCTGCAAGGTCATCTTGCTGCAGATGGTGTCACTGTGCATTGCTCGACCATTCAGCGCACATTGCACAGAGAACAGCTGTATGGGAGAGTGATGCGGAAGAAGCCTTTTCTGCACACGCGCCACAAAAAGGCTTGCTTGAGGTTTGCCAAACTACATTTGAACAAGCCAGGCTCATTTTGGAACAAAGTACTGTGGACTGATGAGACAAAGATGGAGTTATTCGGTCACAACAAGAGGCGTTACGCATGGAGGCAAAAGAACACAGCATTCCTAGAAAAACACTTGCTGCCCACAGTAAAATTTGGTGGGGGGTCCGTCATGCTGTGGGGTTGTGTGGCTAGTGCAGGAACTGGGAATCTAGTTAAAGTTGAAGGTCGTATGGATTCAACTCAGTACCAGCAAATTCTGGACAATAATGTTCAAGAATCTGTAACAAAGCTGAAGTTACGGCGCAGTTGGGTGTTCCAGCAGGACAACGACCCGAAACATTGCTCCAAATCCACTAAGGCATTTATGCAGAGGAACAACTACAATGTTTTGGAATGGCCATCCCAGTCCCCAGACTTGAATATAATTGAAAATCTATGGGGTGACTTGAAGCGGGCTGTCCACGCTAGGCACCCATCAAACCTTACTCAACTGGAGATGTATTGTAAGGAAGAATGGTCCAAATTACCTCAATCCAGAATCCAGACACTCATCAGAGGATATAAAAAGCGTCTAGAAGCTGTTATTTTTGCAAAAGGAGGCTCTACTAAATATTAATGTGATTTTTCTGTTGGGGTGCCCAAATTTATGCAAGTGTCTAATTCTCTTATGATGCGTATGGCATATTTTCTGTTTATCAAATAAACCTTATTTCACGGCTAAAATATCACTGTCCATGACGTATGTGTATATATATGACAAAGACGTTCCTCATCCAAACGCCCAACATTTTATAGATGAAAGTAATGGAGATTATCAGGGGTGCCCAAACTTTTGCATACGACTGTATCTACCTCTGTTCAAATGTTAAATCTCTTTCTGTGATTGCTTGTGAATAAGTTGTTTTTCTTTTTAAATACTGTGTGGCGACTTATTTTTGGACATATTGAATGAGCAGAATGATAGTGGGGAATCAGACAGTTGAATCATTTCCAAAGTTTATTGAACTTCTATTATTCAACACTATAAACTATGTACAAAAGAACAAATGTTCAGGATGTGCAGTTTTCCTCCATTTCTTACCCTACGACCATCACTACCTTCTCTATAGAAAAATGCTATGCAAAGTGGGGCAGTTTCACAGACAGTACAGGTACAGGCAGGGCCGGAGTGGGGCCACTTTTCAGCCCGGGAGTTTCAGGCCAAAGCCCGGACCACTTTTTTTGTATACCAAACAGGGCCGGATGCTGCCTGGTTTGACTGGGGGTGCAGTGAACTTTTCTGGGGGGATTCATGATTAGAGAAAAGGATTGTATTATTTTTTATATTGATACCACTTCTGAGACTGCTTAACAATCCGAGTGTTAATCAGGCACGAAGCCAGACGTTGTAAACATTCGGGGATTAGCCCCAACCTAGGACGTATAGGTTTGATGTGATGCAAGAGAGGGACTTCCACACTGCGAGCGCGCAAGCGATTTTTTTTTGGAACGCAAAATAGTTTTTGGAGCTTTATGTAAAATAAACATAGACGTTTTTCAATTGGTAAAACCTTGTCTAGTGATGCCATCACTCCGGCCCTGCTCCCATCGATCCTCCCTGACGCTTATCGTTACGGTAGGGCCGCACGGCCCAGCTATCGGTAGCCTTACCTGTCAGATAAAACTTTTTGGAAAAGACGGCCTGGACCCAACCAACTCTATTTGGGAGGGGAGAACTCCCATGGTACAACCCATGCAGAAGCTGCGGTGTCAGAATGCGGAACGTGTGTAGCCTACTTTAAGAGAAGATACACTAACGTGACAAATGTCAACAACAAAAAAATCCTCGCCCAGCCCAAAAGTGAAGCGGCCCACCGGCCCAAAAGTGAAGCGGCCCACCGGGAACTCTCCCGATTCTCCCGATGGCCACTCCGGGCCTGGGTACAGGGCACATGAAAGGTGTGAAGTCTGTGCTTGGCGCCTAGAGTACTTCCTGACTTTTTTTTAAAAACGCAGCTGAAATATGTCCCGCCTACCCCAGAATCGGGCGGAGCTGGTTCATGAAGGAGGACGCGAGACATAGCCGCGTCACCAGCAGCGCGTCATATTACGTGCAGGGTAGTCCGTCTTAATAGGGCGGGGTATAAAGCGGGTTATCCCGGCATATGCATTGCTAGTGCGACAGACATCAGTCATCCTGCTGCCTCCGCGGCCTCCTCCCTTGTTTCTTTTTTCCTGTTTCCTGTAGGGGGTATGCGTCGCTGCTCTCTGCTCGGAGGTCGAGACGGTGTCTCCGTTGGGTGCGGCAGGGAGCCGATGCAAGCAGAACCACGATGCCAAACCAAATATACAATAATGTATTGTACAGTGTGCAATAAAGCATCAAGTAAACTTATACCGAGTCTTCCTGCCTGAACCTCCCCTTTGTTTCACAAACTGCTAGGAAATTCATTCCAAAATAGGGAAATTAATAGAAAATCAAAGAGGCCGCAAAAACCGCTCAGGTCGGCGCGGTTGATCACGGGTGCCTCCTGGCCTTGTCTCCTGGGGCGGGGCAAAAGCAGGGGCCGGAAGTGTCCAAACTGGCCAGAGAGATGATCATTAAAGATCTTACAGAGACGATCATTAACGAGCAGGTTTAATAAATGTTGATAATCTATTGACCCGTCTTTGCATTCCTTTCGGACAGGATCCTTCGGAGATTGAGTCATCCAGGATCTCTGTGTGATGCAAAGCCTGTAGAAGTTTAAAATACCGTTTGGCAAGTAGGGTATTCAGGTGTGTGGGTTTGTTATTCCCATTTCCTGTTTCATGTGGTCCTACTTCCGTTATACCTGATAAAACTGAAAATGGTTCTAGACGGTCTCAATAAAATTGTTTCAGACCTAAAAGAAAATTAAAAGTGTATTGAAAGTTATGGTATTTTCCTGTTAGTCCCTTTGATGCACATAGAAATAATGGCTTTTGGTAAAAGCCTTTCTAAAAAAGAGAGTCCTTACTATAAGGATGAATCTCTTTGTTGCCCCAATGGCACCCATGTAGGGTGGAGATAGCCCCTAAATTGGTCGACCCCTGAAGAACTGCACACTGTGCTTTTGAACAAGAGTTTCCAAACCAAGAATAAGGTAAGTGTATCCCCACTCACACACACACTCACCCCACACAAAGAGGGGTTTTCAACCAGCAGGGTTCTCTCCCCTGTTCATAAAGTGCCAAGTACTGGGTGCAAAATGTGCAACGGTCTGTCTTTAAAAAGGACAAAAAAAGGTCAAAGATGGACATGATCCACTCTGAATAAAACCATAGAATAAAACACACTTGAAAAGTTTTGGCCCCCCATAAAAGAATAAAACAGAGAACTTCTGACGTTTCACCTTCACAAGGCTTCCTCAGAGAATGACTGAGTTGGGTGAGGTAGACAGGAAGTTTAAATGGGGTTGGAGAGGAGAGGGCTTGTCCACTTCCTGTGGTTTCTGATTGGCCGGATTGGCCACGCCCCTCTCACCCTCATGTGTTCAATTAGGCTTGATTAGGCCCAACACTTCCATCAGTTAGCACGATTAGCACGTATTTGGCTTGATAAAAATCGTCTAGCTGCTCAACTCCTATCCAACAACCCCAGGTTTAGATAAAAAGTGGTGAATAAAATATGAAATTCAGCAAATAAAACATAAACACTAGGCCAGGGTTAGGCCTACACTAACCCAGCCAGGGTTTTTGTAGTTTTTAATTGGCTGATCAATATCCCCAGGAGGAGGTGAAAAAGTGGATTAAAATCTCCTTTCAGGTAGGTGTACAGAAAAATGTTTAATGTATTCTGTATTTGTCATTGTTAATGATTTCTTTTTTGTTCACCTTACCAGGTACCCTTCCGCCCCAGGCTGGCCATCCTGAGGAACGTAGGTAAGTATGTATTTGAATGATTCCTGGAAATGTTATGTTTCACATTTTGTATTTTCCCAAGGAAATCCTCCCTACTCCCTGGATGTCAGCAGGGAGCCTGTTGTCCTTAGATGTCAAAGAGTCCCACAATCCATAATTGAGAATTTTTTCTGCGGTCTCAGGGGTCCAGATAGCTGGATCCTGGCCCGTCACAAAGTGACGTGGTTCCATGTCAGATAAAGTATAATATGGGTTTTTCCCTTCGTTGGATAATTAAAAGTCTCCGCTAACTTTTGCTGGTCCTTGGCTAGTCGGTCAAAGAAGGAGATTCGTAGAATACAGATGAGGGCCTGCGGGAATTTCCTCCTACAGGATTTCCCTAGCTGCTGGAACTGTTTGCAGGTGGTGCTGGGTTGCTGCCTATCAATGCAGTTCACTAGGCCCAAGGCCAAGATCACATATACTGGGTCTGCATTGGGTGCCAGCTTCTCAACAACCCCCCTCATATGGTGGAAGTTTGCCCCTGGAAAACTATCCACTTGGATATTCTCATCCTGAAAGGGGGGGGATTGTTGAGATGCTGGCATCCCCCAGCACCACGATTGGTTTCACCACCTCCAGGCTCCACTCATGTGCCTTTCTCCCACTAGTGGGATGTAGGGTCGGCTCCCCACGGCAGAGGACGTTGGGTGACAGTTGACGACGGGTGGACAGGGGATTGGGGTCAAGGGGAGGGTATAGGGGGAGGGAAATAAAGGGAAGGAGGGGTTGGGGTCAGGAGAGGGTTAAGTCCCCTTTCCTCCACCATGGGGTTTGGGGAGGGTTAAGGTTAGATAAGGGGAGGAAGGGGTTAGGATCAGGGGTCCGGATGGGATTAGGACCCCTTTCCCACACCAAGGGGTTATGGGGGGAGGGAGGGTTGGGATTTCAGACAGGATCCTTTGGAGATTGAGTCATCCAGGATCTCTGTGTGATGCAAAGCCTGTAGAAGTTTAAAATACCGTTTGGCAAGTAGGGTATTCAGGTGTGTGGGTTTGTTATTCCCATTTCCTGTTTGATGTGGTCCTACTTCCATTATACCTGATAAAACTGAAAACGCTCAAAATGCTAAAATGATTCTAGGTCTCAATAAAATTGTTTCAGACCTAAGAGAAAATTAAAAGTGCAGTGTTACGGACCCGCGTCCTTAATTTCATTGTGTTCGGTTTTCGTTTGTGGGGGAATGTTTGTATTTCTGTTTCGATCTGTTCTCCTCGTTGTTTTCCCCAAATCAGCTGTTTGCAGGGTGTGTCTGTCCGGTGCGTCTGTGGTTGGAGATCGTCATGACCGGCAGCCAGCCCCCATATCGGCCCGCCTCCAATCAGCGGTCCAGCGGCCCGATAAAAGACCGGCGCGGTTCGCTGTTCGAGAGTGGCCTTTGTTCTCTCGGTTGTCGAGAATCGTTTGTATGCTAGAGAGAGATATACGGTCTGTGAGACCTTCGTTGTGTTTGTTTTGTGTTAAGAATTACTAGCGCCAAAAATCTTGTTATAGTTTTGTTCTATTCCGATACACTGTATCGTGTTTTTGTTACTCGCACGGGGGGGACTCTGGACTAGGCAAGCTGCCCATGGGCTTACACAGCATCACGCAGTAAACCTCCTGTTGTACCACACTAGGTAAGGAACGGATGCCACCCATGTTTGGTTAGAGACAATTATGGTTTTTTAGACAGGGCACTTTTCTGCTTTTTGTTGGCACCGTTCGTCTATTGTTTCTCCCCTGTGACGCAATAAATTCACTTTTCTGATACCGCTGCACTGTTTTTGATCCGCACCACCATTCCCTCGGTGTTAGGCCAGAGGGGTCGTAACATGCAGTAATCATGATAACATCTTAAGTGAAACTGTAACTTTACGGTTATCCCATGTTTTATGCAACAGTTGACAATTATTTGAGAGCTTCAGTTGCTAGTTACCTTTTCAGTTTTAGATAATTAATACAAAATGTACATTTACTGGCCAATTATGACATGTTGTACTTCTAGTGTTTACTTTCCTACTGTGTACAACTTTGGCAATACTTTTGTTTTGTCAGACTGCTCAGCGGGCCTGTCCTCAACTGCTGCAACACCCATTCACCAACAGTTACACTCAGTCCATACACAGTGGGAGGACCCTGCCCGACAAGATCATGATTACTGCAAGGCTAGCAAGATCATCTCATAATGGATCGACAAACTAGAGAAAGTTTTACGACCTCTAATTCCATGGCTTCCAAGAGTAACTATTTGGGCAACCATGCCTGTAGCCTTCAAGAGGAATGTCCTCCAGGTGGCACTGTCTGACTCCAGCTGTAGTGCTCAATGCATCTATCTATGCTAGATATAGGATTGCTAATAGGCTGTTTGCAACAAAATAATAGGCCTACATAGAGCTTGCGTTGTGATGGCCATACGGTCGGAACAGCACCTCAGCTACAGCGGCTTAGGAAATCCTTCTTTAAATTGTCCAAGGTTATCATTCAAAACTGTGTTTGGTGAAATGGTTGGAGCAAATTAATAAATGAGTGTCGAACTTCACAGGGATCTTCGTTCTCATAGTCATGCAAAGTAGCTAAAACGGTGAGGGGGGCATTTGTTTACGTATTATTTATTGGAGTCATCTGAGCTACATGGTTGTGCGTAATACACATTTCTAATGAGGAATATTGACATATTGATTTGATACATTCTATTTGTAAATGCATGTCCGAATGCTTCACATGATGTGGCGTACAATGGTGTATATTCATACTTCAATTAAATATTACAGAGCTACTTCACAATTTCTTCTGAACAGGTAGGTGAATAGTAACTTGAAGACTACTGCAAGCTTTCTCAGAAGATTTGCTCAGACTCTTCAGACAATTTTGTGCTTTTTGGTGAGTAGTTCTTATTTACACATTAATGTTTCCCCTATTTATTGTAATCATACACAAAACATAATTTTTTGCTAAGTTTAATTCACACTTTCGTTATGCAGTTACCGTAAATATCATGGCTGTACAACTAAGAACATGTCTCTCAGATTCCAAATTCAAATACATTTAAAGCAAGTTCTGAAAGTAAATCAATCAATAATAACTACTTACTAACTGAGAGTGAGGTCATGCCGGGAAATATCAAACTGAGACTTGAAAGACTTTGATACGGCAAAGCCGAGGTTTGATATTTCCCGGCAAGACTGAACGGTCGAGGTTAGTAAGTTGTTTATTATATGGCATTTTTAGCTCTTTTCATTTTGTAATCACCTTTTCCCTCATTTACATCTAGTCATTTAGCAGACACTCTTATCCAGAGTGACTTACAGTAGGTACAGGGACATTCCCCCCGAGGCAAGTAGGGTGAAGTGCCTTGCCCAGGGTCACAACTTCATTTGCATGGCCGGGAATCAAACTGGCAACCTCCTGATTAATAGCCCGATTCCCTAACCGCTCAGCCATCTGACCCACCTGACCTCCCTCACCATATGTATCTTCATATTTTCACATTTTCCTCTTTGCCTGTTCCAGCACATTGTACTTTACTCTTGGTCTCCCTAGAATCATGTTATGGATTACGAAGCCCAGGCCCTTCTTCCTTCCTCTGTGAGAGTCGTGACCAAGCCTTGCGTCACTAACGACGTGCACCCCACCATGCTACACGATCAGAAGAGGCGCGATAGGCTGTACCGTGAAAAGGTTGTGATAAGGTTCCAAAAACACCTGGTTGCCCTGGAACAGGACTTTATGACAACCAAGGAAGAGATCCTGAACACCAACGAGTACTTCAGAGAGATGTCTTGTGTGAAGAGCCAGGGACAAGGCCTGATGGGTGCGTCTCTGAGAAGACTTGTTTATAATGTCAGAGGGAGAAGGCTCCAGATGATTCAGGCACAGAAGTATTTGTGGGTCAACAAAGATTTTGTTGCGCTGATCGATGTGGTGGAGGACTGCAGAGATGATTTCAATCTGACGGGCCTGGAGAACTGGAAGAGAGAGGTCAAGAGGCTGCACATGGCCTGCAGGGCCTGCGCTGAGAAGATCCAACCACCCGAGGTGTGTCGTTCCCCACCACAGGTCCAACACCCTCAGGAAGACAAGTCCTCCTTCCAACGCTTCGTAAGTAATCAGTACAGAGACTGTACAAATTCATTTATTCAGCTATTGTTTGATTCAAGGTATGGCATGGCACTGTTTGTCTAAAGAGACCATCGAAAGATCCCTGGTCGCACATGCCAAAAGGTTATGTCTTCTCTTGTGACTGTGTGTCCCCAGGATCTATCTGAGACAGAGACCACTCTTGTGGTCCCGTTCTGCATTGAAGACGGCATGGAATCACCCCCTCTGACTCCTCCTCTCAACCGTGTCACCGTTGGAGTCGTGACTCCCGCGTGGCCTGAGACTCTGCCGGCCCGCTCTCGTCTGGCGCCGATCCAGAACTTGAGCGCTAAGGCAAAGAAGCTGCTCCAGGGAGGATTGGAAGAGCTCCAGCAGGTGGGTCATTATCATCATAGGCAAATATATGATGATATTCACTGTTAAAGCATAAATCCCAATTTACACAATAATTGACTGTATAAACTGAGGACTAATAAAGCCGGAAAAGAACCATGATTTGAATGCTTTCATTTTTTCTCAGCTCAGTGATTCTTTCCTGTAAGCATGTGTTCTGCTTTCAGGATATGACAGAAGAGAAGAAGTCTGGCAAAGGGGAGAAGAAGACTGGCAAAGGGGAGAAGACGTCCAAAACCCAGTCGTACGTCAAACCAACGCCTGTGTTGGATTTCACTGACGAACAGCAAGAAGGCTACTCTAAAAACAATCTGACGGAGGAGAAAAACAAAAATAAGAATGTGGGAAAGAGGTGAGGGCAGATGGCAGAAAGGCTAAATGGAGGGGGTCGTAGAATGTGGGTAAAGACAGCAAGACCCTCATTGTAAGGATGAGAGAACGTGTACTGGTATGGCAGATTACATTTGATGTTTTTTCTTATGATTGACAGGTTTCTCCAGTGGCTGTCGCGCAAACTCGTATGCGGCTGTTGTTCAGATGTTTAACAAACATCATGCATGCATTCGCCTTAGTCACATGCGTCGCCATTTTGATATCGAGCTGAACAAAAACGAGGCTTGATCCAACGCTTCCAGTCCAGACTGATGTCCTTCTGCTGCGTCCCCGAGTGCCATTCCAACAAAAAGAAAGTTTCTTGCAAACAGAAAACGTTTCACCGCTTCCCTGTCGATTCCGCAATTCGTCAAGAATGGGTTGTTAAAATAACGAGAGATATTGCTGTACCCTTTGGTCTGGACAAGTTTGGGGATCCGGTGTTTCTCGTCCGCCCATTTATCTATTAATGCCGCAGTTATAGGGGGCAAGAGCAGAAGATTTGTGGTCCATTTGTTGTCCATCATTACTCTTCGTATAGTAGAGAATCACTTCCGCTGGACCAAGCCTCGTTTTCGTTTTGAATATGGCCGCGACGTGACTAACGTGAATACTCATGCTCTTTCTCTCTCTGTCTTTCACTACACAGAGATCATGTAGACATACACACTTATGACATCATCTTTTTCACTCTCTCTCTTTCTTTCTCTCACTACACAGAGATCATGTAGACATACACACACATTCACACTCTCTCTCCCTCTCACTACAGAGATCATGTCGAAATTGTACACACACACATTCACGCTTTCTCTCTCGGTCTCTCTCTCAGTACACAGAGATCATAGATAAACACACTTATGACTTAAGACCTTTCTTTTTCATATCACAGATGCTTGACTAAATGTTCTCAATAAAGTTATAATTTTGTGTTTCATTTGGTATTGCTTTTTGATAGTTACTACTTGATGATTATTACTGCACTGCTTCATAGTAGCCAGCTCATAGAGCCCCATTGTGAACCCGGAAATGTTTGAGTACACCAAGGTTTTATTGCAGAAAAGTATGGGTCCCCAGTATACAGACACTGCCGAATGCTAATTTGCATATGTTGATCAATTTGCATAATTAGCATTATTAGCTTAATCGTCCAATTTGACCACATATTTTGCACTGTATGGCCAATTCCTACAATATTGGAGTCTTTTTAAAGGTTTTAGAGGATGCTGAATTCAATTCTGGCACATTGATACTTTAAAATGGTTATTGTATAACAATTTTAGATACAGTGTTGCCAATTTAGTGACTTTCTCGCTAGATCTGGGGACTTTCCATACCCGATAAGCGACTAGCGACAAACCTAGCGACTTTTTCCGGTGTTGTTGGAAACTTGCTGGCATTTTGGAAAATTAATATATTTAGGGTGTTTTTACCCACATTTTGTCTCCAACAATGCCATTTCTCTCTCCCACAAAGCAGCCATTACAAATATGCAAATTAAGCGATGACATCCTTTAGCGACTTTTAGAACAGCCAATAGCTACTTTCCTTATTCGGAACCTAAATGAGCATGGTGTTGTTGCAACATATGATGAGGTCCAACGGTCCCGGAAGTCAGCTGCCAAATATGCAGTGTTGCCAACTTAGCGACTTTGTTGCTATATCTGGCGACTTTCCAGACCCTCTTGGCGACTTTATTAGCAAAAAGCGACTAGCGACAAATCTAGCGACTTTTTTGTCATTTGGTGGAATATTGTGTTGACAAAGCACTGAAGAAAGCATCTCACATATCCCGTCCTGCAGTTGACGTTTCAACCGATCTCACGATCCGTACAGCGAGAGCTGTCGCTATCTCCTCTCCACTCCTGCTGCGCGGCCAGTCTGACTAGATAGCAGCCCCACAGTCCCAGCCAGACCGGCGGTTGACGCTCAAGGATCATGGGTAGTGTAGTTCTTCTTCCAGAGATCGCCAATAAACTATGTTTTTCTTAAAACGAGGTTGATACCATGCAAACTTGTGTCATGTACAGTACCTTGTATCAAGTCATATAAGTCTCCCTTAGATGGTGATGAAATTAGGGCTAATAATCTCTTAGAATAGGTCCATGATAATAATCCGCTATGGCTATGGAGAAAATGAATGGGATTTTACTTCCGGGTATGCAAATTAGGCGATGACGTCATCTAGCGACTTCTAGCGACTTTCCTCACTGAAGAGTTGGCAACACTGCAAATATGCCTCAGATGATGCAGAAAAGTACCTGCAGGTGTTAGGACTGGAGGTCTATTGGCCTTATTCACAGTGGGGGTGATCATTTTGATCTTTTAGTTTTCACACCCAACGGCTTTTTAATGATATAACCAAGTCGATATTATAAAACGTATAGTAATAACTACTTACTAACCGAGAGTGAGGTCATGCCGGGAAATATCAAACTGAGACTTGAACGTATCGACCGAGCGATAGCGAGGTTGATACGGCAAAGTCGAGGTTTGATATTTCCCGGCATGACCGAACGGTCGAGGTTAGTAAGTTGTTTATTATATGGCATTTTTAGCTCTTTTCATTTTGTAAATTGTAGGCTAATTGTAGCTAGCTAGGCTAGCTCTCAAGTCTTCTCACGGTGTGTTTCAGGTGTTGTCTAGCAACCAATTACTTTTGATATAAAGCGGACAGTACGGTTCTGCTAAAATGGCTTTAATTCCAACACAAATAACGATTCTTTTAGAAAGTTAACAATTTCTTCGTCGCTGTTGATGTCTTCAGTATCATCTGGATAGTAAAACTCAGTTGACTTCGATATCGCTAATTTTGAAGATGATGTCAGAGGAGGGCAATAACAATACTTATTGGACCGCTGGTCAATACGGGTTTGGCATGACTACCCATTAGCCAATCAGAAGGCTCGTACTGTCGTTGCCATATAATAATGTGTAATAATAATTGTAAATATTAGTTTGTTACACGTTTGTTGCAGTGCACTATATTGCAGTGTACTTCGTAAAGTGCGCAGTATTAGACACCCCCCCCTGATTATACATTCTCTGTATATATCCAGAGCCATAGAAAAAGAGAGTTGCGACACTTCCATAGACTCCCATTGTTATCGAGGAATGCGGAAGTAAAGCGTGTCTGATGCGACCAATAGTTCCTAACATTGTATTTTCCACCGTTGAACCCCATTCATTTTCAGTGTCTCCGAAGTTAGTTAGCTGGTAAATTGACGTAAATCCTGCATTTTTTCATATTTTTATCTCCACATATCAATTGTTATTAGTAGTATTTCATATAGCTATTTTTAGATTAAAAAAATCGTAAGATTATAGCTTGTTAGATTCTAAATGCAGTTAGAGCTAGCTAGTAGGTCTAGTATCTAACGTAGAGCTAAGCAACACTTTTACTGTACTGTAGATAGCTAGAGAGCACGGGTTTCATAACCAGAAGTCCGTTGGTTTGTAGTCTGTCATATCAGTTGTAGTTATTGGTGTTCGTTGGCATACAAAGTTAGTCTTCTCTTATTAGCCTATAGTACATCTGATTAGAGCTAGCAACAATGAATTGCAGATCGTCCAGCTAGCTCTCAACTAGCTAGTTAGCTCAACTAGATGCATCTACAACTACAATCAAATGGATAAATGACCTTGTGATAAGATCATCAGCACAAGTGTGGATGATGAGAGTAAACAGAAAGTATAACTGCATGGATAACTTAATGATGGTTAAACGAACAATATAGTCCTCATTAGGCTACTGTTTGGTATGTACAGTATGGTAGCTAGCATAGCCATTTCTAGCTCAGCTTCACAATATTGTGTAATGTATTACAAGTTAATGTAATTCATACATGTTAATAAAGTAGCATACACGATACAACAAACCAGTAACCAAGTGACATTATGTGTATACCGTTAATATACATATCGGTGAATCGAGTTGGTGCTACTGTCTGTCCCGCCAAAAACCATTCAAACAGGTTGACAGCAGTGTTTTTTTTTCTACTACAGCGAGCTACCGGAACCACGTGACAAAAAAGCTCTAGCTTTTTTCCAGCGTTTCACTGGCAGTGAGTGTTCACAGTATTGTATTTCACTCCATTTACACCAAAAACGTCAGGGAGGACTGACTTTGGTAGATACGAGTCAGCCGAAGATAGCCAGAATGTCGGATTTCTTTAACCGAGCCTGTTTCAATTGGTAATTTGCCTGAGAAAGTGACTTCCGTTGGCCAGCTTCATTGAAAACCATTCAAACAGGTTGACAGCAGTGGCGTTGTTAGGAACTATTGAGAGCTACATGAATCACGTGTCAGCGAGATCATAGCGTGTCGCAACTCTCTTTTTCTATGGCTCTGTATATATCTATGGTTCTCGCGGACGTCACCGCTCGTGACGTGAACCCTGTTGTTGAGTGAAGATTGTTGTTTGTTGAGACAGCAAAACTTTTTGATCCTGCATCCTTAATTTATAGCTATAATACCGTTTGATAATCAATTTGTGTAAATATATCTTCAACTTAAGTTTAAGTGTTGATAGTATAGTTCTTAGTTATTGTGTTTTTAATAGTGTTTTTGGTGTAGTTGGCTAGTTTAGAGTAATTTAGCGCACTTCAGCCACATCTGTGAAGGTGGGCCACCCGAAGGACAGAATATGAGGTAAATATCAGGGCTGCCAACTTTTCCAAAAACCTTGGCGTAAGATTTTGTAGCTGGTAGCTCATTGACAGGGGGAGCTGCGCAATTCTATATTATTGATATTATATACTATCTGGGCGGGAGTGGGACCTATTTTCAGCCTGGCAGTGTAATGGCGAAAGCCAGCCATACGTCGAAACATCTGGGCTTAATCCGAACCTAGCAACTAGACAAGGTTTTGAGGCGAGGTGAAATCCGAACTTCACATGAATGTGAGCGCGCATCGTTTTTTGAGCTTTCTGTAGGCTAATATAAACATTTCGTTGGACTCATATTGTAATATTCTCCGGAAATTATAACCCAAATTTGATTTGGACCTGAAAGATTCAGGGGCCTCATGTACAAAGCTTGCGTACGCACATAAAGCTTGCGTACGCTGGTTTCCACGCACTCGTGTGATGTATAAAGATTTACTTGACGTGAGAATGTGCGGGCGGTCACGGAAAACTTTTGAGCAGTCGTGAGAATGTGCGGACCGTCCGCAAAGTCTTGTCTGGCTCTGTAACATGGCAAATTCGAACTGAAAAGTGACGAAACTCACCAAACATTACAAAATAAAGTTTCCACTACAGTTAGGCCTACTGTCATACTTCTATGACATTGACTATTCAAAAAACGTTCAAAAAAATGCAGTTTGATCAATAATGTATGATCACATCAAAATGCCAAAACGGGAAATGATATATAGGCTGTATAATCCGCCACCACTTAATAACTTCTGTTAAATTTGAGGGTGTCAAACGAACGACAATGTCACTCAGGAAATCCATGTCGCGCTAACTAACCCTATAATAGCTGCCATGCTGTTACCATGCGCCACCACTAGTTTCTTACTTTCAAATTTTACATCGGACCATTTCTTCTTACTTTCTGCCATGGTCCGGTTCTCGGAACCCACAGCATTTACGGCCCTATAATAATAATAATGATTTTATTTGTAATGCACTTTACATTTAGTTAAATCTCATAAATAACCGCTACAGGTTAAAAACAAGAAAGGTCGCCAATAGTGACAGTTTTCCACTCCGCCGACTTTCTTTTGTCGCTAATACCTGACGCCAGGCCGCCAAACAGGACACATTTTCTCGCCTCCACCTCTGTTGTCAGAACCTTGATCTGTTAAGGCCGTGTTCACACCTGACTTCTTTTTTAGAAAAAAACGCTGCCTCCAGCGCCTTTTTACATGCAACTCAATGGGAAAAGGAAAAAGGCGGACGCCTTTTGAAAAAGCGGCCGCCTTTTGAAAAACTTCTAAAGAGCTGAGCCCGACGCCTTTTCGAGTTTAATTTTCTCAACTTTCAGAAAAGCGCTTGGTGACGTTAAGCGCCTTTTTGACAGCTGACCAATCAGGACGAGGAAAGTAGGATACGCGTGTACCTTCCCTAGTAACCTTCTACCGTAGTTACCGGTGCCCCTAAAATAAACGAAAAAGATGGACAAGATACCGGTCGAAGCACTTATAATCGCCGTTTCGTACTACTCCGAATTATTCGACATGAGTAATAAAGAATGTACAATACATTACAGCACAATACATGAACTGTCATCACCAGATGCATCACAGGCACTGCACCTTCTATAATTCCAGACATCTGTGTGCCACCAATTCTATCAAGGGCTATCATTATCTATAGGCTAGTTCAAGTTATCAATATTTGTGGCATCTTAATCACCGAATGCATCACGGGCACTGTACACTAGTGGATATAGCAACAGGAACAATGTTCGTACTACTTTCTAAAGGATGCATGTCTTAAAGAATATATTGTGCTTATTAACATTATATATTGTGCTCATTAAAGTAATGTTTTATGAACTTAGAAGTTTGCTTAGGCTTAAACATTGTGTCTCACTCAGGGTGGGGGAAACAGGCTGTATTTGTTGTCTTAATCTCTTAATTTTAGGAGCAACCTTGAAGCCGGTCTGAGATGGCACCGGAGCGTGGGGCGCGCCAGCAAGAACAACTCCCGCATGAGAAAGCTCAACCCTCTTTTGATCATTTTGTATGACGGCACTGTAGCCTATAATATATCCTGGGGCAGGGACAGATAGCCAGTTGGACTTCGTGAACCAGCCTAACATTGTTGCGGTTAGGGAAACGTAGACAACCCCAGAGCTCTGTACTTGTTGATTTCCAACTGCTGCATTAAAGCTGATATTATCGGACCTCTGCGACTCCAGACCACTCTTTCTAGAACACAGACTTGTGTCATTGAAAACTAGCATTACATAGGCCTATTGGAATAGACACAAAGAATCTCAACCCTTCATTGACAAACAGTCAATATAATTTTACAGTATGTTTGACAAGAAGATTTGCTAGCTAACCAGCCATGTCACAATTATTTCTGGAAGTTGTCCTCGCTCGGAGGCTTTGTAGGGGGTGGTTGGGGGCTTTGAGAACGGCCCAAATTACCAAAGTTTGATGGACTTACTTGCATACCTGGACCATATATGAACCGTTGAGTGTGAGTAAAACTTTTTTCGTTTGGTGGTGAATTTATATTCGTGACAGGACAAAGACGTTAGATGTACTTGCTGTTGCGACTTGATCTTGAAAAGGTTTATTTCAATGGAAGCACAAGAATCGTAGCTTTCCAATAATGTGTCATTTGTGTAGCCGTCTTAAAAATATATGAGTTAGAATTGAGTGCGTTATACCTGAGGGACGGAGGGGCAGCGTTTCTGTTCCGCGGGCAGGACAATATCACGATTAACCCCATTGATGATGGCATTTACCAGCGGGTTACAGTGACGTAGGTGGATCCCATGCTTCATCTGCTCCATCTTTTCAAGGAGAATTGAGATTGTTGGCACCAACACTCCTGTGTAGGCCATTTTGTCAGACTGTAGGACATCAAGGGCCTTGGCTAGGGGCATCATCACCTGATATAGTCATGTTACAAAGTTCATAATTTTACAGTTTTACAGTCAATTCTACATCTAAAAAGACGAGCAGGGCAGCTTTCAAGAGATATGGGAATTTTGCTTTTAGCCAGCTGGTCCGATTATTTTTGTGATTTGTGTAAACTGGCAATCTGAGTGAGACTGCGTCCCCGTTACACTGTTTTGACGGTAGCCTCACACTGGAGTCGCGTTTTTCATTGCAGACTTTTTTTGGCCTTAGGCGCTCGTGATTTGTCATAGGCGCTCGGGAAAGCGGCTTAGGCGCGCGCCCACATTTTCTTTATGCTATTCTTATTTAGCCTCCACGGTGGCCGGTAGGTGAAGCGAGTTTACCCGCTACAACACAAAATCACCTGCATTTGGCTGGTGGCTAATTTCCATCCCTGGGTGGGACGTGTCAGCAAGAACAACTCCCTGATGCATGAGAAAGCTCAACCCTCTTTTCATCTTACTGCACTGTATAATATATCCTGGGGCAGGGACAGATAGCCAGTTGGACTTTGTGAACCAACCCAAACTCAGTTGCAAACTTTACATTAAGCATTACATAGGCCGATTGGAATAGACACAAATAATTGTAATCCTTCGAAACTTCAGAGGGTCTTTTAAATTTAGCGCCTTCATGCAGGGTCGCAGATCCTCAACTTTAGTTGGAGGTCAGTGCAAAGTATGTCGGCCCTCAACACTCGGACCTCTTCTTTCCATGGTCAAAACAATGATAAAACAGGGTCTGATTCAGTTTTCTCAAGCTGTTATGGCAGCCACAAACTGCACAGTTGACACTGGGCATCTCTATTAGCCTTAAATTAGAACCAGAGCCTGTTTAAGACACTGTTTTAGTACCGTTATAAAGCAGAAAGTATCTAAACCGGAAATGAGAATCACGGATGGCCGCGCCCATCGTGACTTCTGGAATAAGGTGAATAGAGGTGTAGTCTATAGAGCTTGTGGCAGCACCCGCTGTTCGTTGAGGACAGTGCTGCACAATTATCTGTGCTCTCATATCAGTCTCCAAAACACCAGCAAGTCTCCAACAACACTGGAAAAAGTCGCTAGATTTATCGCCAGTCGCTTTATGTTGCACATGGATTTAATCTACAACTTTTTTTAAGCAAATGGCTTTTTCTCCACAGCTGATGACGGATCATACTGCTGAAGATGGGCCTTCTGTTGAAATGAAGATCAGGTCTAAAAGGCATGAGAATGCTGCGGACATCTGATTTTATTCTCTTTAGGGCACTGAAGGCTCTTTTTCTCAGACAAACCTCTGCGCTCTAAGAGTTCCCTCTCAGTAGCCAAGACATAATTGGGCCTCCGATCAATGGAGGGCATTGAAAACAGTTGGGGGACTCGGAACTTTCGATCCCCGTCGTCAGTCATGCCTTCCTCTTCCTAGGACCGCCACACCAGGCAGGGGCAGATGGTCTATTCTATTAATTTCCCTGTTTTGAGATGAATTTCCTAGCAGTTTGTGAAACAAAGGGGAGGTTCAGGGGTAGGCGGGACATATTTCAGGGGTTAGGGGTCTCTGCTGCCCTAAGCACTGAGAGACCACCGCACCAAGACGCCTATTACTGACACAGAAGGGAAATGACCAGACATTGTTAACTCTGCTACTATAATAAATAAATGGAGGCATATGTTCAAGTAATCCCCAGTTTGTCATAACACGACTTGTGAGACATCATACCCCTTTTGGGCCTCGTGTCCGGGACATTTCATGAAATTCACATCTAAGGGTTTATACAGCATTGAGTGCAGTTCAATAACATACTCCCTCCACAAACCTGAGTGACTCCAACAACTCAGGAAAGGCGTGTGCGTAGCGAGTAAGGGCGTCCTTGTTGGCCATGAGCGCTGACTGAGCAGCTCGTCTCTCACATTGTCTGCTTCGGCAGCACATGTACTAGAATTGGAACGGCACAGAGAAGATTGGCATGGCCCCCCCAAAGGAAATTTCTGAAGCTTTGCTCATACAAAAAAATATGTTAGGCATTTTTCAAACTGCAATTCATCTTGTCAAAATTCAGTTTGTAGTATTTGGAATAACATGTTGAACAAAGGCATATTACCTTGCATTTCAAATTGGCAAGCTTTTTTCGACTCTTTGTTCAAATGGAAAATATTTTTTCAAGCGCTGATTCAATGTGCAAAGTGGCAAGTGTGGGATAGTGTGGCTCAAATGTCCAGGAAGGTGGTAGGCATGCAGACTCAGCAGACTCGGGTGATTTTCAAAAGTGAGGATTTAATCAATATGTTCTTCAATACAAGAACCAAAAGATGGACCAAGGATCCAGACTGTTTGTTTAATTTCTTCAGTCACATTGAAGTCTGCTTCGGCAGCACATGTACTAAAATTGGAACGGCACAGAGAAGATTGGCATGGCCCCCCCAATGGAAATTTGTGAAGCATTCCTCATAATAAAAAGATGTTATGCATTTTTCAAACGGCAATTCATCTTGTTAAAATGTAGTTTGTCTCTCTGTTCCGCCAGCCACACCTCTACGCTCTTCCCGCCGGAGGCCACAGAGCAAAAGGTGGAGCCTCCGAAGCGGCTGTGTCCCGTGTCCTTCCGCTACGGCAGGCCACACTTGCCGCACGTAAATTGTCTTGTGGCCTTCCGGGGCTGGTCGGTGCCACCCGCCTCCCTCTTTCGTTTCCTCCAGGCAGTGGTTTGGGGCTCTGTCTCTGTAGGAGGAGGAGGGTTCACCGACATTGTCTTGGGAAAGAGCGGTCGAGGCTGGGGGCTGGGCTGGCGGAATGGGCACTGGGGCGGGCTGTCGCTGCTGGGTAGCCTGGCGTGCGAGGTCCTGCGGCGTCTGAAAGAGAAAGGGCTGCCGGTTTCCCTCCTGCTCATAGTGGAGGGGCCTGGCAGCAGGGAGAGGCTGGGCGGCAAGAGTTGGTCCAGGAGCAGAGGGGACCAAGTCCTGCTGGAGGATGGCACTCTCCCTCTCCTTCTGACGCACGCAGTACCTGGAACGCACACGGACAACATTCTGTCAGTCATGTGTTACACACAGTCACTGCCCTCCCTAAATACTGTTACATTAACCAGATATCTCACCATTGCGATAAGGTCCGCTGATTTAGCTCAGAGCTGTAGGTTGGTCTGTTCCATCAGCCTCAGGTTGTTGAGCACTGCCGTCCTGATGGCCACGTAGTCCGCCATAACCAGGGCCCACCTGGCCCTTTTGACCCCGGCGAACTGCGTGGCAGCAGGGTGTAGACGACAGAGCTCACTGCAAATGGCCTCCGCGACTCGTGCTCGGCCAACTCGCAGGACCTGAGGCTGTTCCGAGCAGGCAACTACAACCAAAAATAACTGTTTTAGACTCCCCCTATATTGAATATGAGCTGTAGATGCCTTTTCTGTATTATTAAATGAACGGAAATAAAACATACCGCTTGAGTGACTCCCTGCCAGCAATACCGGGAGTCTTGGTTGCCTTGAACCTCCCCCTGACCAACCTCTCCTGGTGTCGTGCAGGGTAGACCAGATGCCGTTTGTCTGGCTCTGGTAGAGCCTGCTATAGCTCAACCAGCCGGTCTACCCTGCACTCACTCAACGCCGGATGGTGACGCACCTCCACCAATGCCTTGGCCAGCCTGCAGACGTGTTGATATCCAGGCTGACCATCAGGGCCTTGGGACTCCTGTAAAAGGAAAGACAAAACAAAAAGGGAAAAGTTAATAAAAAGGCCAACACACAAACAACCGGGGGCCATCACCCCCGTCGTAGGCCGAGGCGCGTGGACCTGTACGCTCAGGGCTTTCCCCCCACGGAAAGAAAATTTAATTAGTTTGACGCCAGAACAAAACAGCCCGTGAAATGTGTGAGGAAGCTTGGCGCGGCGTGCGTGTAATTATGTTAGACGCTCGATATGATGTTTCTGCATGCATGCAGAATTTTCCTCTTTTTTCAACAATGTTTTTTCTCACCTGTACGTGAGGACAGCCGGAAATAGGTAGCGGTGTTCCGCGTCCAGCTGCCTCACGATGCCCTGCAACCTCCTTCGTACACAGAGAGCATGCCAGGTACTCAGTGGCCATGAGATACCAGGCATCGATGTCTAAGACTTTCCGGATAGTCTTGGTGTACACCCCAGCCTTGTACATGTTGCCGGTGCAGGCAGGCTGGGGGCATGTCAGCTTGAATGCCCATAAGCGAACGGGCATCCAGAGAAACAGCCGACAAGCGAAGAAAGGGTCTGGCGATGCGGGTGGCTGGCTGTAGATCGGCCGGGGCTGCGGAGGCTCGTACCAGAGCTGAAGATCTGGACGAACCTCCGCTCGGTTGTTCTTCCAGACGAAGAGCACCCGGCCGATCCACTGCTGTTGTCCAGCGCTGAGCGTGCCCCGCCAGCCGGGGGGACACAACTGTGAGAGAGAGAGAGGCAGAGGTTTAAATTCAGAGAAACTTTCAATGAGCGGTGTACAAAATGGCACACGACCATCAACAATCATTTACCTCGGCACTGTCCATAAGCTCTAGGAGGAGGGGGGCTTTCTGGCTAGTGAAAGCCCTGTCCTCCTCCTTCCCCGTCGGGGCTGGGGACGCCCTGTCACCCTCCCACGTCGGGGCTGGGGTCGCCCGTGGTGTTGGGGCTAGGGTCGCCCTGGAGGCCGGGGCCTTGTCCTCCGTGGGGGCTGGGGACGCCGTCACCCCCGTCGTAGGCCGAGGCGCGTGGACCTGTACGCTCAAGGCTTTCCCCCACGGAAAGAAAATTTAATTAGTTTGACGCCAGAACAACACAGCCCGTGAAATGTGTGAGGAAGCTTGGCGCGGCGTGCGTGTAATTATGTTAGACGCTCGATATGATGTTTCTGCATGCATGCGAGGGAGGGGGTGGTGATGAAAGCTAGACTAAATTAGTAAAGCACGCACACTGATGATGATGATGCTACGGCGGAGGCAATATTGAAATAGACCCAAACCTTACCCGTCCTTTTGTGTGTGTGCGCGGATGTGTTTGAGGGAGAAGAAAAACAATGTCGCACTGTTTAATACAGACAGACAACAACGACTCTGGGAAAAATGACTCAAAGGCCTGAAAGCACGTGTTATACTCACAGTCTTCGTATTCGTCAACGACCATGGCCGCTGAGGAGACGCTGAGGAAGAAGAAGACGGCGTGAGACGGAGGTCGTTTTCCACTTTGACAAACGGTCTGTCCGTCCGCGTATATAGCTCACCTGGCGCTGCGGGCTTGATGGCCTTCATCATTTTGGCCTGCAGCGCCTGGGGACTCAGAGTGGTCGGCTGATGTTCCTGAAGGAGGAAGACAAAAAGGAGTGCGACCAGGCATCGATGTCTAAGACATTCCGGATAGTCTTGGTGTACACCCCAGCCTTGTACATGTTGCCGGTGCAGGCAGGCTGGGGGCATGTCAGCTTGAATGCCCATAAGCGAACGGGCATCCAGAGAAACAGCCGACAAGCGAAGAAAGGGTCGGCTGCCCCAGGTACTGAGAGACGACCGAGCCCAGGAGCCTGTAAAAAAAACACAAAAAAACACACGAGTTTAACTCAGAGACTCCAGAAGGAGAGGAGGAGGAGACAACGCGTCCTACCCCTTTTTCTTGGGCTGGGGCGTCCGGACGGCAGAAGGGCCGGGGTCGCCGCTGGTGCTGGCCACAGCAGACGGCGAGGCCGTGGCGGACCCCAGCCTGGCCGCCCGATTAAATAGTACGAAAACGCTTACATTTTCTCTTCCTGTCTAATAAGATACCTTAAAATACGTCACATAACGGTCATTTTTTAAGAGAGCATCTGAGCTGCCTTGCTGTCTTAGTCTGTGCGCCTCAACCCAAATCAGATTTTTATTTTTTAAGATGGCGGAACGAAATACCGAAGTTCACATCAAAAGTAATATAAATGTAATTTCCTTTGCTCTTTTTTTTGAAAATGTATCGAGAAATAAACAGTGTACTATTTAATTATGCCATGATTGATTAACAAAAATAGTCTGAATTCGTTAGCGAGGTATACGTTAGCCAGGTCGCTATGGTAGCTGATTTTTTTTCTCATTCATTTTTTATTTCCATATCACAGACATACAATCAAACATATCAAGAAACATGTCATATAGATATATGGTAGCTGATTGTTAACGGCGTTGCTAACGTTAGCTCCGGTACAGTATGTATCTGTATTTAATGCAAGATAGTTAAGAAAGTGAACGGTTGTTTATGATGTGAAATTGTAAATGTGCATTGTAAGTGCACACAAAATGTACTGTAAAAATAACCTGCTTTTTAAAAATATATTAGGGTGTTTTAACTGTCAGTTGGTTGCTGTTAACTGTCATAGCTAGCCATGTACACGCAGCGCGATGAAGTACATCCTGTCTAACTAGGCTGTTCGAAAACAACGGTTTTTAAGATACCTTACCCCGAAGAGAGCTGTCTGGTTAGACAGCTGTCTAGTAAAACATCAAGGATTAAGACAGCTGTTTAAGTTTTCGAACAGAGCCAAGTTGACCGTAACCTTGCCCTGGAGACAACAATGGCTTTGCATGAAACAATAAGAAAATATGAAAGTGGGGCTAAAAAAACGAAGGAGTAAAATACAGATGATCTTTAAAGACAAATGTTACAATTATTTTGTTTTTGTCTTTGAATGCAGCTTCTCCATTCCACCTCGGACAGCTGACTAAGTTTTGGGTAGGGTGGGAAATCCCTACTGGCAAGATGGAGGTTAAAGTTGGGATTTGGTCTGGAAAATGGACCCCCTGTAATAGTGTAATGATTAATACAATTGGATTCTCTGAATACAACTACTTTTCATTTCACATGGTCTTCTTCTTTACCTCAACATTGTCTGGAGGCTCAACAGGGCTCTGGATCTTCCCAATCTCCCACAGCTGGTTAGGGGTGAGATTTCTTTCAGTGCGGATTGAATGGTTATCCCAGGCATCTGTGAATGTGTCAAGAGCTTCCTGAATTCGGGGCAGAAACACATACTGCGCACAGAAGAGGTGTGTGCAATTTGATGGGTCGAGAAGGCCATCCTCCTCAAGGCTGTGGAGCAGATTGTAATAGATGTTTGAAACGACATTCCAAACATTACGCCACAGGCGCTCTATCCTGAAAGACAGAATCAACTAAAAAGGGTGTCTATAAACTATATCACTTTTAACCTTTGCAAACGCTACAACTATAACAAGTAGGGATGGGAATCAGAGGAGACTCCCAGATTTGATTTACTATGTTTAGATGGCATAATAATAGGTATTTATGATGATTTATGAATTATCCTGCAATTTTTTACCAAGTTGATCACTTTAGTAAAGAATTATAGTATATAACTTATCAACATGAAATATAAGTAGAGCTTTCAGCACCACAATTAACAGCAGTCAACATGTCAATATTAAGCTATACACCAGTGAAACATGCCAGACGTTACAAGCATACATACATCATTATTACCTTTGGTTATGAACACTTTTGCCTCATATAAAGCTTCCACAGCCACGAACTTCAAACATATGCCTGGCAATGTCAAAGTTTTCCACACCTTGGTCGCCTCTCACCCTTGACAACCCATACAGATTCATTTTGAAAATGGCTTATCACTTACACAATTATTACTGTTCTAGCCCTGATTACAGGCATGAAAATCCCTCACCTTTCGGCGAAATTGTTTTTTTTTGGGGGGGGGGATTCAGTGAACTGCGAACAGGTGCGCGTGTCAGAAGGGAGCGTGAGTGCATGGAAATATTAACGCGAAGGGCCTTGCATCACCAGTGCAGACCACCAGCTCACCCAGGAGCTCTGTTGACATAGACTTAGCTAACGTTAGCTACAGCTTGATGAATTGAGTCATTGAACACAGCAGGAGAGAACGCAACTAGCCAGCTCGCTAAAGCTCCGGTAGAAAAGTTTACGCTACCGTCTTTAAAGAGGTAGATTTTGAGGTGAGGGGACTGACAAGGCAGAATGTAAGGTGGTCCACCGGACTGGCCATCGGAGCACCGGGAGATTTCCCGATGGGCCGAAGCACTTCTGGGCCGGAGGGCCTACTAATAAAATGAACGTCTATGCAGCCCTTAGTGCCGCTTACACACGACAGTGACACTGACAGATGGAAAGCTAGCTATAGAGACAATATAAAGATGGAAAACCAGGCTAAGAAACGTAAACGTATTACCTTCACTAGACTGTTTTACCAATTGGACAAATGGATGTTTGTTTGTTTTACATCACGCTCCAAAAACAATTTTTCGCTCAAATCAGCAAAAAAAAATCGCTTGGGCGTTACGCGCGCTCGCATTAAGCATGGAAGTCCCTAACTAGCCTCATGACTCATGGCTGAAGTTACATTTCTCCAGCTCTCCCCAGGTTGGCAAAAAAAAGTATCTCAAAATGCATTAGATTGATGCTTTAAAATATGGAATATTAAATTTTTGTTATGGGGGACCATGCACCCGGACCCCCTTAGAGGGTTAATATCCTTCTCACCTTTTTCACCTGTTAAGGATAGTTCAAACTGGGTGTTGAGAGGAAGAATGATACAAGGTTAAGCATCGGACCAAGTTATTTGTAGTTTAATTAGTAATGATGCAATCACAAGATACACAATGAAAACAACACACCAAAATGTCCGTAGTCTAGTACAATGAATCAGTCGATGATGCAACAGCAGTAGTCCCACAGAAACAGAGTATAAGATTAGAACAAACGAAGGCCTTCGTTGAGAAAGTGGTTGTGACAGAATATCAGAGAAAGTTCTGCCCATCCCAAGTTCTGTCTCTCCGCCCTTGGGAGACAGGTCTTGTACTCCCCAGAGAGGGAGGTGTGGTGAGTGGCCATTGGTCAGGAGACCTTGGGGTGGCAATTGTTAACCAATTAAATGTCCAGGGCGTTCATGCTGGCGCAAGGTGGGCAGTCCACGGACCTGTTGATGTTAGGAGAGGGAGGGGGCAGAGAAGACCCACAGGTCTGGTGTTGTTCAGGGAGGGGGGTGGACAAGACCCACAGGTCTGATGCAATCCAAGGGGGGGTTGAGTTCTTCAGGGTTGAGAGCAGGTCATCCCGAGGTCCTGATGATATACGGGGTGGGGTCTTCAAGGGGAAGGGGAGAGGGTAAGACCACTCCTAGGTCTGATGATGTAAAGGGGCAGATGGGGCAAGGTCTCCAAGGGGAAGGGGGCATCCAGTGAGAAGGGCAGGGTCTCCAGGGAAACAGGGGTTATATTATCCATAGGTGGTAAGAACTATCCGGTCTGACTCGTCCTGAAGCAGAGAAGAGTTACGTTCCCAGCATCACCTTATCTCCCAAGTTGACACTTTTACTCCCATGAGCTGACTAGCTCATTGTGCTCACACCAGTCCCTGAGCGTCACGAACTCGCCTCCCAAGTCAGTTTGCCTGACCTCTGCATTCTTGTCCACACACAAGTTATATTTCAGTGTTTCTCATCTGTTACTTTATTAAATCAATTGATCACATTCGATATTTGTATCTTAGTTATTAGCATTACAAAACATGTGTGTTTACATATTCATATCAGATATTGATTGGTATAGCAGCATTGATCAGCAGTATAATGCTATCATTCCTTCACACACCCCTGACCCGTTTTCATGCCTGTGATTAACTGATTAATCAAAACTGATTTCATTGTTGCTAACACACAGATTGCTAACCCACAGATTGTTACTACAAACAAGAGGGTGTAGTATGAGACCTTAAACATTCTTTGTGGGCATATCACTTCCACATAATATTGGGATTACGTCTGTGTCAGCATTATGTCATGGGCACCTGACACAATAAACCACATGTTTACAATATTAAACCATTTTTAAAAACCTTTTTACCTGGATGGTAAACCGTGTTTGTCTACAGCCTTAAGGAAGAACTCAAGACCTGTTGCCGCCTTGTTGTTGTTGGCTGCTTGTAGGTACATGATCTATTGTGGAAAGTTAAAAGTTGGGAACATCACTTAAATAAGCCATCAACAAATTAAATACTGGCCCATATGTGTGTGTTGCTTAACACAAGATGCGCAGAGCCATGTACTCAAGTCAAGTTCTGAAATTCCATTATGATTCTCAAAATCATATATCATTTGTTTTGCCGACATGTGAATGCTAAATGCATTTATTAGTGATGTTTATCCGCTTTAGTTAAGTTAATAATTGCGCTTACCAGTCTATACACAATTATTTTCTTACCCCTGTTCACTGGGGTCATGACCCCCATTCTGCACATATAGCCTAATCAACATACTGTACTTAAACGATGACATTGCTGTAAAATTCCATGGGTGTTCTAACCTTTCTTGAAAATCCATCTATTCCACCAAATATTACCACACCATATCTGAAAAACAAATGAATTAATTGTTTAATGTATTAATTTAGCGCTCCATTCCTCCAGTAGGTATAAAGAGCATTGACACTCTTTACACACATACTGTATATATTAGGGGTGTAACGGTACACGTATTTGTACCGTACCGTGACGGTACAGGCACGTATTTGGTGTTACAGAGGTGGACCGCGGTCCGCAAATGTGGCGTACATAGCGTTAATATGGCGAATGTAAAGGTTTGTTTTGAGGCGCGGAACTTAAAACTTGAAGTCGGAGTTATAGTATTGCATGGAATGGTGCATATGACTTAGAAACTAGCTAACCAAGTAGCTAGCTAGCCGAGTGTAAGTGGCGGCGCTTGCATTGAAACACACTGTCAGATCAAGCTAGCTCTACCGTTAGCACATGAAAACCTAACCTAAGCAAGTGTTTTTTTTTACCTGAGTTTTTACCTGAGTTTATGTCATAGTGTACTTACGTTAGACGAAAAGTCTTTGATTAGTGGCCTGTCAGTCAATTAATGGTCCTTGTTGAAGTAGACTGCATTAGTTATTTAGTGCTTGTTCACTGAAAATGTATACAGTGATTCATCCACTTTATTTAAATACGATGTAGGCGCGTTATCATTCACGTCAGAAACGTGAATAGTAAAAACGCTCGTACTGGAGAGGGGAGGAGTACCATCGTCAGTAGCTATGATAGTGACATTATACTCGGAGTGGATTTCCCTGTCGAGCATGTCTCCAAGCACGAGGGAGTAATATTTCCAGTCAATGGAACGTCACCTCTGACCGTACCGTACTGTACCGTACCGTGACTTCAAAACCGAGGTACGTACCGAACCGTGACTTTTGTGTACCGTTACACCCCTAGTATATATACACACACACAAACAGCTTACCTGGGGCCTGTACTACGAATCAAGATCAACATGCTCTGGATTACTCTCAGTTACCCGGCTACACAAAGCGAGACAATCGCAATCACGATTAACGGTATCACGACGGCGGTTATCAACTCTCTAACTCAACCCAGATCTTTCTAATCTAGAGATGTGCGCGTTCACATAAAGGGGCGGTGTTTGCACCGTATATCCAATCGCAAACACGGACAAAACAAGAGCCGCATATGTCACGGAAGAGGAGCGGACATTCCGGACAATAATCTTACAAACTTTGTCTACTCCTCCTGCGTGAAATATTGTTACACAAACATATCAGGAATACAGACATATAATACAGGCAAAAATCAACGAATTCGCTGCTGCTAAACTGGTAGAAAATAGCAGACGCTGTCAATGCGTAAACTACGTATGACTTATTGATATCACTGTCCCAGGCACAAGATGTGACCATAATTACACGTGTGCATTCCATAACGTTAAACTTTTGTTGCTGTATTATTTTAGTTGCAACCCTGGAAGTGGCAAACGATCGTGGGAGCAAATAAAAAATAAATATCAAAACATAATTCTAAACGGTAAGTAGCAGTAGGCAATACTTTTTGTAGGATATTGGTATAGCTACAAAGGGCCTATAGAACAATGAAATTGCTCCTCCACAGGACTTCACTCTTGCTGAGGAGCTGGCCCTCTCCAGCTACCAGGGTCGCCCCATGATGGAAGGAGTGGAAGTGGCACTTCTTCAGACCCTGGTGGCAGCAGCTCGGTAACCCAGGCATATGTATGTTTCAAGTGATCTATGTGACCATGTTCATCCAACAATTATTTATGAATATTGTAGATGTGAAATGTAGAATCATAAAGGGATTTATTCGCCATGAAAGTTTGCACAGACAAGGAATTTGCTTTGGCAGGAAGGTGCATACAATAAAAACATAGGAACCTTACATTTAAATATGTGGACTATCTATACTAAGGGTACATAAACTAGCAATACTAAGTGGAATGTATTACTGTCCTCTGCAGTGACAGGAAATATAGTGGTGTTGCTGCCACCACCCACTGTCGTCCCACTGTGCCATACAGAGGTAACCATGAAACTAATAGTCATGCGCCAGTACGTATGCCATATGTGGTTGCTGAATATTGATCAAATATGCCATTTACTTTCTCAAGTGGAGGTCCTATATGATCAGGAAACTGTGCATGCCTGCTCAGAGAGCATTTTGGGGGGTACACTTTTGATTTGATTTTACCACTTGCAACATAGATGGTGAGTGTGAACGCGTGGCTGTGATTGAAGTGTCTGTAATGACTTACTAATGGTGGTGGTCTGAACATGAGACACAAGTTATTAAAGTTCTCATTTCAAATATAAATCAATTGATTAAATTGCTATGGTGTTAAACTCAGCAGGAAGAGGAACTTCTTCCTCCCCCTGAGCACAGGGCATCCACTTCAAGGCCAAGACAAAGACACAAGGTATAAGCAATGAACCTTATAACACAGTAGTCAAATGGACACCTTCAACTTTCTCCAAGTGTGCCTTACAAAGGGACAATGTTCTTTATTTGTTTTCAGGTTGGAGCAGACAATGTGAGGGCCCTGTATAAAAGAACCCTTGAGCTCGATATAGAGTATAAGAGGCTTTTAATTTAAAAAAACAAGGCTGGAGATAGAAAAACTGGAATATGAGAAGAGATAGTACATGACTGAATGAATGACACTAAACTTAGTTACACTGACATTATATTGCTGTGTTCCTAGGAAAGGGAGAACACATGAGGATGTATTTGTTAAACTTTTTTCTACGTTTTGGTCTTTTTATACCTTTTTGTGGCTTTTTTGTTGTGTCTTTTGAGTCTTTTGTGGGGGTCTTCAACATTTCTTTCTGCTATAAAAGTGAATGAAACATCCAAATTCAATGAAAGTAGTGACATTTTCATCGTACGTATAGCCTACACATTGTTCTTTTTGGTTTGAAATGTTTTGGTTGAAAGAAACCCAACATTTTGATATGGAAATAATTAGAAAATGGGTCAAAGCAACCCAAGGACAGCAGAAGAGGTTAAGGGGAGACACGTACGTACCCCATTGAATAGGAATAACATATCAACATGACACTACATAAAAGTACCCGTAGCGAAATAACGCAACGCTGTGCATTGCATATGCAAATTCTAAGCATTGCTAGTCTATGTACTTTTAGTATAGTTAGATCTCATATTATTTTTTGGGGATTCCTATATGTTTAATGTATGCACCTTCCTGCCAAAGCAAATTGCTTGTCTGTGCAAACTTTCATGGCGATTAAAACCCTTTATGATTCTGATGTTTTGGCTGTTCTGAGCGCACCTCTCAATATCCGCGCACCAAGCTCCACATCTTCTATGAACGGTAACGCCATTATCCTCGAAAATGAGTTAGTGGGCGGGGCTTTTATACCGGTTGATCTCTGATCTCCAACTATAACCTGCTCCCGACCAGGTTAGCAGTTCAGCATATGTTACCATGGCGATCTACCCCGATAACAAGTGATCCACCTTCGTAGTACAGAAAACCCGGGGTTGAACCTGAAGTTACCTCGCTAACGCCAAATCTTGCTTCGTAGTACAGGCCCCTGATCAACTTGTGGTGGTATCCACATGCAGGAGTGAGAGAGGAGCTGGAATGCTGTAAGTTCTTCTGACAACACACCCAAGGCTGCTCATTCTCTCCAATATTCCCAGACTGTCAACGCGGTGCATGAGTCCCACACTCTAGCCCACTGAACTCTATGGCATAAGCGCAGCTAGTTCAGGCAGGGCAATCGGGCAGCACGCGTCATCATCTATCAGGGACGTAACTTCCGACACTTCCGCCCTGAGACCAGGAGAGATTCACCTGCCCTCAGACAACTTCTGCCCTTAGAACAAGTTGTTGTTCCAGCATGTCTTACCATGAACCAGCACAGTTTGTGACTGTGTGTGTCTCTGATTGTGTGTCTCTGTGTGTGTCTCTGTGTGTGTTCCTGTGTGTGACTCTGTGGGTGTCTCTGTGTGTGTGTCTCTGTGTGTGTGTTAGCTAAACATGTGTGAGCAGATGCAAGCAAGACCACTTGGAACTAGAGAGCATACAATTTCTGGGGAAATTGTGAGGGTGTGCCTGCATATTTTCAAGCATTTAGCCTACTCATAGTCTATTGCATAATAATCCATTAAGAACACCCTTGGAAAGAAGCTACTGTAACAACGTTATCACTGGAAATATTTCTGATGGAATCGCGATTCAAACAGTAGCTCTATGTCTGCTAACTTATGACATGCCCACAAAAACGTAAATAAGCTTGACATTTATGTAGTGGAAAATCGCTCATGCATAAAAAGCTCAATAGCGATCATTGTCAGTAACAACGCAAAATGCGATATAGCCCTTTGTGGAGAAGCTGCCCTGGTAAATTGTATACTACAGTGTTTGTCTTGGTGGCGATCGTTGGTTGAACGTTCCGTTGTACGGTTTAGGCTGAAATTAAATATTGCTTTCATGAACAGATTGACAAGTTTAGGCTGTGTCAATGAAGTTCGGGTTAGTAGTCAGACAGTTTCACCTATTGAAATACTTTTGATTTAAGGGAGTGCCGAACATGTTCTGTCGCCGTTTGACTTCCTACTGTAAACAGCTGTGGATGTTTTTGTTAGCTACACAGTGTCTCGCGTAGGCTACAGCGTTGCAGTACTGGTTTGAAATCACAGGTAATGATTATTTCACCAACAAATCGTTTACTTGTAATCTAATGTCATAATAAATCGTACAACAAAAATGTATTTGTGAGTAATGTTTATTTTAACATTCCTCAATAATTTCCTCACTATTTTAAAGTTCCTCAATAATATCAGCTTATATTGTTAATTACACTTCACAATTGTGTTTCATATCACAAAGTTAAATGAGTAAATAGTTATTACCCTGGCCTCTTTGCTTGTGGCGTTTCTGCAGCTACCTTGCAGTAGCGTTAAAGCTATAGTTAGCCTAGCTCTAGCTATGTCCCAGAAGTTAACAAGCTGCTAAACTAATGTTCTGCTAGAGGTAGTCACGCGTGTTTCGTGACGTTAGTAGCGTCAGTGACTGTGGCTAGCAAGTTAGCCAGGTAAATAAAAAGACAAGCAACTCAATGGCTACCAACTTTTGACATGACGTTTTCTAAGTAATCCAAATATTGACGGATGCTTAGGGGGGCGGCACGATACCATCCTTGCTGTGCTGCAACAGTCTCTATGCACGTTGTATCTAATACGTCGTTGCTAACGTGTGCTGACGCTGTGAAGGATAACTGAGTATTCTACCCTTTGCCGACAACATCAACTTTTTGCCACGAAAACGTTGTATCCTCCTAAACTGTGCAACAGAACGTTAATAAAAGTAATAGCAACTCAATCGGGACCAAGACGAAACTTTTGACGTCGACGTTTTCTATGTAGTCCAAATATTGACCGAGAAATAGGGGGGCAAAAATAACTAGAAACGGCTGTTCCTGCGAAACAGCAGTGAGAATGCTGAAAACCTGAATGGGGATAGCCGACCGTGCTAAAAAAGCTGAAAATTGTGAACATTTCGTAGAAAGTTATATGCTGAAGCACCTGAAAGGAGAAATCATTCTGAAGAAATATAAGATTTAGCAGAAAATTATTTGCTGGAGTTTCAAAAGGCCTGAAATGTATGTTAGAAAGGACCTGCAGCAAGATGAAGGCAGAAAAGTACAGAAAAGAGAAAGTACTGGCAGTTTGAAGGTACTGGAGGTTGCTGGAAAAAGGCAGAATTGATTAAATGGCTGAAAAAAAGTTGAAGGTTTAAAGAAGGAGATGGGAGATGAATCCTGTTCATATTTTGAATTTGTTTTCAATCCTTGTAAAATGAACTCACCTAAAGATGCTAAATAAGTTGAGAAAGGGGAAAAACTTGCAGAAATGTAGTTGCTGGAACTCTTTTCAAAACTGGAAAGTACTTGTGGAAGGACAGTGGAACAGTGAAGAGCGTTGGCCAATCGGATTGGTTACTTGTCACGTAGCAACCGTTGGTCTTTGGCAACATTTATAACCTAGAATCTAGGTTTCACGTTCAAGGTGGAGGAGAAACTAATCATGTGTGCCTTCACACCCAGTCCTGTTCAGACACTGAATTTAAAGATGACATACAATTCATAATCCATGGTGCAAGGTTGCCGATGTTGCCGTTGTCCCTGGTGAATTTGTTATACTTTTAAATTGAATCTCGTCACATTACATGACTTTGTTTTGCGACTGCAAAAGCTACTCGAACTCAGATTTAAAAGCTGCTGCTGCAAAAAGCTGAACTACAGTATTGTGGGTATAAGATCATGCTACATCTAACCAGCAGATCATTTCTTGCAAGTGTGTCAAAGTGGTATTTGTACAGTCAGTATTAAAACCGTAGGCGTGAATAATGCATGCATCGTCATCCATCTGACTTTAGCCGAAGCGAAGCTAGCGAGAGGATGGAATGGGAGATTTCCTACAATAAGCTTGATACTGCTTCAAATTGAAAACGGAGAAGATATTTAGAGTAAAGACAAGTTACTTAACATCTGTGTTCAATATTGTTAATTAAAAGTAAAAACGTTCCAGTTACGAAGCGTTTGTTCCAAGGGTTAACGCCAGCTGCAGCCAACACTTAGCCTTAGCTACAGTAGCTAGCTACCCCAGCCCCGGTTTGGATGTTCGTGACGGTCAGCTACTGTATGACAGTCTTGAGCCTCGATTTTTGCAGTTTCTGGGAAATGTGCTCAAATAAAAACGATCTAGCTAGATTATGTACACATTTAGGTCAATGTACATACCTTCAAGGCTCATGTCTGAAAATCTGTAAATGTGAGCTCTTAAGCAGTTAAATTGTCTGAAAGAGGACAAGTTTTCCTACATTTTAAGTTATAACTTGTTTCTGTAAGTTAAACTATATGAACGTTATGTTGCAAGTGTATGTGCATGGAAGAATACACAGAGTCAAGCTGAGTCTCTTAAGCATGTATTGAACGCGTTGTCACATAACAAGACTGGCACGTGTTGACTGCCCGAGTCCATACACACACAAGCCCACTAGGGGGAGCTGTCGGCTTGCATAACATTAGCCTACAACATCTCCCTTTCTTTAGTATAACAAAATACAAAACAATAACCTGGATAGAATCAGTCATTAGAACATTCGAAGTAACCATCTTTTCTTTAACAATTTTTTAACAATAACAATAAACCACTGTCCCGCATATGTGTGTGTGTGTCAGTCTCAGCTCAGTGTATGACCTAAAGGTCAAGTCTGTCCGGAGGCTTAATATGCCTCCCGCTCCGGGAGCAGGCCCGGCCCTGTAACGCACGGCATGGTGTGGACACAGCCCGTGAGGGAGATGGCGGTGACCTCAGGGCTGATAACCTTGGAGACGTCGCAGGGCTGCTGACGACTTCCTCTGCATTGGCCCCGCCTGCATGGCCCCCGTCAGCTGCACCCGCGTCCACAGGCTGCTCAGGTTGCCGTCCTTCGTGAGCTGCTGGCTGTGGGGGGTCAACCTCTGCTGGTCGGAGATCGATCCTGTTGCGACGATACGCGGTTCCCTCTACGTTGACGAGATAGGACCGCGGTCCCACCTGCTGTAAGCATACACCTCTCCTCCATCGGCCCGTCCTGTCACCCGGGAGTGGTTTCATCCTGATGGGCTGGCCGACGTTCAACTCCGGCAGATCCCTCGCAGATCTGTCGTAAGTCAGCTTCGCTGCTTGACGCTTCACTCTCAGCCTGTCTGTGACCCCAGTGGTGACCTGAGGCTCTAGCAGCTGGTCGGCCACAGGGAGAAATGTTCTCAGCCTCCGTGACATCAGTCGCTGTGCTGGGCTGCTGTGCATGCCCTCAGTGGGCGTGTTCCTCCAGTGCAGAAAGGCCTTCCAGGGGTCCTCGTCGGCACGGTCTGCTTTTCTGCATAGGCTCTTCGCAATCTTCACTGCAGACTCTGCCTTGCCATTAGCCTTTGGGTGTCTCGGGGAGGACATGACATGTTCGAAGCCCCACTCCCTCGCAAACACCCGAAACTCTCCACAGTCAAATTGACCTCCACAGTCTGAAATGACCCGGTCAGGGATGCCGTACCTTGCAAACTGCGCTTTGCACCTTCTGATGGCCGTACCAGCAGACAGGTCTGGAAGTAGATCGATCTCCCAGAAGTCAGAATAGTGATCGACCATGAGCAGGAAATCCTGCCTTGCGTAGCTGAAAAGGTCCATGCTCACCAGCTGCCAGGGACGTGTGGGGAGCGGGTGTGACATCATAGTCTCCTTCTGTTGCTCGTGTGCATACTCGTTACACACAGAACACTGTTGTACATAGTCTTTGATTTCTCCCTGCATGTTTGGCCAGTAGAGAGTATCGCGGGCCTGTCTGAAACAAGCCTCACCCCCCACGTGGTTGTAGTGGATCCGTCTCAGCATCTCTGGGCGCATAGATTTCGGAATGATGACTCGCTGGCTCCTAAAAAGCACACCGTCCTGTGCGCTTATCTCATCTCTGATGGCCGAGTAATCTCTGATGGCCATGGGGCTCTCCTCTTTGTGTTCTGGCCATCCGCCCAGCACGACTGACTTCAGTGTTTGAAGGCACACATCCTCCTCTGTGTGTTTCCGTATCTGTGCAAGGCGTTGGCAAGTGACGTTGAGGTAGTCTGCTTGCTGAATGGCTGCTGTGTCACACTGCTCCTGCTGCATACTGCAGACCATTTCACGTCTGTACTGAATGTCCATTCTCTGTGGTGGGGTGGGAGCCCTGCTGAGCGTGTCACTTATGTACATTTCAGGGCCTGGCTTGTACACCACTGTGAGGCAGTAGTTCTGAAGTGTAAGGAGCATGCTCTGCAGGCGCTTTGGTGCACTGAGAAGGGGCTTAGAGAAGATTGACACTAGCGGGTGGTGGTCGGTCTCTGCAGTCACATCACCCCTCCCATATAGGTAGTAGTGGAAGCGTTGACAAGCGAATACGATGCTCAAGCACTCCTTCTCAATCTGTGCATAGTTTTGCTCCGTCTGGTTTAGCGCTCGGGAGGCGAACGCGACCGGCTGCCCCCCTTGAAGCAGGCAGCAGCCCAACCCGGTCTGACTGGAGTCACTCTGTATGGTGACTGGCTTGCTGACATCGTAATAACGTAGTACTGGCACCGCCGTGACCAGCGTCTTGATCTCCGTCATAGCAGCATCATGTTTGGGCAACCAGTGCCACGGCACCTCTTTGTCCAGCAACCTTCTCAGCGGTTCACACACCTCTGATAAGCGGGGCATGAACCTCGATAAGTAGTTGACGAAGCCGACACACCGCTGAACGCCCTTTGCATCCGTGGGGTTTGGCATGTCGAGGACCGCCCTGACCTTCTCGGGGTCAGCTTTGAGGCCCTCCGCCGACAGTACGTGGCCGTGGAAGCGGACCTCCCTCACACGAAACTGCAGCTTTTTGATGCTCAGCCTCAGCTTCACTTCCCTGCATCTTTCCATGAGAGCAATGAGGTTTGCGTCGTGGTCTTGTACAGCCTCCTCCTCTGTGTCCCCACAGCCGACCACAAGGATGTCATCCGCTATAGGCTCAATCCCTTTCAAACCGGCCAGCAGCTCATGTTGTTTCCTCTGATATAGCTCCGGTGCGACTGACACACCGAAAGGGAGCTTCAGCCAACGCTTTCTACCCCACGGCGTCCAGAACGTTGTCATCAGGCTGCTCTCCTCATCCAAGCGACACTGCAGGAATGCGTCGCGCGCATCCACCAGGGTGAAGCGCCTTTGGCAGCTTGTACAGCACGTCATCTAAAGTGGGCATGAGGTAATGGGACCTCTTCAGGGCTCGGTTAAGGGGCTTAGGGTCGATGCAAAGCCTCAATTTGTCTGGCTTCTTCACTATGACTAGATTGCTTATCCAGTCTGTGGGCTCAGTGACTGTGGTTAAGTGTCCATCCTTTTCGTACTGGTCCAGCTGCGCCTTAACAGCCGCCTTGAGGGCCACCGGGACATTCCTTGGTGCGCACTGTACGGGCACAACAGTGCTGTCCAACACGAAGTGAATATCACCCGGCAGTGACTCGACTGGGCTGGTGAACACGTCATTGTAAGTGTTGATAAGACAGTCTCTAGTCAGCTCACCTGCCTTGCAGTGCTCCACTTTGTTCAGCTCTTCGGGAATGGTGAAACGCATCAGGCCCAGTCTTTCACACGTCTCCCCTGAAAGCAAAGGCTTCTGGCTGGTACACACAACCTCAAAATCCAGTCTGTGTGTCTTGCCCCTGATGACACACTGTGTGCTGTAGACGCCAATTGAGCTCATCCACTCACTGTTGTAAAGCCTCAGTCTGGCAAGACTTTTCTGAAGAGGAGCTTTAGGTGCCAGTCTCATCTTGTCTTCCATGCTCATCACGTTGCAGGTGGCTCCAGAGTCAAGCTGGCACCTCTGGACCCCTCTGTGGAGTGGCAGGTTTACAAACCACTTTTTCCTCTGAGTGTTCACAGCCCCCAAGCTCTCCGCCGTGTACACATCTCTCTCATCGCGGCCGTAGTCCTCCGGGTCCCCCAGCGACGGGTCATCCACAGCGTTCAACTGACGTGCTTGCTGGCCTCCTTTCATGCAAACTTTGGCAAAGTGATTAGCAGTGCCGCACAAGCGACATGTCTTTCCAAATGCGGGGCACAGGTCTCGCCCCCGTCTGTGTGGTGTGCCACAGTACTTGCATCCACCTGTGCCTCTCTGTGGCTGTGCTGATGTGCTGGCGGACTCGGATGGCCTGCCGGTAGGTCTCCGTCCTGGTCGCTGTCCATATGCTACATTGATGCTCTCCCCAGGCACAGAGCTGCTAAGTGACATGGATTTTAACTTATTGTCCAACACCTCCACTGCACGGACAATGTCAATAGCCCCCTCCAACTTAAGGTCCTTTTCTCTTAGCATGCGTCGTCTGGCGCCCTCATCAGTTATTCCCAGAACAAGCCTGTCCCTTATGAGCTCATCTCTTAAAGCTCCATATTCACATGTGGCAGCTTTCTCTCTCAGTCTTGTGACAAAAGCATCCACTGACTCCCCATCCTCTTGTTTAAGGTTTCCAAAAACATACCTCTCAAAGATCACATTTTTGCTGGGTGTGAAGTATTGCCCCAGTTTGTCGAGTATCGCACCTGCGTCTTTCTGCTCTTCCTCCGTGAGTCCCAGATTGTGCTTGTAAACATGGTGGCAATCCTTCCCCATCAGCCTCCTGAGCGTTGCTGCCTGCACCGGCTTCTCTGCCTTGTCGATCCCGGTTGCAAGCAGATAATCCTCAAACTCTGAACGAAAGCTAGCCCAGTGGCAGTGAAGATCCCCAGTCATCTTCATGGGCTCCGGTGGCGGAATGTTTGAAGCCATCTTCCCCACGCGGCGCTAACGCTAACAGGCTAACTGAAACTTCTAACTACGTCTAGCAAACCCAGTAAACGCACTCTGTAACATTTACAGGCAACTTAGGACGTTCTCTGGGTTCCAAAACCACTTCTGACACCATGTTGCAAGTGTATGTGCATGGAAGAATACACAGAGTCAAGCTGAGTCTCTTAAGCATGTATTGAACGCGTTGTCACATAACAAGACTGGCACGTGTTGACTGCCCGAGTCCATACACACACAAGCCCACTAGGGGGAGCTGTCGGCTTGCATAACATTAGCCTACAACACGTTAGAGGAATTTGTTTGACAATTTAGTTGAATATCGGAAAAAGAGCCGCAAGCAGAGAAGGCCACTCTGCTTCCTTAATCATTCATAAAACTCAAGAAGGATTTAAAACTGTCATAATTCAAAATTGGCTGAATATTTTAAAAAGCTGAATCATTTGGGAATAGCTGAATGTATTGTGAACAATTTAAAGGTTGAATGGTGTCTCTAGCTGAAAGTATGCTGAACAGTGAAGAGGGTTGGCCAATCGGATTGGTTCCTTGTAACGTAGCAACCGTTGGTCTTTGGAAACATTTATAACCTAGAATCTAGGTTTCACGTTCAAGGTGGAGGAGAAACTAATCATGTGTGCCTTCACACCCAGTCCTGTTCAGACACTGAATTTAAAGATGACATAAAAATCATAATCCATGGTGCAAGGTTGCCGATGTAGCCGTTGTCCCTGGTGAGTTTGTTATACTTTTAAATTCAATCTCGTCACATTACGTGACTGTGACTTTGTTGTGCGACTGAAAAAGCTAGTCGAACTCAGATTTAAAATCTGATGCTGCAAAAAGCTGAACTACAGTATTGTGGGTATTAAATAAGATAATACTACATCTAACCATCTACATTGAACGGACATTGAGCACAAAGAATTTCATTCATAAAATTCATAAATGCTGTTTATGAGTAAATGATAATAAACTTGAAACTAACCAGCGGATCATTTCATGCAAGTGTGTCAAAGTGGTATTTGTACATACTGTATTAACACCTTAGGCGTGAACAATGCATGCATTGTCATCCATCTGACTTTTGCCGAAGCAAAGCTAGAGAGAGGATGCATTGGGAGATTTCCTACAGTAAGCTAGATACTGCTTCAAATTGAAAACGGACGCCAAGTTGGTCGATTGTGGAAGTCCAACCGTTTTTAGTTATGGAGAGCCATCGCGCTAGCTCGATTTGAAGATACAATAACCGAAATGTTGCTAGACCCACACCTCAAACGAGTTAACCTAGACGCAAACCTATATATCCAATCCAAAAAATAAGGATATTTTCCGACCCCCAAGATTCTGCCGAAACTATAGATATCATGTATGTGTCTGTGCGGTCAGTTTCAAACACGTTCATGGTGCGTGTCTGTTTGGTTACCACGGTGACGGCGGAGCTGTCCTTGCTAACGAGTTGCGAGAAAATCAAACATTTACCTTATCCACACCTCAAACAAGTTGACCTAGACGCAAAACTATACTTCCAATCAAAAAAATGCATACTATGTGTCCGAAATGTCATCTTTGTAGTCTAAAGAATTTTTACGGAGATTACCGCCTCCATTTCCCGTCATACATTGCTGGACTGAGTAGTTAATTTGGCCAAAGAGTTCCCAAAAAGGACGCGTCCGTCGCTATGGCGACCTTAAATACTGAGTTAGCTGCGCGTGCCATCAGCTATGGCTGCTAACGCGCTGAGGGCAGAGAATAACAGACATTTAGCTATAATCCACACCTCAAAAAAGTTAACCTAGACGCAAAACTATACAACCAATCCAAAAAATACGGATATTTTCCGAGACCCAAGACTCTGCCGAAACCAGAGATGTCCTTTATTTGTCTGTGCAGTCAGAAATACGACTCTATGTACTCTACATACAAGCAATAGCCCTCCTAAATAGCTCTTACACATGAACTTTTATCAAACACTTTTATCCAAAGTCATGTACAGGGTCATATACATATATTTTAACCCGTGATCCCTTGAGCCACAGTCAAATACTCAACCACTGAGCTATAGCTGTCTGTGCATTTACCAGTCTGTGTTGTTATCTGTGTTTGTCAGTGGATGTCAAAAGCTACGTAATACTTGACCTTGTTTACTTATTTGTATGTTGTTGTTGTGCAGTGAGTGGAGACAGCAGATTTGAGAGAGACGATGATTCAGGTTGCATATCTGAGACTGGATCACTGTGGAGCCTTGAGGGTAAGATGCCTGTCTGTCTGTCTGTCTGTCTATCTGTCTGCCTTCCTGCCTGCCTGTCTGTTTCTCTCTCTTTCTGTCTTAGTCGGGTGTGCTCCTCACGTGGCTCAGCTAGCATGCAGGCTTATTCCGGAAGACACAAATATACTCTTAAACTGGCATTCCAATATATCATAAGTGAACTCACTTAAACTTCTTAGTAGGGATGGTCATACCATGTTTAAAAACAATGTATGCAAGAGTGACAAAATTATCCTGATCTCTGCTCAGAGGTCGAGACGGTGTCTCCGTTGGGTGCGGCAGGGAGCCGATGCAAGCAGAACCACAATGCCAAACCAAATGTACAATAATGTATTGTACAGTGTGCAATAAAGCATCAAGTAAACATACACTGAGTCCTCCTGCCTGAATCATATATAGGGATAAGTTCTTTGAAACAATCTTTTTTTATAAAAACTTCCAATACGTAAATATAAATGTTGTTAAAAGATGTTCTTTATTTGGGAATCTAATCTAGTATGAATCTAACCAGCCCAGTATCTGACCTGCTGTGTTTCTCTACAGAGTGTAGAGATGGTAGATCTGATCTCCTGTCTCTGAGGAGCTCTGGCTACGGCTCCCAGAGGTCCACACTTTCTCACCTCAGCTCAGGGAGGACTGAGCATGCTCAGAAGAGCTCTGCAGAGGAGCAGCTGCGCTCTACAAGACTGGTGTTTGTGGAGCGAGTGACGATGCCTGTCCCGGATGATCTGCTGGATAGACTTCGTAAGCAGAGGGTGATCAATAATGCTGAGATGGAGGCAGTGAAGGTGGAGGCAGTGAGGAAGGACAGAGCACGGGCCACCATTGACATGGTCCTGAGGAAAGGATCTCTTTCATGTTTTGTGATGAAAACTATGTTGTCTAAATATGACCCTGCCTTATACACAACTCTTGGCTTCCAATAAAACATTCTGAGAACAGTGTCAGACCTAGGATGAGTGTATCACACCAGTGTTTCAGCCTAGTAGAGAATACACTTGGTACAGAAATATTCATTACAATTTAAATATAGCTAATGAAATATTAATTTTCTGTATATTTACAATAGTATATTTATCTACACTGGAACTATATTGTTGGAATCATTAAAATACTATTAAAAAAGTGTTTTAATGTTTTACTCTGGATACATACAAATAGACTTTCTCATTCAAGTCTAAATTGAGTTGTTACTATAATCTTATATGTTATGTTTGATATTGTATGTATCTTAGATCAACGGAAATAATTAACTATTATGTTTTAAAATCAGCACAACATGGCTATATCAGACAAATTAATGTCTAAACATAGAATTTACATAAAGGTAAAGTAGACAAAAATGTCTAATTTGGTACAATCGGGCGGAGCTGGTTCATGAAGGAGGACGCGAGACATAGCCACGTCACCAGCAGCGCGTCATATTACATGCAGGGTACTCCGTCTTAATAGGGCGGGGTATAAAGCGGGGTATCCCGGCATATGCATTGCTAGTGCGACATAGACATCAGTCATCCTCCTGCCTCTGCCTCCCCGGCCTCCTCCCTTGTTTTATTTGTTCCTGTTTCCTGTAGGGGGTATGCGTCGCTGCTCTCTGCTCAGAGGTCGAGACGGTGTCTCCGTTGGGTGCGGCAGGGAGCCGATGCAAGCAGAACCACAATGCCAAACCAAATGTACAATAATGTATTGTACAGTGTGCAATAAAGCATCAAGTAAACATACACTGAGTCCTCCTGCCTGAATCATATATAGGGATAAGTTCTTTGAAACAATCTTTTTTTATAAAAACTTCCAATACGTAAATATAAATGTTGTTAAAAGATGTTCTTTATTTGGGCAACACCTGTCTGACCTGGATTGGGTCAATGCTGTTTCAGTCCCTCATTCAGAATTTAAACTGAAAACAGTTAGTTTCCATTTGACATGGGATCCATCACAAGCCCTGACCACAGACACATTCATGTCTACTACATTTCTTGACAGAATGTTCTCACATTTGACAGGGATGTGCCAGTGATGTGTATACAAGAATAGTTCAACATCAACCAGCTGTAAATGTTTGCCTTCCACCATACAGCCCCTTTCTCAACCCAATTGAAGAGTTTTTCTCTGTGCAGCGGTGGAAAGTCTATGACCGAAACCCATATACCAGGGTAAATGTCCTACAGGCAATGGAATTGGCCTGTGGTGACATAGGTGTTGAGTGTTTTCAAGGCTGGATCCAGCACCCAGGGTTTCCAGGGTTTTTACCCCGTTTTTCTTTGATAACAGTACTTGTGATGGTTACTGTAATATTTTCGAATCAAATCAAATGTACAGTATTTATATAGCACTTTTTTATAAGCAATGTCACAGAGGGCTTCACATACGCCAATAAAACTGCCCCCTCAACCAACCTAAACCCTCAAGGAAGAAAAGGAAAAAACTCCCAGAAAAACTCACTAGAGTAGAAAGAATTGAAGAACCTTGGGAGGAGCAATTCAGTGAGGGATCCCCTCCTCAGAGAAGGATGGTGAAAGAGAGGTGCAAAACACAGGCTAAACACAGTCATACATCACGAAGGTGTCAGTGGGTGTTGAAACACCAAAATCCAGTGTTTCAAAATCCAAAATCTCTCTCAGCAATTTTCTTTATTGCTACGTAAATGTATTTACTGTGCATACATAAACACATCTATCTTTACATGTAACTACATGGCCTGGTTGCTGTGTTCTAAATTTGTTTGTGTTGTGTCTAATGATTGCTCCATATTATATATCATATTATTATAATGTTTATATATTGATTTGCTGTGTTTATGATCTGAAAGCATTGTTTGATTTTAAGCACAAGTTACATGGTTTAGGGGCGAGTGTTTAATTTCGCCAGAAAGAGTCAGATGTTTTGGAAATTGAGTTTGAATATTTGGTTTTGTGTTTACAGTTTTAAGAAAATGGTTGAGTGTTTCAAGAAATGTGTTTTAGCAATCATGAAAAAACTTTTTTTTTAAGATGCTCCGCCCACATTTGAAAACAAGCCTTTGCCCCTGGCCTCGGGACATCATAGTTTTCACTGTCAAAATGTTCAGCTGGAGCCTGACTATAGCAATAGGGTCCAATTGCAGCGCTCCCTCCTCAGGCCCCTCTAAACCGGAACTCTCTCCTCAGGCCCCTGAAGCCGGAACTCTCTCCTCAGGCCCCTTTTTTCCATAGAGATATGCTTTTTTCATGTGTATCCGAGGTATTAGCGCCACCACTGGTCGGAGGATATTGTAGGCTATTTCCGGAATTCTCTCCCTGTCACGTCCGTGCAGGGTCGCCAGTCCTCTAGAGGGCGACACTCACTCTAGAGCACCTAAACACTACCTTTCTTCTTTAACTGGGCACACCTGAGGTGATTACTACTTCCTATTTAAGCACTGGGTGTCCTTCCCTCTTCTACCCTTCCGTTGGACTACCTGTTCTATTTGGCAAATAAACAACTATTGTATCAACCCTGCAGTCTGCGTGTGTGCCTGAAAATCCCGGCCTGATAGCATGACCGAGTCAAGCCAAGGCACAGCAGAGCTGCAGGAGATCAGGGACGCTATCAGGCCGGGATTTTCAGGCACACACGCAGACTGCAGGGTTGATGCAATAGTTGTTTATTTGCCAAATAGAACAGGTAGTCCAACGGAAGGGTAGTCCACAAAGATTATCCACGGAACAAATAATCCACAGGGAAAGCGTAAAGAAAGGTACCGTACTCACGAAACTCCATGACTGAGTGAAGAGGGAAGGACACCCAGTGCTTAAATAGGAAGTAGTAATCACCTCAGGTGTGCCCAGTTAAAGAAGAAAGGTAGTGTTTAGGTGCTCTAGAGTGAGTGTCGCCCTCTAGAGGACTGGCGACCCTGCACGGACGTGACACTCCCCAGGCCTCTTTTTTAATGTGTATGCGAGGTATTAGCGCCACCACTGGTCGGAGGATATTGTAGGCTATTTATATTAATAGGCTTACTTACATTGAACTTCGGTTTTAGCATAAGTCAATAGTGTTTAAGATAGGGGAAATTAGCATTGCGGCTAGCGTTACGTATGGCGTTTTAGATGTCCCATATGCAATATTTAAAATTCCCATTGGCTTATGTATATAAATGCAATAGGCTACATCTGCCAACCAACGGGCTAATACCCTTTTTGTTGCTGCAAAACATAACATGATTGCTTTATGAGAAACAATTTTTTTTAGCAATCTATGTAATTCACTGTAGGCTATAGATCCACTTTATTTTGATATGCTCTTTCTTTTTGAAGACATGTTCATTTGCAAGTGTCACAAAAACTGCAGGGACAATGGCCATTTCCAAGTTGAAATATGCGTTTCTATCCAAGTCTGCTAAATGAAACCGATAAATGATCTCCCCTCTATTTGTATGATCATTATATCAATGTGGTGATAGCCAGCTAATTTAATAATTTTAAAACAATATTTTGTGATAATGTTCGTAATGTTCGCCATACGTAGCTAACACTAGCCGCAATGCTAATTTCCCCTATCTTAAACACTATTGACTTACGCTAAAACCGAAGTTCAATGTAAGTGAGCCTATTAATATAAATAGCCTACGTTATCATCCGACAAGTGGTGGCGCTAATACCTCTGATACACATGAAAAGAGGGGCCTGAGGAGAGAGTTCCGGCTTCGGGGCCTGACGAGAGAGTTCCGGTTTAGAGGGGCCTGAGGAGGGAGCGCTGCAATTGGACCCTACTCGACTATAGTGCCGCTGTCTGGATGGCTGCATCCTGCTCCTCATCTTCTCTCTCTGATTACTACACAAACACAACTACAAAGGCAAAAAAAAACTAACACAAAATATAGTTCACAAACTGTAGTTGACAGAGGTGCAATTGATTTAGCTTGTCAGGCACAGTGGACCAATGAAATAGTGCCAAAAGTGCAAGCTCTGCATGTAAGGCAGTTCCAATCAAGTGCACCGTTTAAGTATTTCAAAGATTTGAAACATGTATTCAACGTCAATTTGCTTCTATCTTTAAAACGTCATATTATTTGTCTCGCATAATTTACTGTCATCATTAATAAATACAAATGTGGAATTGTAGTGTGATGTGTCGTGTGTCAGTGTGACGTGTCGTGTGTCAGTGTGGCTAAACACAGCAAGAAGCTGAAATTGGACCCAAGTTATGGTCACAGTGTTACATAATAAAACATAAGCACATGCTGCATGTCTAAATCAAGCACAAGCCATATCTGTGTACAGCTGCAAACACAGACGTGCAGCTTAGTGACAGAGTGAACCGCGAGGCCGGTGTGAGTGACGTCTCCCCTGCAGTCTCTCCTCCCCCCAGACGGGAGAGGACAGCACACAAATATGCAGCAAACATTTTTTTTATTTCGGTACACAGATTTTCAGACGAATTTACGCTTTTTGTGTTAACTACTGTAAATAACAAACTGTAAATGCTTCTAAATTAAATATGAATTTGCCATATTCTTACAAATGGGATATGTATCTACATTTGAGCTATATGGTTGGCATCATTTAAATATTTCATAAAATGCTGGGTACAAACAAACTCTTTCTCATTAAAATCTAAATGAATTTGTTACTATAATCTTATGAATGTTAAGGTAGATTTTTGTCAATTGAATGAATATCAGATTAACCAAAATAATTAACTACTATGTTTTACAATCAGCAAAACATGGCAATACCAGACAAATGTATGTGTAAATATAGAAAGTATACAAAGGTAAAATATATGATTAGATCTAGAAGTAAAAAGGATAAATTTGTCCTGCAGTCCCGGTATAGATCACTGGGTTTGGTGTGTTCCCCACAGGCTGAGGCCCACACACAGTGGTCCAGGTTCGATTCCAGCTCAGGACATTTCTTCATGTCTTCCTCTCTCATTCCCAAGACAGCCTTCACAAGTGGATCATACAACACATCAGGGTCTCAAGGACACGATCATGAACACTCACCTGTGCCATCTTAAATCCGTAACATGGGCGGTGGCTGCCAAAACAAGGCGGTACATTACTGTAGCAATGATCCATGATCACAGCCACACTGCTGTGTGGCTCTATGATGTGATTAAACTGCCCAAACCTGTTTGGATCTACTTTCTATTTCACCTGACACGCAAACAAACATCTTTACTTCGTCGTCTGCTTGGCTTTGACTGTGTGGTGTTGGTATAGGTAAGTTAAAAGTCTATTAAAAATGTATTTAATTGTTAAGCAGATGAACTAAATTAATAAACTGCAACAATGGGCTACATTATACACAGGTCAGAACATGCTGGATCTTAACAGATAGTTAAGATTTGACCTGTATTTCAAGTACACAAGTAGGTTGATTAGAGTAATAAACCTACATATCATGTCGTGTTACCACGGTAACATTACTTTTGGCATGTTTGGGGACCATCTGGGAGACACAACCATTGAGCAGCACATTGAGAGAGAAGGGAAGGCCCTCCAGTGGCTTGTTGAGAAATGTGGGAACAGGTATCATGTCCTCAACAATGAGAACAGGGGTGATGACACTCAGGTCACCAATCTGCTGGGCAAGATGGAGGAGATGGTTGCAGGAAACAGAGGAGGCCACTATAAGATGGACAGAAAGATCCTGGAGAAGATAGAGAAGAGGAGGGCAGAGGAAGAGAGAGCACAACAGAGGCTGATGAAGGTGCAGGAACAGAGACAGACTCTCAGATCAGGAATGGGTGAGTTTCTTTCAGTGTCCACCAAGAGTCTTGGCGTGAATATAGCCTAATCAATGTGACATGCAGTATACTGGTTATTTAGAGACTTGTTTTAACATGAGAAAGGGTGATTTCAATTATTGATGAACAATATTGTGCATTATGTAGATATCAGTAAATTGTTGTTTTTTGTAGGATACGTTCATCTGAGCAGAGCACATTTTTGCAACTCATATTATTACTATATAGTGTAGATGCATTACTCAACCAACCTGTAAAATCATATAATTGTTAACTTCACAAAGGAAATGCAATCTCTATTTCCCCTTTGTCTTTCTTCATCTCACTTGATCTAAATCTGTCTTATGCATCTATATCCCCCCCCCCTCTCTGACAGGTGACTCCCTCCATCTCTCAGAGCTGAGGATTGTGCTGCTGGGGGGGGAGATATGAAGGGAGGAGTTCATCAGGAAACACCATCCTGGGCAGAGAGGAGTTTGACCTGAGGACAACTGCTCAGTGTGTGAAGAGACAGAGAGAAGTAGCAGGGAGGCAGGTCACTGTGGTCGACACTCCAGGATGGTGGACGAATCTCTGTGTAGAGAGTCTTACTAAGTTGGTTAAACAGGAGATAGTACGCAGTGTGTCTCTGTGTCCTCCAGGACCCCACACTCTCCTCCTGGTTATAGACTTGGATGTGTCATTCCTAGAGAAACATAGAAGATCAGTAGAGGGACACCTGCAGCTTCTCAGTGAGAGAGTCTGGAGTCACACTATAGTGCTGTTCACTCGTGGGGATTGTCTGGGAGACACAACCATTGAGCAGCACATTGAGAGAGAAGGGAAGGCCCTCCAGTGGATTGTTGAGAAATGTTGGAACAGGTATCATGTCCTCAACAATAAGAACAGGGGTGATGACACTCAGGTCACTGAGCTGTTGGACAAGATGGAGGAGATGGTGGCAGGAAACAGAGGAGGCCACTATGAGATGGACAGAAACAGGAAATGTGTCTTACCAGACTGGTAGCTTTTGGTACCCTCCAATGAGTGAGTATTGACTGTTTACTGAACTAACAGCACCTCCGGTACATATATCATTGTATTACCTAACCCTAAATGTGGAATGGGAGAAGGGAAAAATAGAAGGGAAGACGATACAAATATTCGAACACAGACAGAAATATAAATGTAGAAATATGTATCTATAACAATAACCAATTCAATACCCATAATTGTAATATTCCATGTGCTACTTTAATATTTCAAATACATACTATGTAGTACAGTACTTTAGCCAACAGTCAGTCTACCTTTCTATCTGTCTGTCTGTCAGTTTGCCTGTATGTCTGTCCATCAGTCAGTTGAATGTTCCATCTGTGGTCCCTGAGTAGGAATCTAACCAGCCCAGTATCTGACCTGTTGTGTTTCTCTACAGAGTGGAGAGATAGTAAATCTGATCTCCGGTCTCTGGGAAGCTATGGCTACGGTTCCCAGACCTCCAGACCTTCTCATCTCAGCTCAGAGAGTAACCCACACAGATCTCCACACACCAGATTAAACCCTGAACCTGCACACAGCAGTGAACCACAAGGACCGGTACGTAGACTACTACATTATTTGTTCAGGTACTTTCATACTTATTTATGAAGGCTCAGCTTCACAAAATAATGACATAATTCAGGATTTATTGGTTATTTTTATAATCCACAGTCCAATTTTTTTATGAGATGGAAATGTTCAGTATCATAACAAATTCATGGCATACAACAATGTGGAGTATACTACCTTGCAGACTAAGGTTTGTAGTTGTATACATTTGTTTTTCTTTTTTCCAGACTCTAACTTTTTTGATACCTGAATTCACCTCACAACCTTCAGAGACTTTATACAGGTGACTGTTCAATTCCCTGGTATCAGAGGTATTATTCATCTCCTCTGTATTTTTACCATGAAGGTGATTACCACTCTTGTCCTGTGTCCCCCAGGCTCCAGTGCCCCCATGCAGGTGTGTTCCAGTGCACGTTGACAGGTCTGGTCTTTCAGATGGAGGGAGAGGGGGAGGTGCTCTACAGAACTGTCCAATGGGATGAAGGTCTGCTACACCCCACAGGCCAGACCCCTGCAGGACCCCTGTTCAACATCAGCTGTCCTCAGGGCTCTGTCTGCCAGCTGCACCTCCCACACTGTGAGATTCCTTCTGGTGAGTTCCACACCTCTCACAACACAGTAATACCACGCTTACCCTACTCAGCTGTGAAATACTGCTGACTGAAACTTTGCTGTCTTACAGGAGAGGGTCTTAAGTCCTTGTCTGTGGCTCATGTCAGTGGTGATAACGTGGAGCTTTTGCCTCCCCTGAGGGTAACTGACACACATGTGGTGGTGAACATCACAGACCTGTCCCTATGGGGCCTGGTGAGATGGTTCATACCCTTCCTCACCACCAGGGGGCAGGTGCTGCCCTTCCACCAATCACTAGGCCCCCTGCGCTCTGTTCTGAACCTGATTGTTGTACCACACAATGTGCAACGCCAAGAGGTACAGTCCTGGGCTCCGGTGAATCACAATGCAGCTGTCTGGGTTCAATTCAAGCCTGGGCCATTTCGGCATGTCTTCCCCTCTCTTTCTCTCCCCAACCTTTCCTGTCTAGTTTAACTGTCTGTCTATCTAATAAAGTATGAATACAAATGTGCAAATAATATCTGAAAACAAGAGGTACAGTCCTTCCAACACGCCCAAAACTCATCAGTATATAATTTGCTATTGTTGTACCAACTAGCACTGAAAAGTGGTTAAATAAAAGGTAAAAGACAGTTGGTGATCAATGCCAAGAGAGTGAAATGCTGACATATTAAATACATGGTCCTGTGCAGGTAGAGAGAATGCAGAGAGAGAGCTCTTACATATCTGTGTGTTCAAACTGCACACTCTCTCGTGGGGAAGTCTACAATCTCTGCTGTGATGTGGAGGGATATAAGATCCAACCTAAGGTAAACTCACTCACCATGAAATAATAATGTTGTCTGATGATGTCACATTGAGGCTCGAAACAACCTTAATATTATCTGAGTTTGTTTTCTGACTAATTTGTTTCCTTTAAAGGGGTCACTGACTGCAAAACCGTTTTTACCTTGTCATAGTTGAATAACGACAGTTCGGTGGGTAAAATGAACATACAGTGAACCTCAAAGTCCATTGACACTTATTTCCCATGCAAATCTCAAAAAGAAAAAATCTAGCTGTAGAACGGTAGCTTTTGGAAAAATCCACCCTACTGACGTCGGGAGGGTATCGCGCATTCAATTGGCTCTGGTCTGTGTCTTTGTCACGCCCCAAAATGTACATGCAGACCAGCCCACTCACTGGTGTTCTTGCCCAGTCCGAGGTAGCGACGCTACGTTTCTAAACACATCAACATACCTTACTTAGCAAATGACTAGCTAGACTAGCTGTAGTCGGCATTAGAAGGGAAGCTTCCAAAAAAATAGCCAGAAAACGAAAGCAGTCTAGCCTTTTGCTGACGCCTGTCTAGATTATCTATTCGAAATAACTGGAGAAAGGCTGTGCTAGATACAGGATACGTTAGCATTGCTAATAACTGTTACTGACAAAATCATACTACAGTTTGCGGTTCTGATGAACATAACTAAGGTCGGAACGCACCTCTTTTCAGCAACAGCTTCATAGCAAATCCTGCTTTACATATTCCCAGGTTTTTAAAACCGTCCTTGGTGAAATGGTTCGCGCAACTGCACAGAGATCTTCTATGCTACGGTATAAACAAACATCAGCCATACCCGTCTAGTCAATGTTAACTAGACTCAAGCTCATCTGTTTTTCATCGGTGATTTGCAAGGAATGTAAGAACAGCTAGATAGCGAAAACACCTATACGGTAGGCATGTAAACCAGTTTAGCTTGCTAACGCAAGAGCATGAATGTGTTATGATTTAGCCTAGTTTATTGGCAATTGGATTTACGTTATTTCATGTTCCTGACTATGTTTCATTCAAATAAATAACCCGTGTTGTTATGTAAATCTACAATTCAGATGCATGTTTGTCCAGATCTATTTTTCAGTAAGATAGCTAGAGCTAACTGAAGCTGTGTTGAATCACGATAGTTTGTATGCTAAACTGTAGTGCTAACGTTACCCACCTAAGGCGATTCTGTTTGCTTCGACAACAGACGTGGAAACTACCGTAATCATTTCAAATTATATCTAGTCAATCTGTTGAAAACAGTGTTGTGTAGACACAATAGATTTATTTGTACGTTTTTATTTCAAGTCGCCACCTTCTTGTTTCAGTGAGTGCTGTTGGCCGTCTTTGCTCCGCAGCTTCGCTCGTTGTAAACCAACCAATCAGCGCACAGCTCATCTAAATACCAATGATATAAGGGAAAAAGCTAGCGTTTTTTCCCGGGAAAAAAATGCTGGATGTAAAAGAGGGCATAGAACAGCACCCGGGCCATTTTCAGCCAAAACAATGTTACATACCCTATTCGGAGACCTTAAGGAACAGTGTTAAATACTCAAAAAACCCAGTCAATGACCCCTTTAAAACATTCTTATCTTATCAACCACTGGCCTAGACTTGTCCAAACCTGACAGATGGTTGTAAATTGTTCAGATTTAGCTGCTCTCATCTGTGTTCCAGGATGTTGCGGTCCACTGGGACTACGGTCCAAACTTCCACCCCACCTTCCAGGTGTTTCTGAGCGTCGACACAAAGGAGGTGGAGCTGAGGCTTCTGGAGGGAGGGGGAGAAGGAGAAGGACAGAAGGTGTGGGCAGCATGTGTTCCACTAACAGGTACAGGACATTCTCAGGCCAGGGTCCACATTCAGGCTTCTGTTTCTGCAGTACTTTACTGAGGTTAATGACTGGCAGCAAAGTCTACAAACCTGATGCCAGAATCAGTCACTTCAGCACAGTACAGCTGAACACATCTGGGTTTTCTCCACACAACCAGGTTCCTCATCAATGGGAGGCAGGCAGACTGAGCATGCTCAGAAGGGCTCTGCAGAGGAGCAGCTGCGCTCTACAAGAACAGAGTTTGTGAAGCGAGTGTCCATGCCTGTCCTGTATGATCTGCTGGATGAACTTCTGAAGGAGGGGGTGATCATCATTTCTGAGATGGAGGCAGTGAAGGAGGAGGCAGTGAGTAAGGACAGAGCACGGGCCACCATCGACATGGTCGTGAGGAAAGGATCTCCCTCATGTTCTGTGATGAAAACTATGTTGGCTAAATATGACCCTGCCCTATACAAAACTCTTGGCTTCCAATAAAACATGCTGAGAACAGTGTCAGACCTAGGATGAGTGTATCACACCAGCGTTTCAGCCTAGTAGAGAATACACTATGTACAGATATATTAACTTACAATTTTAAAACAGCTGAATGAAATATGAATTTGCTGTATATTTACAAATAGTATATTTATCTACACTGACACTAATATCTTGGCATCTTTCAAATATTCTTTAAAGTATAATGTTTTATATTTGGTTTTGCTGGGTACATACAATGGCCGCGTTTCCAAGATTCGTTAAGAAGCTCTTAACGCGGCCAATATATGTTTTACAATCAGCACAACATGGCAATACCAGACACATCAATGGAAAAAATATGGAAGTTATAAGTAGTTAAAGTATATACTTAGATAGAGATGTATACTTGGATTCAATCATATATGAGGATACATTCTTTAAAACTGTCTATTTTAATACAAATAAATGGATGTGAGAAACCAGTCTTGTTCTGTAACATACATCTCAAGCAGACCGTTAAAAAGACAATGGAGTTGCAATAATAAACATTCACCAGCAGGTAGCATCACTGGGTCATTGAAAATTTGATGTGTTACAGCAGTCCAGCCAAGACAAACAAAAACAGACTTGGAATAGACTAAAAGTGATGTAAAATAAATACAAACTAGAGAGTGTACAATTTCTGGGGAAATTGTAGGGTGTGCCTGTTTGTTTGCAGAGGGGTCCGTTTTTTTATGACATTTTTACAACTGATATTTCTTTATATTTTATATAAAATAAAAGATATATATAAAATATAAAAATGACATAGATTTTTAAAGCATATTTGTTTGCTGTTTACAACTCAAAATACTAAGAGTGAAGTGTAGAATGAAATAGTTGTCTTCTCATTTCCCCTGCAAGAGGGAATGGTGAGCAGCCTCATAGTTGAATCAAAACAAATACATTTGGCAGACCGGTGTAAAAATTGACCAGATATTTTCAGGCATTTAGCTTACTCATATTGCATTCATTCATTAATAAAGAACCCCCTTTGTAAATTATTCTAACAACGACGTTATCGGCAGCAGCTAACAGTACAATCTTCTGAAAACTGAAAATATGGCCCCAGAAACGTAAATAAGCTTGACATTTATTTAGTGGATTATCGCTCATTCATAAAAAGCTCACTGGTAGCGATCATTGTCAGTAACAAGGCAAAATGCGATATAGCCCTGTGTGGAGGAGCTGCCCCGGTAAATTGTTCAACTAGGTTATAGTACTGTAGCTACAGTGTTCGTCTTAGTGGTAGCAATTGCGTTGGTAGAATTTGATTTGGCTTTTCTGAAAAGGCACTCAAAAGGCGCTGGAGGCAGCGTTTTTTTTTCTAAAAAAGAGGTCAGGTGTGAACACGGCCTAACCCAGGGTTACAGGGCACAAGCCTACATTTAAATTGAACATATTTTTTTATATGACAAGTGTTATGCGCACGCCTAGTGGCAGGGTGAGAGAGGAGGTTTAGAGGCCTTTCTCTAGGGTAACTTTTAAGATAAAACATTAGTGGCGCGGCGGCCTTGCACCTGGGGGTGATTGGGGAAGGGGAGTGATACTCTCCCGATTGGAGACCCGCTGATTAAGGGGAGGGGTTTATTGCTTTTAAACTCCCGGATGGCGGTAGCAAGGGGGAACCTCCGAAGTGGTCATAGCTACCTCCACCTTGCGATCGACCGGTTGTCCCCGACGTCCTACCACCCACACTCTCTTGGTGTGCCACCGCGCCTTGCACTGGATATCCACCAAACATAAACGACGACCAACCGCGTGCGAGCTGTCCGCCAACCAAACGGCTGCGTGGGCTGTCCAGGAGACGGGGAGGGAGTAGCCTGTACTTGGCAAGCGGGTAAGAGACCTTTCCCTACTTTTACCACCGGTCGGGGCCCGCCGCTGTTAGCGCTGTGTTTTAGCCTTATTTGGTTCACCTAGACGAACGACGACTGTAACACAAGTAACAAATAAGGCCGTGTTCACACCTGACCTCTTTTTTAGAAAAAAACGCTGCCTCCAGCGCCTTTTGAGCGCCTTTTCAGAACAGCACTGGGTGACGTCAAGATAATTCTGTATTTGTCAACGTACGTCAGCTGAGCTATTAGCCCGAAAGCTAACGTTATGCTAGCAAGATTCAAAGGCAATAACATTGTTTACGGTTGACAAACAGTCAATATAATTTTACAGTATGTTTGACAAAAAGATTTGATAGCTAACCAGCGACGTCACTGTGCCAAAATCAATATCAATATTTTCAGGAACAAAGTACTAGACTAGTCTAGGCTACGGCCGCAGCCTGTGTAGAGAGTGGAAGCAAATGGATGTGAGCTAATCGCATCAAAGTTTACATATTCAATCCAAACAATAATTATAATTTGACAGTATGTTTAACAAGACTAGCCAGCTATCGAGCTATGTCATTGTCCCCAAATAAAATCAAGATTTCAACATTTTTCAAATAGTTTATCTTGTCCCTCTTTTTCGTAAATTTTTCTGCTGGGTGACGTCAAGATAATTCTGTAACCTTAACAACGGGAATCATTCATTCTAGCGATACATTGTAATTTACGGTTGGTTATTTAATGACAGCTAATGGCGAATAAAACGCATTTACTTGCGATAGCTTTGGCGTTTGAGGACGAGGGTGTTGTTGAACAGCCAAGTCGCAGTTTATGGGTGCATGAAATCCTCCGCAATAGGGAGTCGCAGGGGGCATTCCGCAACCTGGTCCATGAGCTCCGCCTAGACAATGCTAGGTTCAAGTCCTTTTTTCGGTTGGACAAGAGCCAGTTTGAGGACCTTCTCAGGAGAATTGGACCAGCCATCGCAAAGATGCAGACAAAATACAGGGAGACCATCAGCCCAGAGGAGCGTCTTTGTATTTGTTTGAGGTGGGTAACACTAGGCTACTAACGTGAAAGAGAGAGAGTGTGTCTGTGTGTTAGAGAGAGAGAGACACCAGGTGAAGGAGGGGGTACAGGGAGTGTGTGTGTTAGAGAGAGAGAACACCAGGTGAAGGAGGGGGTAAAGTGCATCATTGGTATACATTGTGTACATCATACACATTTTGACAACCATGTTTTTTTTCGTGTTTTTTCCTAGGTATTTGGCAACTGGGGACTCCTACTGGTCCATTGCATTCCACTTCAGGGTGGGAGTTAGCACTGTGGCTGGCATAGTCAGAAGTGTCTGTGAGGCCATTTGGGACTGCCTGTCTGGGGAGTTCATGGCTTTTCCCACAGAGGCTGAGTGGAGGATGATTGCGGAGGATTTTAACAGCATGTGGGCATTTCCTAATTGCGTGGGTGCAATGGATGGAAAACATGTAGTTATCGAGGCACCTCCATCAAGCGGGTCCTTGTACTACAACTACAAGGGGACATTCTCCATTCTCCTGTTGGCTCCAGTTGACGCCCGTTACCGCTTCACGATGGTCGACATCGGTGCCTACGGCAAAAACAGTGATGGAGGGACATTAGCTGCCTCAGCCTTTGGGTCTGCCCTGTGACAGGGGACCCTCAACCTCCCTGGGGATGCCCCTCTACCTGGAGCAGACAACTTGGGGCCCATACCCCATGTTTTCCTGGCAGACGAGGCGTTCCCCTTGCGGAGAAATCTCCTCCGCCCCTACCCTGGGCACACTAGCGAGGAAAGCGTGTGTTTAATTACCGCCTCTCTCATGCCAGGAGAATAATAGAGTGTACCTTTGGCATCCTCGCAGCCCAATGGAGGATATACCGGAGGGTGCTTGGTGTGTCACCACAGGTGGCCGAGGCCGTTGTAAAGGCCACCTGTGTACTTCACAACTTTCTGCGGCAGGGAGGCTCACCAGACGCACCTTCTGGTCCAGCAGAACCATCTTCTGCAATGCAGAAGATTGCCAGGGTTGGCAGCAACAATGCCAGCAGAGAGGCCATCACTGTAAGAGCCAAGTTCACTGACTACTTTTCATCTGGAGGTGGTCAAGTCCCCTGGCAGAACCGCCCCCTAAACATCCCACATCAGTAAACTGTTCAAATCAAATTCAGTTGAGGTGTGGTCTTGTGAGTTATCATTTAAAGAACAAATTAATCTAGTGCAGTGTAAATTGCAATAATGACTGCAAGTAATAGTAAATTGTAATGAAGTAATATCACACAAGCAAGTAAAGTAAATATAACTAGAGAGCATACAATTTCTGGGGAAATTGTGAGGGTGTGCCTGCTTGTCCGTCCCTTTAAGTTTTTCCCTTCTAGTGATATTTTCAAGCATTTAGCCTACTCATAGTCTATTCTAGGCTATTGCATAATAATTCATTAAGAACACCCTTGGAAAGAAGCTACTGTAACAACGTTATCACTGGAAATATTTCAGATGGAATCGCGATTCAAACAGTAGCTCTATGTCTGATAACTTATGACATGCCCCCAGAAACGTAAATAAACTTGACATTTATTCAGTGGAAAATCGCTCATGCATAAAAAGCTCAATAGCGATCATTGTCAGTAACGACGCAAAATGCGATATAGCCCTTTGTGGAGAAGCCCCGGTAAATTGTATACTACAGTGTTCGTCTTGGTGGCGATCGTTGGTTGAACGTTCCGTTGTACGGTTTAGGCTGAAATTAATAAGCCTATTGCTTTCATGAACAGATTGACAAGTTTAGGCTGTGTCAATGAAGTTCGGGTTAGTAGTCAGACAGTTTCACCTATTGAAATACTTTTGATTTAAGGGAGTGCCGAACATGTTCTGTCGCCGTTTGACTTATACTGTAAACAGCTGTGGATGTTTTTGTTAGCTACACAGTGTCTCGTCTCGCGTAGGCTACAGCGTTGCAGTACTGGTTTGAAACCAACAAATCGTTTACTTGTAATCTAATGTCATAATAAATCGTACAACGACAATGTATTTGTGAGTAATGTTTATTTTAACGATTGAAAACAGATGCATCATAGACCGCTGTTGTATGTGTTGCCCGGGCAACATAGGCTAATGTCATGATGCTAATGCTTCAGTGAATTAGTAGACTACCGTTTCCGAAAGTAGATGTAGTTCCTCAATAATATCAGCTTACATTGCACATTACACTTCACAATTGTGTTTCATATCACAAAGTAAAATGAGTAAATAGTTACCACCCTGGACTCTTTGCTTGTGGCATTTCTGCAGCTACCTTGCAGTAGCGTTAAAGCTATAGTTAGCCTAGCTAGCTCTATCTCCCAGAAGTTAACAAGCTGCTAAACTAATGTTCTGCTAGAGGTAGTCACGCGTGTTTCGTGACGTTAGTAGCGTCAGTGACTGTGGCTAGCAAGTTAGCCAGGTAAATAAAAAGACAAGCAACTCAATGGCTACCAACTTTTGACATAACGTTTTCTAAGTAATCAAAATATTGACGGATGCTTAGGGGGGGCGGCACGATACCATCTTTGCTGTGCAACAGTCTTCTATGCACGTCGTATCTAATGCGACAATGTGACGTAGGCTATTATAACTGAGTAGTCTACCCTTTACCGACAAAATCAACTTTATGCCACAAAAACGTTGTATGGTCCTAAACTGTGCAACGGAACGTACATAAAGTAATAGCATATCAATCGCTAGCAAGACGAAACTTTTGACACGTAGTTTGTCTATGTAGTCCAAATATTGACCGAGGATTAGGGGGGCTAAAATAAATAATAATAATAATAAATATATATGTGAGATAACAAAGGATGCGCCACGATTCGTGGCACACCCAATGATAGGTTTATTTAATCAATAATAATTACAGCAACAAATAGAATATATACACATTACTCTGAACCGAATTCAATGTCAAATAAGGCTTGTTGCAAGCGAAGCCTTACCATGGCTTGCTTTCGAGGGTCAAGGCGGTCAAGTGTGGGTGCCAGACTGAGGAGGTAGTGTTCGTTGTCCGTATATTTGTTTTGTTTTTATAGAAGGAGATGGGATATTAATTCTGTTCATATTTTGAATTATTTTTCAATCCTTATAAAATGAACCTTAAGATGCTAAATAAGTTGAGAAAAGGTAAAAACTTGCAGAAATGTAGTTGCTGGAACTCTTTTCAAAACTGGAAAGTACTTGTGGAAGGACAGTGGAACAGTGAAGAGCGTTGGCCAATCGGATTGGCTACTTGTAACGTAGCAACCGTTGGTCTTTGGCAACATTTATAACCTAGAATCTAGGTTTCACGTTCAAGGTGGAGGAGAAACTAATCATGTGTGCCTTCACACCCAGTCCTGTTCAGACACTGAATTTAAAGATGACATACAATTCATAATCCATGGTGCAAGGTTGCCGATGTTGCCGTTGTCCCTGTTGAGTTTGTTATACTTTTAAATTGAATCTCGTCACATTACGTGACTTTGTTTTGCGACTGAAAAAGCTACTCGAACTCAGATTTAAAAGCTGCTACTGCAAAAAGCTGAACTACAGTATTGTGGGTATTAAATAAGATCATGCTACATCTAACCAGCGGATCATTTCTTGCAAGTGTGTCAAAGTGGTATTTGTACAGTCAGTATTAAAACCGTAGGCGTGAATAATGCATGCATCGTCATCCATCTGACTAGCCGAAGCGAAGCTAGCGAGAGGATGGAATGGGAGATTTCCTACAATAAGCTAGATACTGCTTCAAATTGAAAACGGAGAAGATATTTAGAGTAAAGACAAGTTACTTAACATCTGTGTTCAATATCGTCAATTAAAAGTAAAAACGTTCCAGTTACGAAGCGTTTGTTCCTTGGATTAACGCCATCTGCAGCAAACATTTAGCGTTAGCTACAGTAGCTAGCTACCCCCAGCCCCGGTTTGGCTGTTCGTGACGGTCAGCTACTGTATGACAGTCTTGAGCCTCGATTTGTGCAGTTTCTGGGAAATGTGCTCAAATAAAAACGATCTAGCTAGATTATGTACACTTTAAGGTCAATGTACATACCTTGTTTGGCCAAGTTGGTCGATTGTGGAAGTCCAACCGTTTTTAGTTATGGAGAGCCATCGCGCTAGCTCAATTTGAAGAGCTATTTGAGAGAGAATAACCGAAATATTGCTAGACCCACACCTCAAACAAGTTAACCTAGACGCAATCCTATATGTCCAATTCAAAAAATAAGGATATTTTCCGAGACCCAAGACTCGAAACTATAGATATCCTGTGTCTGTGCGGTCAGAAATACAACTCGTTTGGCAGTTTCAATCACGTTCATGGTGCGTGTCTGTTTGGTTACCACGGTGACGGCGCAGCTGTCCTTGCTAACGACTTGTGAGAAAATCAAACATTTACCTTATCCACACCTCAAACAAGTTGACCTAGACGCAAAACTATACTTCCAATCAAAAAAATTAGGATATTTTCCGAGACCCAAGACTCTGCCGAAACCAGAGATGTCCTTTATTTGTACTATAATACTTTCGAATTTATCTGACGAATTTTCGCCACCTCTCCATTGAAGTTAGTGAGATAATTTGAAAGGCTGCCCTCGCTTCAAGGCTCCTATCCGAAAATCTGTAAATGTGAGCTCTTAAGTAGTTACATTGTCTGAAAGAGGACAAGTTTTCCTACATGTTAAGGTCTAACTTGTTTCTGTAAGTTAAACTATATGAACGTTAGAGGAATTCGTTTGACAATTTAGATGAATATAAGAAAAGCAGCAGCAAGCAGAGTGCCACTCTGCTCGCTGCTAATTCGAAAACTCAAGAAGGAGCAACATTTTTAATGTATTTAAAACTGAAATAATAATTCAAAATTGGCTGAATATTTGAAAAAGCTGAATCATTTGGGAATAGCTGAATGTCTTGTGAACATTTTAAAGGTTGAATGGTGTCTCTAGCTGAAAGTATGCTGAGGTAGTTACGTTTGAAAGAGAAGGAAGCTTTTTTAAATGATTTGAAAGGATTTACCATTACTTTTAATGGGAGATTAAAAACCTTAATTATTTAAAAAGTATAAAAGTGAGAAATACCAAAAGTCATAGCATACATCTCCTGAAGGAGTTGAACATTTTGATACAAAAATTATAGGAATCGGTGAAAGTATGCAGGACTAGTTAAAGTGTAAGCAAAAAAACAGGAAAGCAATAGTGAGAATGCTTAACAGCATTCTCACAATAAAGAAATATATATGTGAGATAACAAAGGTTGGCTCTGGCAAAGCCTAGAGCACACCCAATTAAGAAGAACGGTGGTGTTTTTCAATCTAATCATTACAAAAGAAGGTTATTTTTAAATTGGGGAACAATAACAACTATTCTTAAATAACTCAAGTAGCATTCTCAAAATACATAGTTTGGTTGTGTATTTAAAAGTTTTAGAAAAGCTAGTGTTTAAGGTAACTTTTACACTGATGTAAAGCGGCTGGCTTTGTACTTGTTGTGTACAAATGCTAATCAGCCTCTCTATGTGGCTGTAGTCCTGAAATGGTGATGTCACAACCTTGTACACAAACACCTTAACAATTACAAAGGAGTTATAAACTAAATGCCAGTAGTTTTTATTCGAATTCTGAACTACTAAATAGAGCATATCCTAAACAATTGGTTACACAGTTCTGAAGAAGAGGGAAGTAGGTACGGTTGTTGCCGTAGTGACAGGTTCTCTCTCTCTCTATCGCTGCAGAGTGAGCAAGTGGCGCCCTCTACTGCTGAATATCCTTCATGCAGCCGAAGCAGAAAGCCCTGGAGAGAGCGGCAGAGACCCCCCGAGGAAAGATTTTATCGACTTTGTCTTTTTCTTCTTTTTCTCCTCTCCTCTGGCAATGGAGGACTCGCCACTGTCTGGACCTGGACAGGAAACACCATCACACAACAGGATATGACATCACATGGAACTTCAGCACTGTGACGTCTCACTTAAAAATAAAATGTGTGTGTGCGTGTCTGTATGTGTGTGGGTGCAAGTCTGTGTATGTGAAATGGTGGGAGAGCCAACTAGTGTGGGAAAGCCTAAATGAGCATGCAGTCAGGATCTCACATTCAGTTCTGAGGGGAGACACTTTGTTTGTCTTGAAAATCTTCTTAGATTTCTTCCCCTTGGCAGCCACATTCTGTCCATCCTTGAGGTCAGTCTTTTCTTTCTTCTGGGTTTGGAAGTGAGAGCAAAGACACACAGATTCATTGAGATTGTCACATGTCGTCCCTTCTAATCGCTGACTCAGCTCAGGTCAGCTCAGGTCAATTCTGTGGTTTTCAGCTTACCTTTGTGAGGATGGGTGGGTCGATCTTTCCAAGCAGCCCCAGATGATCTGCCTCTGGGATGGGGGCCCGAGCCATGGAGCCCCTGGAGGTGGAGGAGCTGGTGGAGGATTTGGACGATGAAGGAGAGGAGAAAACAGAGGAGGAGGACCTGGAAGAGTCCTTCATCCTTCATCCTTCATCCAAGCTTGTGTTGCACATGAAGTGGCTGGAACTTCCACCGGCCTTTTCCAAGCCAGCAGAGTCCTCTGCGCTCTCCTTCTCCTCACAACCTGTTTCCAGATCACGACTCTCACCCAACACAGCGTAGGTCGCCTCAAACATGGCGTCCAGGGCGTCGGCGCCACCTGACTCTGGGTTGAGACTTCCTGTTGTCACTTCCTGGTCTTCAGAGGAGGAGCTGGCTAGGTTACCCATAAACATATATATGTCTATGAGGTTACCGACCCTGGCCATGATGGCCTCAGCATCAAGACCTGGCACGAGAAAACACACTTTTAACTACACATATACTATTATAGCTATGACCTATACTTTTCTCATAACATATTTTGGCTGTTAACTACAATACTATTATTATAGTTATTTACTTGACCTACACTGTCATTCAGCAGAACTCAATACTTACAAATCAGCACAGAAAGCTCGTCCCCGGTCTCCTCCGATGACAAAAGACTGGGCGTGGTCTCCCGGGTTACGGGGTCATCCAATGTTGGAGGTGGAGAAGAACCTGGAGACTGCGCCTCAGGTCGGCATGGGGGCAGAGGTGGAGACGGAGGTGGAGACGGAGGTGGAGACCAAGGTGGAGAGGAGTACGCACTCTCCCTTCCATCTGGTGTGGCTCTGCAGCCCAGGGGCCCGGGTGTTTCAGAGGCCGGCGCTCTGATTGGTTCCACTGAACTTTTGATTGCTGGAAGAACACCTACAGGAAGAGGAGAGTCACAATGTGATTGGTGGATCCCTTCTCTTGACAGGAAGTGAACATTTAATCAGGAAAGGTCTACATTTGATACATTAATGAACCAAGACTCACAGTCTGTGAGTGGGGTCTGGGGGATGGGAAGCATCCTCGCACATCCACCATCAGCAGTCATCTGCAGGCAAGAAAAAGTCAAGTATCAGAGTCAAGTATCAGAGATATAGGAGAGGTGGAGGAAGATGGAGAGGAGGGGAGGAGCCTGGCTGGAGTCTGTAGTACCAGGGAGGTGGATTAGGGCCTTCTACTCACCACCATGCCTAGTTCTGCCAGGGCTGAACGATAAACCGCTTCAGCGTCCTCCAAAACCATCCAGGACTCAGCTCCTTCAGCCTTCCTGGCAGCCTTGCTCTTGCAGCTGGGCTCCGGGCATCGAGGAGGCTTTGTCACCAGGTACTGACATGATTATATTGTTATTATTGCACTTTGACATGAGCATATTGTATTTGAGATGATGTTGAGATAAACTGGTAAAAGACAGACTCCCTTGGCTCTACCCACTGAAATACTGTTAGACTGATGCACTTCTGAACCTTTATTATGTACTGTTTGTATGTTGCTTTTGATCAATGTGTCAGACATGAACAAAGTGTCAAACGTGTTGAGTCTCTCCAGGTATGTGTTCCTACCTGGAGGTGGTTCTGATATTCTGAGAACAGTAGCTTCCTGTCCGAGAGCAGCAGGTCAGGAAGCTTCAGTCCCAGCTCTGGCCGACAGGGCGCGAGGGGCAACTGGAGGGTAGCGAGACGAGCAGGCTAGACACGCACGCACACACATATACACAGACACACACGCCGCGTAAATACACAGGCGTACAAAAAAAATACATACACATGCACACACAAACATAAGGAGAAGTGAGAAGGTTAGGGTTAGCGGGAAAATACAGCGAGTGCCTTGAACAGAGATTGTTTATTTTTCAAAAAAGAAATATGACTTTTACATATGAAATATGACTATGAAAACGTTAGATGGTCTATTTGTGAAACACAACTGTCAAGCGCACAAGTAGCATACTGAAACAATTTAGAAACATCGAAATAACATTATTCGAAAGAACTAAGTATTTTCGTCGATGTTTATCGACAGTCAAAATTGTTTTATTTACTTTAGGATTACCAGACTTACCTTCTGTTTAGGCCGATGAAGTTTTGCCTTTTTCAGGATGTCATCCATGTTTCTTTAAAGATGACAAACTAGGAAATACTCAAAGAAATAAACATTTCCACAATAAAGATATATTTCCACTACACTTTCCACAGAGAAAAAAGTAGACGCGGTTCGCTCCTTGCCTGCATCAATGACTGATTTGATTTTGGTAACTTTGTTATAATGTTGTCAATCGCGTCACAATCCCTGTCTGCCCGATGACGTCATAATATGTATACACCATGGAGAGAGACCATGTGCTTTCTCTCCCGAAACAATGCGTTTTAGACAGAAAACATTTCTATTTGATCAATAAACCCAGTTTTCTTATGGTTCATGCCGCACTGACGCTACCTAGGGGCTGCATGAATAAATGAACCTGTGGGAATATGTCCAGGGCCCAATAGACAGAAATAAAAAACCATTCCTAGTCATTTTAAGTACTGGTTATTATCAGCATAAGGCCTACTGTGTATATAGACAGACTTCAGCCCCCACCCCACAAATAACAGATTCCAAACCAGTGCTATAGCCTACGTACAATACCATAGTCGTACTCCAATACTGCTTAACAATACTGATTGAACCCAATAACAAGCAACTGAATAGAGTTAACAGTAATACTGATTTGACATTCAATAGATTGAGACTCGTGCTCGACAGATTGATTGGTTAAACTGGAAATGTGCAAGGATATTTACTTTGCATTTTATCTTGTCTAATGCATCTGAGGATCTGGAACGACGAAAGGTGACATTTCTATTTGATCAATAAACCGAGTTTTCTTGCCATCTATAAGTTTCATGCCGCAATGGCGCCACCAAGAGGCTGTGTGAATAGTGCTCTTAAACTAGCAGCATTAATGTACTTGAAGCACTTCAAAGAATATCAAAAGCATGTTTCGTGTGTAACATATGTAACTTTTACATAGGAACGGTTATCGAGTGTTTTTGTTATTTGGAGCTGCATTGTTTTTAGTTAATTGACACGCTATTGCAATACCCCTTTTATCCACTAGTTGACGCTGTAACAATATGTTCAGGTCATAAAACATTCTAGAGCACAGAAGGAGAGCATACCAAGAACAGAGTTATCGACACGAACACGCAGCAAAATTAAAGAATTCAGATATAATAATTAATAGATCATAAAGTTACTTTCAATTGCAAACAGAATTAATTAGATAGGAAGTGAAAGCTACATTTTGTTTTGTTCTTTCATCCGATGTCTTCGGTAAGTTTTCTTTTTAACGTGACATCGGTTGTGATATGTTGTAGCTTAGCCCTAGCATGGTCGAAATGAACATAATTGAACTGGAACAGAAACATATTGTTTAGAGTGTAAATCAGATGTATTTGAGAGAATAAGTTTAAAACCAATCGGAGATATATATATATATGTGAAGTTATAGTTTGTATTGTATTGAAATCAAGGGCGTAACCATGGTTTAGACATTGGGGGGGGTCCAATTTTTTATTATTATTTGTTAAGTGCATTGCCTACAATTCTATATTTATATATGAAAATGTGGACTTTTAGAACATAGTTTCGAGGACTACATTGACCATTTGAATTCACATCTAAAGGAATAGTGTAATCATGTAATGTCTGCCCCACACACACACACACACACACACACACACATACACACACACACTTTGTTTTGGTTAGTTGCTTACTGACCTTAAACACACCTACCAATTACAACTAGAGAGCATACAATTTCTGGGGAAATTGTGAGGGTGTGCTTGCAGCTGCCCCAGCTGCCCATAGTCTCACTGTGTTTACTGATATCAACCACTCAGTGTTTTACATTGGTTTTAGACAGCAAATAACATTTGTGTAGGTTGTTGGTCAACTCGTCCCATTATCTGGTTATTAATTGAGTTTTTGTGGGAGTTTTTCCTTGTCTTCCTTGAGGATTTAGGTTGGTTGAGGGGCAGGTCTATGGGCGTATGTGAAGCCCTCTGTGACATGCTTGCGTGTAAAAAGGGCTATACAAATACATTTTGATTTGATGTAATCTAGTAAACTTGTAATAAACCATACAACCAACATTGCTTCCAGTTGATAGGCCACATATATATACAAATGACTCATTTAAATCGACAAAAAGATAGCCTTGAGTAACCAAAAGGATATGTGAATGTTTAAAGAACATGTTTTACTTTATTACATGACATTTCTGTTAAATGTCTCAAAATAAAATTCCATCAAAACTTTTGTCCAATTTTCCAGGTTACGATTTCCAGCAACATGTCTATCTAAAGTGGATATTTGAATGTAAAATGATTGTACCCATTCAATATGGCACTCCAGTGCAAGGTCGGGGTACAGTCCGACCTCCTCCGCGTGCCGCGCAAGCCAGTAAACCAACGAGCTGCCAACGATCCAGACGTGGGGACGACTTTGGTTTTCCATGGTTCGATATGATTCAACATCCAACCTCTGCTTCTTATATACTAAGGCTTCCCGCTTCTTATTTTTCAAACAATGCAAGGCTAACATCTGCCTGTTTATTTGCCGCCTGTGTCAGTGTTTTATTTTTCTCATTGTTTGGCCTTTTAGACAAGCCTAGCTCTATATTATTTGGGAGACAGTCGCGTCCTATTTAGTAGGCTAATTGTACCGCCCTGATCGGCATCATTTGGGTAGGCTAATGAGGGCAAGCGCAGGCTTTTTGATTACTTAAAAAACATCATTATGCAAGATAGAGGAGCCTTGGATTTAGCTGTAGCAGTTTATTATAGCCTACATGAGACTATTTTAGATATAATTTTCAGAGTAACTTAAAACCTTTCTTTTGTTTCTTTTAGGGTTTAGTGGTCTCGGTTGAACATCATTAGGCCTATTTATAGCGACATTGTAGCGAAGTAGCCTACCGGACACTGTTAGCTCGCAATGTACAAAGAATGCTCCTGCAACAAAGTTGTTACTTAGTAACAAGTAGCCAGCTAGACCCCGAGCAGAAGTGTGTAGCTAACAAAGACATATCTAGCTATAGATAATGGCCTAATTGATTTGACTGTGAGATTCGCTGATTTTGGGTGTCCAAGATACATGGATTCTGATCTGTATCAATAGTAGCCATGTCCAGTGCTCGACATGAAGGCTTGTCTGGTGTATTTTTGTACGGCAAGTCTGGAAGAGAAATGTAGGCTACTTGCCCCACTGGACAAGTTCAAACTCAACGAAAATAAAATGCCATGTTACTTGACGTTATGTGCCACTCATTACGTCTATCGATAGTATTTGACCAAATTCTGCATTAGGAAAACACAAAAAAGTGTCTTCGTCCCAGGATCTCTACAGACCGTGCAGCTATAGCTAATGTAATGCTTCAGTTCAACGGGGGCTTATTACGTGAAAGAGGAATTATTTACTGTGTCGTAGCCATTTGCCTACTTTAGCAAATACAAGCCTATTTCCCACCCCTGATAGTTTAACACTATATTACACTGTATTGTAGCTGACCAACAGCGCAAAGACAACAAAGCTGACTAGACTAGCTAGATTTTGTTTTAGCCAACTCACTGGCTACAGCTATGGTATACCCATACCACAACGACACTAGCTGGTGGCTGGACGAGCTGGTGGCTGGACGATTTGTACAGTAGGCCTAAGCTACCTCCCAGAAGCGGTCTGGAACGGAAGACTACAAGGTAGCAAATTAGCTGTAGCTAGGTTTAACACTTTTGGTAACAGATAGTAGAGATGTGCCGGGGTAGCAGCTAGAGCTAACTCCTCTATGAAATAGCAGACTACTGTTTCCGAAAGTAGATCTACTAGCTTAGCTCTAATATCAGCGTAGAGCTATCATATTTTAGCTAAATTTAACAGGAAACGTGTTTCATATCACAAAGGTAAATGTGTAAATAGTTAAGCTATCACCATGGCCTCTTTGCTTGTGGCATTACAAATCGTTTACTTGCAATGTCATGTCAAATAAATCCCCAAACAAACATTTATTTGTGAGGAATGGTTATTTTAACGATTGAAAACAGATGTATCACAGCCGCTGTCGTATGTGTCGCATGTCGCCCGGGCAACAGAGGCTAATGTCATGATGCTTACGCCTCAGCAGCAGACTAGCCTACTGTTTCCGAAAATATATGTACTTAATAATATCAGCATATATGATATTGTACATAACATTTCAGAATGTTGTTTTCTATTACAATGTTAAATAAATGAGTAAATAGTTATCACCCTGGCGTCTTTGTTTGTGGCGTTTCAAGTTAGCCTAGCTATCTCCCAGAAGTTAATGAGCTGCTAAACAAATGTTCTAGGTTACTACAGCCTGGCAGTCACGCGTGTTTTCGTGACGTTAGTAACGTCAATGACTGTGGCTAGCAAGTTAGCCACATTAGCTTCACTTTTCGCCACAAAAATGTACTTTAAGCTTAAACCATGCATCGGAACGTAAATTCTGATACAAGCAACTCAATCGCTACCAAGACGGAACGTTTGACCGGGTCGTTCTCTATGTAGTCCAAATATTGACCGAGTTTTAGGGGTGGGAAAATAAACAATAATAATAATAACTAGAAACGGCTGTTCCTGCGAAACAGCAGTGAGAATGCTGAAAACCTGAATGGGGATAGCCGACCGTGCTAAAAAAGCTGAAAAATTTGAACATTTCGTAGAAAGTTATAAGCTGAAGCACCTGAAAGGAGAAATCATTCTAAAGAAATATAAGATTTAGCAGAAAATTATTTGCTAGAGTTTCAAAAGGCCTGAAATGTATGTTAGAAAGGACCTGCAGCAAGATGAAGGCAGAAAAGTACAGAAAAGAGAAAGTACTGGCAGTTGGAAGGTACTGCTGTGAAAGGTATTTTTGAAAGGACCTGGAGCAAGATTAAGGCAGAAAACAGAAGAAAATAAAATAAAAATGCTAAACAATAAGGGCAAAAATTCAGAAAGATGAGCTGCAGGAAAATGTGAACATTTTGCAGAAAACCAGTTGCTGCAGTCTGGGTTGAACGAATTTGAAGGTAAAAGGACAACACTGGAATTACTTGAACTTGCTGAAAAAAAGGCTGAATTGATTAAATGGCTGAAAAAAAGTTGAAGGTATTGGAGATGGGAGATTAATCCTGTTCATATTTTGAATTTGTTTTCAATCCTTGTAAAATGAAGTCACCTAAAGATGCTAAATAAATTGAGAAAAGGGAAAAATTAGCAGAAATGTAGTAGCTGGATCTCATCAGAGCTGCCTGGAAGTACTTGTGGAAGGACGTGGAGCTGAATTAGCATTGAAAAGCAAACAGTGCTGAACAATACAGTGTAAAGAAGTTCAACTGTTAAACAAATATATATTTAAAGAAGCCAATATGACCATTGGTATGTACCCTGATATTAGAAGGAAATGAATACATTAAAGCGTGGATATCAACTCTAACATGGCCTGTATCTTGTATTGAAAGTGCTCGAAAATTAGCTCGTCTAATGTAGGCTACTGGTGGACCGAGAAAACATTTGTTTGTCAATGCGGATGTCGTGAGAGAATTCCTACTGTGTTAGATTTACTGCTTCAAATTGAAAACGGAGACGATATTTAGAGTAAAGACAAGTTACTTAACATTTGTGTTCAATATCGTCAATTAAAGGTAAAACTTTTCAGTTACGAAGCGTTTGTTCCTAGGATTAACGCGAGCTGCAGCAAACACTTAGAGTTAGCTAGCTTAGCTACAGTACCCCAGCCCCGGTTTGGCTGTTCGTTACAGCCAGCTATGACAGTCTTGAGCCTCGATGTTTGCAGTTTCTGGGAAACTTGCTCAAATAAACGATCTAGCTAGATTATGTACACTTTAAGCTCAATGTACATCTTGTTTGGCCAAGTTGGTCGATTGTGGAAGTCCAACCGTTTTTAGTTATCAATTTGAAGAGAAAATAACCGAAATGTTGCTACACCCACACCTCAAACGAGTTAACCTAGACGCAAACCTATATGTCCAATCCAAAAAATAAGGATATTTTCCGAGACCCAAAACTCTACCGAAACTATAGCTAGATATCCTGTCTGTGTCTGTGCGGTCAGAAATACAACTCGTTTGGCAGTTTCAATCACGTTCATGGTGCGTGTCTGTTTGGTTACCACGGTGACGGCGCAGGTGTGAAAGCTAATTACAGAGAAAAACGACCATTTACCTAGCATTCATACCTCAAACAAGTTTACCTAGACGCAAAACTATACTTCCAATCGAAAAAATGAGGATATTTTCCGAGACCCAAGATTCTGCCGAAAACCACGATGTCCTTTATTTGTCTGTGGAGTCAGAAATACGACTCTACCGGCAGTTTAAAAAAACGTCTACTTTCGAATTTCCCTGACGAATTGTAACCACCTCTCCATTGAAGTTAGTGAGATCATTTGAAAGGCTGCCCTCGCTTCAAGGCTCCTATCTGAAAATCTGTAAATGTCAGCTCTTAAGTAGTTACATTGTCTGAAAGAGGACAAGTTTTCCTACATTTTAAGGTCTAACTTGTTTCTGTAAGTTAAACTATATTAACGTTAGAGGAATTCGTTTGCCAATTTAGTTGAATAGCGGAAAAGCAGCAGAAAGCAGAGTGTGCCACTCTGCTCGCTGCTTATTCGAAAACTCAAGAAGGAGCAACATTTTTTATGTATTTAAAACTGTCATCATTCAAAATTGGCTGAATATTATGAAAAGCTGAATCATTTGGGAATAGCTGAATGTCTTGGGAACATTTTAAAGGTTGAATGGTGTCTCTAGCTAAAAGTATGCTGAAGTAGTTACGTTTGAAAGAGGAGGAAGCTTTTTAATGATTTGAAAGGATTTACCATTACTTTTAATGGGAGATTAATTAGCACAAAAACCTTAATTATTTAAAAAGTATAAAAGTGAGAAATACCAAAAGTCATAGCACAAATCTCATGAAGGAGCTGAACGTTTTGATACCTAAATTATATGAATCGGTGAAAGTATGCAGGACTAGTTAAAGCGAGCGGAAGAACTAAGAAGTTGGAATAATAATAATAATAAAGAGAAACAGGAAAACAATATTGAGAATGCTTAACAGCATTCTCACAACTAGAGAGCATGCAATTTCTGGGGAAATTGTGAGGGTGTGCCTGCTTGTCCGTCCCTTTAAGTTTTTCCCTTCTAGTGATATTTTCAAGCATTCAGCCTACTCATTGTCTATTGCATAATAATTCATTAAGAACACCCTTGGAAAGAAGCTACTGTAACAACGTTATCACTGGAAATATTTCTGATGGAATGGCGATTCAAACAGTAGCTCTATATCTGCTAACTTATGACGTGCCCCCAAAAACGTACATAAACTTGACATTTATTTAGTGGAAAATCGCTCATGCATAAAAAGCTCAATAGCGATCATTGTCAGTAACAACGCAAAATGCGATATAGCCCTTTGTGGAGAAGCTGCCCCGGTAAATTGTATAATACAGTGTTCGTCTTGGTGGCGATCGTTGGTTGAATGTTCCGTTGTACGGTTTAGGCTGAAATTAAATATTGCTTTCATGAACAGATTGACAAGTTTAGGCTGTGTCAATGAAGTTCGGGTTAGTAGTCAGACAGTTTCACTTATTGAAATACTTTTGATTTAAGGGAGTGCCGAACATGTTCTGTCGCCGTTTGACTTCCTACTGTAAACAGCTGTGGATGTTTTTGTTAGCTACAGTGTCTCGCGTAGGCTACAGCGTTGCAGTACTCGTTTGAAATCACAGGTAATGATTATTTCACCAACAAATCGTTTACTTGTAATCTAATGTCATAATAAATTGTACAACGAAAATGTATTTGTGAGTAATGTTTATTTTAACGATTGAAAACAGATGCATCATAGACCGCTGTAGTATGTGTTGCCCGGGCAACATAGGCTAATGTCATAAAATGGATCGCAAGCTGGTGTAGGACATATTGATTCATCTAAATGTATCAACGTCAATATATAAATGTTTTCTGATATTTTAAAGCTACCTCAGAGACGTCTGAATGTCGAGTTGCTCGCTATATTTATAGCATAGAGTAGGCTACCGGACACCGTGAGCTCACAATTCAGCCTAGCCTACATGACACAGTTCACTCTAAAAAATGCTGGGTAAGGTTTAAAACAGCCCAGTCAATTCCAACCCAGCAGCTGGTTAAATATAGGACAGAACACACGTTAACCCAGCAAGATGGGTTGACCATTTAAACCCAGAATGTTGGGTTGATCTGATCATTCAACTCCTAAATGCCTAGCTAGCATTACCTGAACTGTATAGCAAAAAGAAGTAAGCACATATAGGCCTACAACTAAATTGAATAATACAAACACGGAGAAAACATAACGTTGTTAGAAACGGTTTTATTGGTTTAATGTAGCCTACTGTAGACTACCTTTTCTATTTTTACCATCCACTTTTGGTGCCTTCACGAACGAACAGCCAGTCGTTAGTTAGCGTTACTACTACACTACAGTAGAGCTATCTACTAGAGCTAGCTACGCTAAACAGTCCAAAAGCAGACAGTTGCAAATAAAAACTCCTTAAAACAAATCGTTTGCAGTACAGTACGTTTATTTCGGTAGCGTTCTTCTGTATAGTTGAAATTTGCCTCTCTGGCTAGACTAAATGTACACAAAGTTGGGCGGTTGCAAACTGAGGGTAACGGCTAAAACAAGCTAACGCTATCCTCAACAACACCTAGCTAGGATTCGGACAATCTCACCATTCAGTTGCTGCAAGAAATGTGTCTACAGTACACCACCGGTGACCGGACTAGTATTTTTGCTGTCCCCTTACAATGTAAGGGTAAAGTAATGCTTCTGGCATTTCAAGTTAGCCTAGCTATCTCCCAGAAGTTAACGAGCTGCTAAACGAATGTTCTTCTACAGCCTGGCAGTCACGCGTGTTTTCGTGACGTTAGTGACGGTAGGAACGTCAATGACTGTGGCTAGCAAGTTAGCCACATTAGCTTCACTTTTCGCCACAAAAATGTACTTTAAGCTTAAACCATGCATCGGAACGTAAATTCTGATACAAGCAACTCAATCGCTACCAAGACGGAACGTTTTACTGGGTCGTTCTCTATGTAGTCCAAATATTGACCGAGTTTTAGGGGTGGGAAAATAAACAATAATAATAATAAATATATATGTGAGATTACAAAGGATGGCCACGTCATCGTGGCACACCCAATAATATATATGTGAGATAACAAAGGTTGGCGCTCCTGGCTCAGGAGCGCACACCCAATCAAGATAATCTGGTGTATACTCTTTAAAGGTGAAGTATGATCAGACAGGCTAAAGAAGGTTAACATGAGCTTCACTGAGGTAAACAATGATAAGTTGAGCCTTACATCCAGTTGTTAGTTGTGGGGCTTTAACATGTGTGCAACTTACAGTCAGGCTTAATGACTTGAATATTGATTTGTCTCTTATTATTAATGAAGAGAGTGAAATGAGTCAAAGCTCAGCTATACATCAGGCACTCGAGAGAGCTAGCCCCGAAACAAATGGATGAAAAGAATCTCTCTCTCTCTCTCTCTCTCTCTCTCTTACACACCTAAAAATCAGCACACTGGTACTATTACATATGCTGCACCCATACACACACGCACAATATTTTAATTATCATTATTGATTGGCTGCTGTTTACACTGTTGTTTGTTCCAACTCAACAAAGTATTTATGTCACCCGCAAATAGATTAATTAATTTAGCCTTTTTATCTTGCGGGTTGTGCGTCGGTTGGCGGTGATGTCATGCAACACTGGCATAAATCATTTTAATTAGCCCCGCCAAACGACAAGCTCTCTCCCATTTAACGCTGCCATTAGCTGTGGAGCTATAGCGGTACACCCAACAGAGGTGACACGTATCAACACCATTGTACACACACACAAAAACATTTGTACGCTACCTTGCAGCAACATAACACAAACAAAGACCCTGGTCAGTTGGAAAAACCCAAACGACTTTGGTTCAGTTCGAATCAGAGAATTTAACGAACGATGCTTTTATATCTGCCTCAAACACATTGCTGTTTGTCACGCATGTCCTCTTCAACTTGATAACACATTTAGACTATAGACTATGGGTTTGGGGTTTATCCGATTCTCTTCCTCAGAGAAAGTGATCCCTCTGCAAAGGACAGGAGGCCATTTTTCACGAGCTAAAGTAGACAGCACAATAAAAGTTGATCCCCGAGGAGGAGAGGGAGAGGGAGAAAACGGAGGGAGAGAGGAGAGGAGAGAGAGGAGAGGAGAAACTGTTTCTCAGGTTGTCCCCGGGGGGACTGTTTTGCTCGCCTGTTTTGCTCATGTCCCGAGGTTGTGCAATCTGTTTGTCTGTTTAATGTATCAATTAAAAATCAGCGATTCGCCGCCTGCAGCAGTTTCTGGTCTCGCATGCCTAATGCCCACCGCCAAACCCCCGAGGGCTAGCGACTCAAACGAAACCGCGCGCGCGCGCCCGCTCAGACCTCTCCTCCAGCCTGCCACCAAACTCATCAATTATTCATCCTCTCAAAGTGAGCAAAAGGAGTAGCTGTTAAAGAGTCCGCCTACCGGTAAACTCCCTCTTCGCTGGCCGTGTCAATATTATGAGAGCTAGCAGGCTCCTGGGCTAATGACAGGGCGGGCTGGCGGGGCTTGGAGTGCCTCTGCTTGTAATCGCTAGGCGCCCTCTGGGTCGCACTCGGCTCAGACATCAGCACCAGTGTTAGCATCCACATAGCAGCAGCTATGGTGGCCATGTTGGCCGCCATCAACAGAGATCTCTGTTCTGGACGAAAAGGGCACATTCTGGAACAGCACTGGCTCATTAGTCAGTCTTTTTAGGCTGGACTGGCTCACAAGAAAACACATGTAGCTACACACACACACACACACACACACAACCTCCAGCTCACATACCTCCTCCCTTCCGGAGCCTCTGGCCCCACAGCCGGCAAAAGCTCTCTTGGGAGACACGGTCCAAGCTCTGGTAAGGTCGGCTGACCGGCAGTTGCTCTGACCTGAGGCAATGCCTCAGAAGGTCAGGAACAGGAGAGCAAAGCAGCGGATACACACTGGAGACCCAGAGAGAGAGAGAATGAGAGAGAGAGACGGGGGGGGGGAGGGATAGGCGAGAGGGGCAGGAATACAGAGAAAGCGAGTGGAAAAGTAATGGACACAGAGATGAGACAAGGGAAAGAGCAAGAAAGAGGAGATGTGTAGAGAGATAGAGAGTGGGAGAGAAAGAGTGAGCTGCCAGAGAGCCCGAGTCTGGAGTGATGGAGAGAGATAAACACCTCCACATCCACTGGAAAGAAAGAAAAAAAGTACTACAATCCTCAGTCTGATTTTCTCCAGTGCCAGCTTGAATGTGGAGATTGTTAGCTCCTCAAGGTCAAGGGAGAAGCTAATTAACTCAGCGCCCATAAATGAGTCGAGATAAACCACACAAAGTGTTTCTAAACCTGAAAACAAGACCAGAGCCTTAGAGCGTTTTAAGCAACTCACCTTTTCAGTCACAATTTGGACTACACGTTTCGTTTGTTTGTTATGGCTGTGTTCTGGTTTTGTAACATATGTCCCCCTCCAAAATAACACTTCCTGTGCTCGAGACGGGGCTAGTTTATCCTGAAACTAAAGTTGATTTGAGGGAGGATCAATTGTGTGCACGGCGTGGCCTACTTTCAAGGTGTGAGATGTTGTTTTTCAAGGCGCTAATCTTGGGGAGCGGTGTCTTTGGGGAAAAATGGCTTCCCCAGAGGAGAGCAGGAACACTCGGTCCCTGCTGACACTCACAAGACAACTCTCCCCGGAATACATACATCGCACAGCACGCGCTGCAACACAGAAAAAGACGACAACAAAAAAAACGCACTCGCACACGCTCTAGCTCCATCACAAAGCGAGAAGCAGAAAGACCAACGGGAAGTCGCAAACACAATGCCTCGGAAAGCCGCACGGGAATCCAAATGCAGCACGAGCTGCCTTGTCAAATGACCATGTCGTCTCTCTACCTGCTCGATACTACAATACGACTTTGTCTGTGTTTTTGAAATGGACTGGAGCGGCTAGTTATTTAGCGACGGTTTCTCGGGTGGATGTGAGGCAGAAAAGGATTGCTGTAGATAAGAGATTAAACAAAAGCAGTACCTCCAACTGGTATCTTTGGGCCATACAGGAAGTAAGCAGGTGTCCGTGACAGTTTTGACAATGAGCAAGTGGCATTGGTTGTTGTTTATAAACGGGACCCATCCTGGTTCGGCTACGTTGACGCTCCATAATTGGAGTTCACTTGAAAAGAACAAGACAGCTTCAGCAAATGCTGTAGGCACGTGCAGATCTTCAAAGGGTGAAGACGTCCCCCTCGAAACCTCAACTGCATGTGTCAGAGAAACGGGCCAGAGGACTGCGCTCAAACTCAATAGATGTTCAAGTTGTATGTCAAAGTCATATTTCTTCAATGTGTGGGGCATTGCTACACTCGGAACAGTTGAGTCACAACCAAAGCTCCAAGGCCAGGCCTTCTGTCTCAGCCTCAGTGTGTACCACTGAGAGATACAAAGTGCAAATGTATAGAAGTATTCGAGCTTCTCAGAAAATATAATAACATACAGTACAACACAGAGCTGTGGGAAAACAATTCATTTCAAATAGTACAACCTTTCACAAACGTCGGCATTTTTCAGCGCCGACAAGGCTGAATATCGTAAATGAAAAACAAAAACAAATCGCCATTGTTTCTCGCGCTAATTCGTAAGTCATATTTATAAGCATATGACGACCTCAAAACCCATGACAGAACATCAGTACTACCGACTGTCACACAACAGAGGTCCCTTAGAAAGACATTGTTCTCTACGGTGGCCCTGTCGCTTTGAAGCAAACCCAGTCTGGCATTTGAAGGTCTCCCTCAATGGCTTCAGCCACTCTGACTGACTCCAGAGCAGAGGTGACATCTGAAGGAGCTGCCTTGAGAGTTCCACACACAGCAAATTGCCACTGAAGACAACTCCCCATAGAAAAGCTATGTTGACGTGTTGATGCTGCACTGTGTCTGGTCAAAATACCAACCACTCTAACCACTGAACTGTTAGGGCTGTGCACTTCTGGTCTTGATTAACTGCTGAGATTACTATTGGCACTGTCTATTTGTAGTTCATTTAGTCTGCTAAATGAGTGACTGTAATTGTAAAAGCAAGTGTTCTTGTAAACAACATCAGCCACTGTGCGTGTGAGTGTGTGTGTTGCCACAGCTCAGAACTCCACACGTTGATCTGGTCTCATGAGGACAGCTTTCTAATGTTTTGTAACTGGTGGACTAATGTCAAAAACTCTCATTCATATTTGAATAGCCAGCAGGTGTCAATCAAAGTGGAACATTCCAGACGCAAAAAAAACCTTCCAACTTCTTGTGACCGAAAATGACATTTCAAAAGACAGGTGTTTGTTTATCCCGGCGCCTTCCTATTTTTACACGATCATAAAGATTTAAAAATCAAACGTTGAATTTTTAATCGGAGTTTGGATGGGGGAGAATTCTGGCCATCTGTCTGTTCCTGCGTGTCCCGCCCGTTTGGGACACCGGGAGACGGTTTCGCCCTGGTAACACGAGCGCCGTTCTCTGGAAGACAACAAAGACTGGAATTACTATGGGAGCGATAACCCGGCTGAGCGGAGTTGCACGAAACACTGCACAGTTATCGGTTAATATTTCATTTCTGAGACCCAAATCGGGAGAACGTTTTTGTATTTGTTTTGTGCCTTTGTTTTCTTCTCCGTCGTTCCAAGTTAGCTGGTAAGGACATTGGAAAGCACAACTGTCAGCTGTGTTTTAAAACGAATTATTTTGTTATGGAGCTGTATCTAACGGCCTTCACTCTGTTCTGTAAAAGTACTTAAGTACTAAACTGAAAGCTGTCCAATACAATAAAAGATGCAAGACGATATTGCATCCCTGTAATCCTATCTCTTCATCTATTCATCAATTCCCTTTGATAAAGACAACAATATCGAATAATGCTATCAGACAAACCATATACGAACATAGATTACAACACTGAACGCCATAGTATGTAAAACGTCTAAACTTTCTGCCGTTTCGAACTCTCGTTCTACCGTCTGACATCTTTATCTCTGTATACTCAATCACTCTCTGCCAGTCTCTTTCTATATCTCTGACGTCATTCATAATTAAACCCTCTCTCCGGACCCTAACTGTGCTGCCCTATTTCCACTCACACAGAAACCCTCTTTATTCTTTGTTCCGTCTGGAGAAATCAGAGCGTTTCCCGCTCAAATGGCAACGGAGGTCCCTGTGGTGGCCCCCGCTCTTCAGAAAGCAGTGGTATGCCATCCTACTGGCTCCTGCCTCGGAAGGACTCTGGCTTAGTCTGCGATGGGCCCATCTGTCTCCTTCATTCTCGATCCCGTATACCCTGGCTGGGATGAGAGGCGCACGCACACACACCGCACACACTCACACACACACACACACACATGCTCACATACACACGTTACATCCTTTTTCATGTTGAAACAGTATGAAATGCATCAGGTCCCAGTAGGTTCTTCATGCATTATTAAAGAGAATATCGTTACAGCGAATTGATGCATGATTTGAGAAGACACATCAAGAATAGGATTAAGGATGCATGTGTGTATTGTTTTGGACGAGATAATGGCAACTCAAATTCAATTTTCAGTTGAACGGGAACTCGATGATGGTTTTTTAGATGTAAACTATCCAGTAAAAAATAACCTTTTCTATAAACCTTTCATAGAAAAACATGATGATAGAAGAATCAAAACAGACTTTCCTACCAACAGACAACTCAGCCAAGAGAAGACATATGGTATCCCGTCAATAAAGATTGAATCATAGATCCAACAGCATGTTCCTCCTCCTTATACCCTGCCAGTCCTGAAATACTTAACAGTAGTGCAACCCCTTAGTGATCGGACTTATCGCATAAAATGTGTGAGTTTTTGGGGGCTGTTTTTTTTGGTTTCAATATCTGCATGTTCTGCTATGTCTCCTGCAATTGAAAACACATGTTTTCTAAAAAATAAATAATATTTATAGTCATTTATTTATTAGATATGTCTCCCCTGCAAGTTTTGTCTGAGGTGAATCTGTGAAGGAGAAGGAAGATCTAAGAGAAGGAGAGAGAGAAAGCGAGTTGGGGAATCGACTGGTCTCAACACATCTTAATATTTGAGGGACATTCTCCTGAACGTGACTGCAGAGTGCAGGGTTGAGAGAGTGAGAGAGAACAAAGGGAGAGTGAATGAGTATGTGTGTGTAGGGTAATCCTATATGGATCAATCTAAACCATCCACCATTCCCCCTACCCCTTACCCCCTCCAATTAGCTAATTTGTCCTTCCAAGCTAAATCATGTGGATAACACTGTAATGGTATACACAAACACACACATATGCACACACTGTAGACTACATTACATGGTCTCTCTCTCTCCCTCTCTCTCTCTCTCTCTCTCTCTCTCTCTTTTCTCTCTTTGCTCTTGCTCTCACTCTCACTCATTGTCTTAGACAGACACACGCACGCACACACATACACTCTCACGCGCACACACCCCACATACACACACCCACATACACACACCCACATACACACACTCCAACACACTGTAATACATACACACACTCCAACACACTGTAATACAATTTAGCAGCTGTGTAAAATGTCAGCGTGGCCTTTCCTCCGTTATGCGGATTTGAACCGATCCAAATGTTACCCTTTCTCCCGTGCATTAGTGGAGAGATGGAGAGGGCTGAGTAGGGGGGGGGGAGAGAAGGACGAGGAAGAGATAAAGAAAAGAGAGCGAGAGAGATGAGGAAGAGAGAGACGAAGGGAAACAGGAAGAGAGACCTCGTAGGCGACAGAGAGAGAGAGAGATAGAGAGAGATACGACGAGAGATCATGTTCACGTCTAAGGCAGAATTGCAAAACAGGACATGTGTCTCATTCGTTACATGATCTATACATGGAACATGCGTCGCGCCCCAAATCACATAGGACGTATCGCTCCCCGGCACCACGTGAATGTAATGTGTGGATTCAGTTAGTCCATGGTTTGTTCACATGGGGCTTGGGGATTGGGGAGATGAGATCGCTGCTCGGCAGGGGTAAAGAGAGAGGATCGGAGAGGGGCGGAGGGTATCCGTTTGCACTGTTCCTTCTTAATTCGTTTTTTGTGTGCTGAATACAATTCTGGCGCTCAGGATGCAAAGAGGCAATAATGCCCGCTATCACTGCAAAACAAACACACACTAACACACCACACACACACATACGCACATGGGCACAAACTTACAGACTAACCATTTCCCAAAGCGAACTGAGAAACAACTGTATTGGAAATAACCAAACAATAATAATAGAAAACAATACGGCATCTCTCCCAGGTTTGAGTTTGTGTGTGTGGGTGTGTGTTTGTGGGTGTGTGTGTGTGTGTGTGGGTGTGTGTTTGTGTGTATGTGTGTGCCGACAGGCAGGCTAATATCCACGGTTCTGATTAGATTTAGATTGGAGGAAAATAAGGCATTTCATAAAGACAGACGGAGCTGTAATGAATGCTGTTATTACCCTCAATATGAAGCATGTTCTCCTGTCGCTCACTCACTTTCCTTCCAGTGTTCCGGTGGAGGGGAGGGGGAGGGAGGGGAGGGGAGGGGAGGGGAGGGGAGAGGAGAGGGAGGAGAGGGAGATGACGAGGAGAGAGGAGATAGGAGAGGAGAGTGTATGAGCTGACGAGGAGATGCTAGTAGTCTTTGTTGTATCGGCACAGCGGGACGACGTAGCGATGGAGCGACAGAGCTGAGAGGAAGGAGAGAGTGGGTGAGCGTGGGTTTGGGATGGTCATGGGGAATAGACAAAGAGAGAAGGGAAGGAGAGATCAAGACATGAGTCTGTGGGGCTGATTAGCAGACTTGCAGCATGTGGCACTGTATATGAATCTGTCTTTCACTCTCTCTTTCTGTGTGTTTGTTTGTGTGTGTGTGTATGTGTGTGTGTGGGGGGGGCAGGTTCTAGTAAATGATTTAATCTAAATATTTAGTAGTGTCATTAAATATGTGGAGGATTTTTTAATAAAGAACTTCAGATTTGACATGCTCTGTCCATATCTCTCTCATCAATCTATACATCTCTCTCTCTCTCTCCTCTCTCTCTCGCTCTCTCTCTCTCTCTCTCTCTCTCTCTCTCTCTCTCTCTCTCATCTCTCTTCTGTGAACGTACCACTTTCATCAGTCAAACCCCACACAAGCCGAGCTCCCTTCGCAAACCCCAAACAGTAATCGCCCCAAACAGTAAACGACTGCCACTCGTTTACCAGTGACCCTCCCTCCAAAAGGCCCCCATCTCTATCCTCCTCAATTACACCCACGCGCAGGTACGCCGAATCAAACCCGACACTCAAGTTGCACGACTGCACCGCCCCCTCTCCCCTACCCCGGTGAGGCTACATATTACTAATTCATTCATGGGAGACAAGTCAAATCTCAGTAGAACGAGCGGGAAAAGATACTGGAGAGGGCGAGCTAACGAGAGAGAGTCAATATATTAACGCCGGGTTCGATGACGTGAGCGCGGTGCGAGGTGGAGATAAGTCGTTGCCTTTGCCCCTGCATTCTCTCAATTAAAAGGATGAAACAGACCCAGGGCTGACGTTTGTGATTGGCTCGGAGAGGGGGCAGCGCTTCCGTCGGCGGCTTCCCTCCGTCTCGGCCCTCGCTCGCTCCGACGACGCCCGAGAGAGCCACTCTAATAGGTCTGCGCGGGACGGACCAAAACCTTCTATTTTTCCCTCGCAGATTGGCGGGTGGGGAGAAAAAGAGTGAGTGACGGAGAGAAGGGACAGCGAGGATGTGTGTGTGTGTGTGTGTGTGTGTGCGTGTGTGTGTGCGCGCGTGTGTCCATTGTCATTAGCCAAGCTTCTCACACACACTCCCCCAGCTTTACAACTGCTTAGTTAGAGGGCCGACCTCTTGAGAGAGGAAAGGAGGGAGAGATAGAGGGAGAGAGAGAGAGAGGGGAAGAGAGAGAGAGAGTGATGCTTTTAATGAAGAAGCTATTTATTTAGCACTGTGTCCTATTCCACATGCCACTTCTACTTTACTGCATGCCCCTATAGGCTAAAAGCTAGAATAAATACAAGAAACACAATTAGTATACACTCTCATTCTAACCTAAGCCTAAATAGGCCGATCCCACCCAAAAACCTCCTGATACCAGCACACACACACACACCACACACACACACACACACACCAGACATCCCTGTCTCTCTGTATTCTCGTTGTCCCTCAACACAAGCACAAAGACAACACCGTTTGTCACCCCTCGGTGAGCAGTGACTAGCTCGATTTTGGATTAGATTTTCACGGTGTCGATTTTGTTTTATTCAAACCTGTCTCTTCGTGTCCCACCCCGTCTTCTCCCCACTGTGTGTTCCTGTGTTGGTTGTTCTCTCTCTCTCTCTCTTGTCTGTTTCTCTCTCCTCGTTCTCTCTCACCCTTTGCCTTTTTTCAGATCTTTTTCTCCCTGTCGAGAGAACCGCCGTTTTTTTGAACCCCGCTTTCTGTCTCTCTCTGTTTTGTCTGATGATCAGAGTGGAGATCGTCCCTCTCTCTCGTCGCGGACGTGCGAACAGGGGGATCGGGCGTGGAGGTGAGGAGGGGGGAGAGGAGGGGGAGAGGAGGAGGAGAGGGGGAGCCTGTCATCCGTGCCCCGGCAGCAAGCGCAAGCCTCGTTAGCGAACGTGACACACCCGGTGGATGTGACATGGATGTCCCCTCCGTGCCATGCTGGATGTTCATTACCCCCGTGGAACACGGGAGGCAAAACACACACACACACACTGTCACAGAAGCTCTCTACACACAGCGTGTCCACAGGGTCTCTGGTGTTCTGGGTTGCTGCCAGGTTGTTATGGGAGGGCAGTGGCCCCTCTCATGTAGCGGGGCCAGGGTGTTGGCTGGGCCCGGCGCTCCCGTGGTTCCGGGAGCAGATCTGGGGGGCGGGCGGGCCCCTTGTCCCCCTCGTTAGGACCTTAACTCGGGTTGTAAAACATGTTAGGCCCGCTAATGCCTACCTGTGGTGCTGGGGGGACTCGGCTAATGTGAATCCATCCGTATCTGCCCTCTCTCTGCTGCTTCTATACCTCTCTCTCTCTCTCTCTCTCTCTCTCTCTCTCATCGCTCTCTCCTCTCTCTGCTCTCGCTCTCTCTTTGCTCTCTCTGCCCTCATCCCTCTCTAAATCACTCCCTCTGTGTTCTATTTGTCTATTATAGCGGGCCATTACACTGCCAGAACCGGCCGCTACCGAATTTTGGCACAGGACCAGTGATGCTGCATCCACGTTTCCTCCTCTTACTGCGCCCTCCCTCACCCTCAATCCTCTCCCCCCATCCTCCCCCCATCCTCCCTCCCATCCTCCTTTCGATCCTCCCTCTATCTCTCTCTCGCTTCCTCCTTTTCCATCCACCATCCTTTCCTCTGTCACATTCACAGCATGTCCCACCCACCCACACTCTTTTACGTGCTGACCTTCAACGCAAAACAAAACAACCATCCCTCCATCCATAATCCCACGCCAACACACCAGCCCCTCACGTTCCATATCCCAGCTTGTTTAGTTGGGTTTCCAAATTAATGCTTGTTCTGTCAGACACTCATCGGCATGCAGCAACACGCGGGCCTGCAGCACTTAGAGATCTCAAATACTGCTGAAGGAGAGAGAGAAAGAGAAAAAGAAAAAAAGAGAAAAAAAAGAGAAAGAACAGAAAGAAAAAAAAGAAAGAAGAAGAAAAAAGAAAGAAAAGAAGAAAAAGGAAAAAGAAACGAAAGAAACAACAAAGAAAAAGAAAGAGAGAGAGAAGAGAGAGACACGAAAGAAGAGAGAGCGAGAGAGCACGGGGGAGAGAAAACACCTCCCTTCCCCCCTCTCTCTCTCTCTCTCTCTCTCTCTCTCTATATCTCTCTCTCGTTGTCTCTTCTCTCTCTGTGTCTCCTACTCTCCTCTCTCTCTCTTTCTCTTTTTCTCTCTCTCACTCACTCACTATCTACGCTTTCTGCCTTCTCTCTCCATGGTGTGCAGCATGCACCCTCTCTCTCTGTTTGTGCTGCTCTATCTCCACACTGTATCCGTTGGTTTACCTCCTCCTTCCCCTCCCCTCTCTTTCTCTTTATCTTTCTCTATATCCACATACTTTTATGGTTTCTTTTATCTCTCTTCTCCGGTTTCGAATTCATTTTTTCCCTCCTCATCCGTTTTTCCTCGCGAAGCTCCTCTGTAACTTACGCCTGCTGCCCCCCTTGAGCCTCTATCTCTCTGCCTCTGTCCTACTGCCTCTATCTCTCTGCCTCTGTCCTCTATGCCTCTATACATCTGCCTCTGTCCTCTCTGCACTCTATCATCTGCCTCTGTACTCTATGCCTCTATCTCTCTGCCTCTGTCCTCTCTGACTCTGTCCTCTCTGCCTCTATCCTCTCTGCCTCTGTCCTCTCTGCCTCTATCTCTCTGCCTCTGTCCTCTCGGCCTCTATCTCTGCCTATGTCTTCTCTGCGTCTGTCCTCTCTGCCTCTGTCCTCTCTGCCTCTTTCCTCTCTGCCTCTGTCCTCTCTCTGAAAAAAGACTGTGTCCCGTCCCCTACTACACCTCCAGCTGCAGTCCACATCTCAGTGCTCTCTCTCGTCTCTTCTCTCGCTCTCTCTCTCTCTCCTATCTGCTACTCTCTCTCGTCTCTCTCTCTCTCTCTCTCTCTCTCTCTCTCTCTCACCATCTCTCTGTGTCTCTTCTCTCTCTCTCAACATGGCAGACAGAACCTCCAATGCATGGTTTCCTCTACAGGAAACAGATCTCCTCATACTGGATCTGTCCATGTTCTGTTCCAGCTGTACTGTCAGGTCAGGGCACGACTAGTGAGGCTTGGTGAGGCTTCAAGAGGGAAACATCACCTGGAGATATCCTGTTTGGAGACACATTGAGCACTCTGTTGCTATTGAAAGGAAGTCGATGAGGTACCTGGGAACTGTCTTGAAACGTAGAGTAAAATGAACAGACCCTCCTCATTGGCCAACGCCATATTATTGCGGAGTGGTTGATAGCGTAGGATATGGATGTTCCATTTCTCATGACCTTCCTGCCCAGAGCTGTTGGCTGACACTGACCCACCAGAACCAGGTCACCTGACCCACCAGAACCAGGTCACCTGACCCACCAGAACCAGGTCACCTGACCCACGGGTCAAGTCCTGAACCCTAGCAGTCTGGCTTTTAGTATTGACGGACCAGGATAAGTAGCACAGGTGATGAGCCCACCAGCCAGTAGGAACCAGTCCTGCCACAGTCCTGCCACCCACCAGCACCAGGATCAGGACCAGCCATCAGAACCAGCCCATCAGAACCAGCCCATCAGAACCAGCCATCAGAACCAGCAACCAGCATGAACCACAGCTGGTTTCATCTTTTCATCCAGACATCCACAAGCATGCGTCCTAACACAGGGTAATCACTACAACCCCAGGGATCCACAAACGGTAATTACTGTCTGTTGGATGTTGTGTAGACGAAACAAACCTTCTCCCGATGCACAGAGGTCATGGTCACACCCGGTGCAGCTGTCGATCGGGCCCACAGGTGGCTCTGGGTTTGATGCTGGGCTGGTGGTTTCACCCATGAAGGAGTACACCCATTTGAATGAAGTCACTGAGGGCCACGAGGAGGACACACATTTGCGTAAGCACACCTCACCCCAACGAATGGCGTTGGGCCGAGGAGAGACTGAACAAGCCAGAGCATTACAGCGTGGGCGTTTGGGTGAAAGCTTTTCCCCTGTGGACTCGGGCTTCCTCACCTGTGAGTGACTCTGTTTGACAGCCGGGATGTCGGGGAGTGTCACAAAATGTGACCCGAGAAGGATGAATGTTGAATACATTTCACACTCAAAGTTTGAGTCCCTCAGTGCCACCGAAAGCTGACGCCCGACAGCAAATGTCACTTCTCCTCCCTCCCTGATCAGAAACAACGGGAAGCATCTGGGGACACATTTGGCGAATGCAAAGTCACGCGGGTGTTATTTATCGAGCTAGATCTACTCGATACTATCTCAGAGACGTATCGAGCTAGCTCTCTATCGATCTCTAGCGACTCTCTATCTCATCTCTTTTCTCTCTCTCTTCTCTCTCCGTCTCTCTCTCACCAGTGGAATCTCAACCCCTCGCAGGCTGCTGAGCCGTGGCGATAACGCCTCTGAAATGGCCGCCTCGGGGGCCCCGACCGAGCGCAGCGCACGGCGACCGTCCGTCGACAGGTCACCTTCCGACGGAATGGGAACAACAAAAAAACACTAAACAAATATCATCGGAAGAATGCCCCTGGGCACCGCAGGCAATTTTGTGCAGGACTGAGAAGCCGGGAAGCTTCAAATGACCCTGTCTCTGTCAGTCGAGGCACCTAGCCAATTCATACTTAAATCTCTCCTTCCCACCCACACCAAATGGGTCAAATGTATCCAATAAATCATAAATAAATTGAATGAGCCGGACGGATTCCGGGACAGTTTGAGTCTGTTATTTGCTCAGTGGAATCAAGATAAGGAAGCCATCAGGACTCTCTATTCCCCCTCGTTCAGCTCAGTTTGGTGGAAATAAAAAGGTAAAGAGAGTTTAACAGAGAGGGATGGGAGGGAGGAGAGAGAGAGAGAGAGAGAGAGAGAGAGAGATGAGACGAGAGAGAGAGAGAGAGAGAGAGAGAGAGGGGAGGAAGAGGTGAAAGAGATAGAGATAGAGAGCGAGGCTGGAAAAGGGACAGGGAGAGAGGGAGTGAAAAAGAAAGAGGGATGGGTAGTGAGAGAAAGAGGCACCAGAAAGAGGGGAAGAGAGAGACAAAGAGAGAGAGAGAGAGAGAGAGAGAGAGAGAGAGAGAGATTGTGCTTATAACTCATGCAGCGGGTTTATAATTCTTTGTGTGATAACTACACTGGGGCATGTGAGTGTCCACCTCCTCTTCATCCGTGTGTGCTCAGTCAAACACACACACACACACACACACACAAAGCCACGTCAATATGCCAGTGCACTACCACCATCAACCCTGTCTTTAACCATACAGACAAAGGACAAAACACGCTGTCAATGTGTGTGTGTGTGTGTGTGTGTGTGTGTGTCTGTGCGTGTGGTGTGTCTTACAAAGGGAGAGAAATAAAAGACGGCGAAAAGAAGGACGAGGAATGACACGTGAACGCCTCGTTACCAGGCAGAGAGAGTCAAACGAGCTCGAGCTCCACGCCATCCAACGCAATTATTATAATTACACATACGTGAGCGTTTGACAGTCGCTCGATAACTCATGTCATAACCAGCCCATTGAAGAGCGGCCCCTCCCCCAGGAGAACAACAGCAGCCAGCCAGGATATCATTAGTCGCTCTCAGAAGAGGTCAAATGAGGGAAGGATGCTGTGGATGGAGTGAAGGAGAACAACAGAATATGGTGACCAAGGTGCCCCCTCGAAACATGACACCATGAGAGGTTGAGAAGAAAGAAGAAGAAAAAATCATTTTAACGGACGCATCTTCCGTGAGCGATACAATACATCTGGGACATCAGTGACATTCTGCACTCGCCACTCACTACTTAAGGCATAATTAATATCTTAATAGCAAAGTATAATTATAGTCTATCTTAATAGCAGATTATATCTTAGAATATTGACTGTTAATGACTGATTATTATGATGAAAAAACGAATAAATTGACTTTGGAACACATCCACCGTTTTGATAAAAGGTTTAAAGGCATGGGGTGTCAAAACTGTATGTGTAGTCCATGGCGTTTCTACTGAAAACGCTGCAGGTCAAAAAACACATGGATGATAAAACGGAGACCTCCGAAAGGTCGACATTCCACTCCGCAGGTACACGCCGTCGACAGACGAAACAGGAAGTGATGTGTGCTGCCCCAGCTCTGAGCTGTAATGAAGGCTCCAATCTGGCCTGGAGGACCTAGGACATTACCCCTGTGTCGGAGTGATGCATCCTGGGAGCTGCGGTCTACCGTCGGTGCCTGGAGGAGATAGACTGCTTCACATTAGAGCTTGTGTTAGTGGCTCACAGCCCACTCACCCTGTTCGGGATCGATGTCCTTTTGGTCTGTCGAGATACACACACACACACACACACACTTGTATTACTTTCTACATTGTGTTGCTATGTATTACCTGTCTTACACAGTCATTGGCTTGAAACAAGACACAGCCCTGGGCATCAAAGAAAGGCACAAGCAATTTGTGGCGGAAGGGAGGCGAAGGAATCGGAAAACGAGGAGAAGCGATAGCGAGACGAGAGAGAGAGAGCGAGAGAGAGAGAGAGAGAGAGAAGGCGAGAGAGGAGAGAGAGAGAGCGAGATAGGAGAGGAGAGAGAGCAGAGAAGAGAGCTAGACGATCTCATCTAGCAGTCTATCTCTCTCTCTCTCTCTCTCTATCCCTCTCTCCTCCTCCTCGTCGGTTTAGGCAGGGTTATGTTAGTAATGGCAGACGGGGGCCGATCTTTTTTCTCCAAACGGAGTAGTAATAGATCACTTTGGTAAGTGGCGCTCGGAGCTTACAAAGAAGCTGTCTGAAGGGAGAGTGCAGTTTAACTGAAAGCCTGTCATGCCCGCCGCCCTGCCCCACCTCCCTGCGCCGCACAGCCATAGTTCTCCTCCGCCGTCCTCCAGCATCCCATTCCAAACCGCACCACAGTGTGCACTGGACTGATGAAGTGTCTTCGGGGTTTTGTTTTGGTGGTGTGAAAACACACCGTTTTCTCATTTCAGCGTTTCCCACGCTAACATTTACTCAACAGACGTCAGGCCCCCTTTGTTATCGCACCTGACGTCTGCTTGAAACTATAGCGGCATATCGAGGCGTCGGGTCGAGTATTTCCTGTACGTTTCATCAGAGGTGTGTGTGTGCGTGTGTATGTGTGTGTGTGTTTTCTCTGCATTGCCGGGGGTGTTGTTGCCTCTCCGGCGAGGCGGTCAGAGGTGGAGAGGAGCAGGCGCACGTCTGCAGGTCGCACTCTCCCATTCCACACACATATTTCACAAACTTTCTGAAGCAGGAAATTATATTTCGCACCAGCGGATTGATTTAAGTGGGGTTGATTCGATGCATGTCCTTCAAGGTTTAAGCTAAGTATGGCGCTGTGGTGTTTTTTTTCTTCTTCTACTCGACTCTACTCCTTTCCCTCCCTCTCCTTTCTCTCTCTCTCTCTCTCTCTACTCTCTCTTCGCTTCTTTTTTCCTCCCCTGCCAGATGGAAAATGATGGATTTAGTAAGCACACTGCCCTGCAGGATTGGAATCTAAAGCAGCGAGATAAGTATGCCATTGCCGGGAGTGTTGGGGTGTGCGGTGGTGGGAGGCTGAGGGTGGGTGGGGGGGGGGTGGGGGGGGTTGCACCACAGCTTGACTTCTGGATCCCCCCCATGATCCTTCCTCCCACCCCCATATCTATAATGTCATGCTTCAGCTTTACTGCCATCTTACCACCAAACCCACACCATGCACACAACCACATGATAAAACAATCCCTCTGATCACTTTTTCTATTTCTTGACTGATAGAAAGGTAGTTCAGTGCATTATAACCTTCAGGAGAACACAAAACACAAAACACACACCAAAAAACACTTTTATTATCAGGTCCTTCTCATAGCCAGAAACACCAACATGAGTGTCTATTTAGACGTACGGCCTAACACAATATCAGCTGTAAGCTCATTTTTCTTTTCACGATCTATATTCTAGCAGAGTCACCGACAAACCACGTGCCATCCCACCTTTCCCCTATACTACCCCCGACAAGGAGAAAGGGGGGTCCGTTCTTATCGGGAGAGAAGCTTCAAAGCTTCTGGCCCAGCATGTGGTCAGGAACAGAGGCCACATGGCCTCGTGGTATCAGACAAAGGATTTCTAAGGAAGAACATACTTTTCTGGATTTGCAAACATATTCTCAAGGACTACACGGCTCATGGACACTATTTCAATGACAGTCGTTGATGTGTTATAACGTGTGCTTTTCTCATTTACTTAGAATGTTGTTTAACCGACGTTTGATCGTAACTACCCTCCAGGAAGAGTTACGTTAGTCGATTTTAGATCCAAAATAATTGTGTCATACTAACTCAACTCACAGCTAGCATCCACTTCACACCTCTACGCACATCTCAGGACGACGCCCAGTTGGGGAGTAGTAACTGACCAATGAAATATGAGGCCGTGTCCCGTTAACTAAATACTTAATTTAGATGAAGTATTCCTAATCTTAAACGTGTATACCCCGCCACACCATCCATACATATCCTATTATAGACTTTCTCTCAAGGAAACCTTTTTTACGGAGACTTCATCTTCATTGTGACCTGCCCTGATTCCTTCTTCCGGTTCTCCCTACCCCACCTACTCTGTAGTCCTTCCTCCTCCCCCTCCACCCTTCATCTTCTCCTCCCCATCACCACCTTGTCACTTACCCCTGCACTTTTCGTTCCTGTTTTTTATTCCTCTTTCTTACGACCACTGTTCGCTCTTCCTCGTTCACACTCATCCCGTTTTTTTTCTTTCCCTTCTCCCCTCCCCCTTTCTTCCCTCCCTTCCTACCACTTACTCCCCCCCCTCCTCTACCCTCCCCTCCTCATCCTGTCCCGCTCTCCTTGTCCCCCCTTGCCCCCCCCACATTCCAGTTCCCTCCCCCTCCCCCTTTTCCCCCCCCCCCTCCTTTACTTCCTTCTTACCATCTCTGCTTTTCCACTTCATTCCCCCCCTTTTTTCCTTCCACCCCTTTCTTATCCCCCCTTACCCTCCTGCCTTCCCTCTCCACTTTGCTCTTTCTCTCTCCTCTTTCCCCATCTTTTCCCTTTTCCACCCCTTTTTGTTCTCGCGCCCCCCCTCGCTCTATTCCTCTCCCATTCTCTCTCACCCTCTATCCTCGTCCCACGCATTCTTCCCCCTTTCCTCCCCCTTCCTGTTGCTTTTTCACCTCCCCTTCCTCCCCCCTTTCACACCTTCATTTGTACTCCCTTTATTCCTATACCCTCCCCGCCGGGCCCTTTCACCTTGACCTTCCTCCGCCCCCCGTTCTCTCCCCCTGCTCCCCGATTCCTTTTGCTTTCTTTCCTCCTCCCTTCGTTCTCCTTTCTTCCCACGGTGCGCGTCTTTCCCTCCCTCGTTCACACCACTCCTGCTCCCGCCGTCTCCTGCTCTGTCGGTCATCTTTGACACATACTTTTCCTCATCTCTCTCGCTCCTCGTTTTCTCCTCTTCACGTCACTTGGGCTTGATGAACACACCGGTTAGCTCCAATTCACCATCTCTCTCCCTTCCCTGCTGTAGTACAGTCGCAACGGACTGTTCGGTCAATGGTAGAGAAGGGCCGGCGAGTGTGAAGGGAGCTGAGAGTGGCCTCTAAAACGTGTCTGAGGTTGGCCTTTGTACGTCAGCGTCAGTGTGGAGAAGGGCCGCATCACAGAGACCCACCCTCGACGTGTTTTTTCGACACAGAGAGGCTCACAGCTCAGAGGCCAGCTCTGGCACCTGACAAGTGGTCCGTCTGGCTGAGAGACAGGTGTGATCGAGAGAGGAGGGGAGGGGAATTTCTAATGCAATCGTTTTAGTAGTGAAAATATATCTTTTTTTAAAGGATATACAAATCCCCAGAGTATCCAGTCCCTTAAGCCAAACACAGAGCAGGCCCAATTCTTGTTATGTGTATATTTTTTTACCCAGGATTGCTGGACGGCTGGATGTAAACACAGGGGAAGGGGCAGTGGTGCGAGGGGGAGGGCGGGCGAGGGGAGAGAGAGGCGTAGCCATAGAGACCCAAGGCCAAGGTCGTCGTCGGTCTCAATCCCCGTCGACCAAGAACCAATCTCACGAGCCAATCACCAGGATACAGAAGACGAAGGGAACTAAGATGCTGTGTGTGTGTGTGTGTGGTGTGTGTGTGTTGGGGAGAGTCAGGCAGAGGGGGCAGGAGGAGGGCACCATGGGACAGGGGGCTGAAGTCTTATGAGTGTTGTCAGTTAGGTAATGGAAACACTGACAGGTTTCGAGGAGGAGGGGTGTGAAACAGCTAAATGTTTCCAGAGGACCCTCAACCGGAGCAGAGCTGCCCTTGAGGTGCTTCCAGCACTGAGCATCACCACTGGACAGGAGAGAAGACACTAGACTGGACAGGAGAGGAAGACACCAGACTGGACAGGAGAGAAGACACCAGACTGGACAGGAGAGAAGACACCAGACTGGACAGGAGAGACGACACCAGACTGGACAGGGGAGAAGACACCAGACTGGACAGGAGAGGAGACACCAGACTGGACTGGACAGGGGAGAAGACACCAGACTGGACAGGAGAGAAGAGAAGACACCAGATGGACAGGAGAGAAGACACCAGACTGACAGGAGAGAAGACACCAGACTGGACAGGAGAGAAGACACCAGACTGGACAGGAGAGAAGACACTAGACTGGACAGGGGAGAAGACACCAGACTGGACAGGAGAGAAGAGAAGACACCAGACTGGACAGGAGAGAAGAGAAGACACCAGGACTGGGACAGGAGAGAGAAGACACCAGACTGGACAGGACGAGAAGAAGACACCAGACTGGACAGGGGAGAAGAAGAAAGACACCAGACTGGACAGGGGAGAAGAGAAGACACCAGACTGGACAGGGAGAGGAAGAGAGAAGACATCAGACTGGACAGGAGAGAAGAGAAAGACACCAGACTGGACAGAGAGAAGAGAAGGACACCAGACTGGACAGGAGAGAAGACACCACCAGACTGGACAGTGGAGAGAAGAGACAGAAGACACCAGACTGGACAGGGGAGAAGAGAAGACACCAGACTGGGACAGGAGAGAAGAGAAGACACCAGACTGGACAGGAGAGAAGAGAAGACACCAGACGGGACAGGAGAGAAGACACCAGACTGGACAGGAGAGAAGAGAAGACACCAGACTGGACAGGGGAGAAGAGAAGACACCAGACTGGACAGGGAGAGAAGAGAAGACACCAGACTGGACAGGAGTGAAGACACCAGACTGGACAGGGGAGAAGAGAAGACACCAGACTGGACAGGAGAGAAGACACCAGACTGGACAGGGGAGAAGACACCAGACTGGACAGGAGAGAAGACACCAGACTGGACAGGGAGAAGAGAAGACACCAGACTGGACAGGGGAGGAGACACCAGACTGGACAGGAGAGGAAGACACCAGACTGGACAGGGGAGAAGAGAAGACACCAGGCTGGACAGGAGAGAAGAGAAGACACCAGACTGGACAGGGGAGAAGAGAAGACACCAGGCTGGACAGGAGAGAAGAGAAGACACCAGACTGGACAGGAGAGAAGAGAAGACACCAGACTGGACAGGGGAGAAGAGAAGACACCAGACTGGACAGGGGAGAAGAGAAGACACCAGGCTGGACAGGGGGAGAAGACACCAGACTGGACAGGAGAGAAGACACCCAGACTGGACAGGAGAGAAGAAAGGACACCAGACTGGACAGGAGAGAGAGAAACCCAGACTGGACAGGGGGAGAAGAGAAGACACCAGACTGGACAGGGGAGAAGAGAAGACACCAGACTGGACAGGGGAGAAGAGAAGACACCAGAATGGACAGAGAGAGAAGACACAGACACAGAGAGAAGAGAAGACAGACGGACAGGAGAAGAGAAGACACCAGACTGGACAGGAGAAGAAGACACCAGACTGGACAGGAGAGAAGAAACACCAGACTGGACAGGGAGAAGACACCAGACTGGACAGGAGATGAAGACACTAGACTGGACAGGAGAGAAGACACCAGACTGGACAGGAGAGAAGACACCAGACTGGACAGGAGAGAAGACACCAGACTGGAACAGGAGAGAAGACACCAGACTGGACAGGAGAGAAGACACCAGACTGGACAGGAGAGAGAAGAGACGGAAGACCCAGACTGGACAGGGGAGAAGAGAAGACACCAGACTGGACAGGAGAGAAGACACCAGACTGGACAGGAGAGAAGACACCAGACTGGACAGGGAGAAGACACCAGACTGGACAGGAGAAGAACAGACTGGACAGAGAGAGACACACTGGAGGAGAAGACACCAGACTGGACAGGAGAGAAGACACCAGACGGACAGGAGAGAAGACACCAGACTGGACAGGAGAGAAGACACCAGACTGGACAGGAGAGAAGAAGACACCAGACTGGACAGGAGAGAAGAGAAGACACCAGACTGGACAGGGGAGAAGACACCAGACTGGACAGGGAGAAGACACCAGACTGGACAGGGGAGAAGAGAAGACACCCAGACTGGACAGGAGAGGAGACACCCAGACTGGACAGGGGAGAAGACACCAGGCTGGACAGGAGAGAAGACACCAGACTGGACAGGGGAGAAGACACCAGACTGGACAGTAGAGGGGAAGGATGGATTATACATGGATGGATGATTGAATACATGGATGGATAGATGGATGGATGCATGGATGCATGGATGGATGGGTAGATGGATGGCTGGATGAGTGGTTCTTTGAAAACGAAGACGTCAACAATCATTCAACTTGGTCCAGGCTGCAACTCATGTAGTCGGTTTAAATATCAGTTGAAAGTACGGACACTTATTTGGAAATGGTTCTGATCACGACTGCTCTGCTTGAGGAATCCAACTTTTCAACCTGGCAGAGAGCTAAGATATCCATCCTCTGACGTTTAAAGCAGAACCGAGAATGGAAGCCGGTGTGATGCAACGCAATGATTGCCTTATTATAAGCATAGCGTCTTAGAGCTATGTTGGAGAGACAGTTCCTGGTCTTTAACATAATGCCCTGGTAATGTGTAAGAGGGTGACTGGCTAGAACCAGAATGATTAAAGAGCGAACGCAGAACGGGGTCTAGCATGGAAGCCGATTGGCCGATTGGCACACAGCTAAATCTTCATCAAGACTACAGCTATTGGAAAATGCTTTCGGATGAGACACATCGTAGCGTCGACAGACAATCGAGTCGTGCATGATGAATGGAGTTTTCGACACCCTCTGACTTTGTATGGGTCTACACCGACACTACGGGTTCCGGACGGTGTATATTTGACGTAATTAGAGATGTTTATGTTTTGACGTGTTATTTATTTCATTCGGTCTCTTCATGCCCACGGGCTCTCTTGGCCCTAGCAACAGTTACACTAATTGAATATGAAGCCACAAACTCAGTCTCGCATATGCCAAACACAGACCTGCCAGCACTCATTACTGTTTTACATTGCGTGTGCATGCGTGTGTGTGTGTGTGGGTGTGTGTGTGTGTGTGTTGTGTGTGTGTGTTGCGTGTGTGTGTGTTTGCGTGTGTGTGTGTGTGTGTGTGAGAGAGAGAGAGTGTTCGGAGAGGCGAAAGGGAACTGACTATGGATTCGATTTTGAGTCAGTCTGCGTGTGTGTGTGAATGCTTGATTGTGCTCCTCAGTTCTGTTCAAGCAGGCAAGTGAAAGAAGCGAACACTCCGAGGGCAGAGAATCACACAGACACTTCCTGATGTAGTGCGACACCGTCAGACGCTCTCCCGCTCTTCCTGCTTTGACTCGCGCTGTGCTAACATTTAGTCAATAGCTCTCAGTATTATGCTGTGATGACGTGCATGAACAAAGGTGCCATCCCCATTATCACTCGCTTCCTCTTAACTGATCCATTTTAGGGGGGGGTAGGGGTGGGGTGGGGTGGCACGACACACGGTGAAGTGGCTGAAACGCGCAGCTCTTCTGGATCCCGTCTGGAAACTTCAGAAACTTCCGGAAGGCTCCTGGCGTTTTCGTTGGTTGAGGGCCTGCCAGGTTTGGCTTTTTTGGGTTCAGGCAGCGGGGGGGGTTTTGTGTTGTTGTTGTTGTTGAGGTCCTTCTGCCCACAACAAAGGGTGGAGGGTTGAACCAGGACAGAGATGTGCTTTGATCCTCACTTGTTTTTGATGTGGCCCCAATTCACAGAGAACGACCGCTATTGAAGGTCGTAGACAAATGGCATTTAAATCAGGAGGGGCAGGGAGAGCGGTGAGCAGAGAGCCAGGCCTTGTCCTTTTGGTTGGAGTCATTTGGGAGGGAAATATGAGGGAGGGACCACATCCTGGTGGACAGGAACTGTGGGTTTCAGTCGGGCATGTCTGTGAAGGGGAGAGGGGGGAGGGGTATTGTTTTTCGATCCCTGTGGAAGAATACAAAGGTGAGTCTGGAGATGTTGCACTGGGCGTATTTGGTCACCTTGGTTATTCAGGTGTTGGTATGCTGGGGCTCTCGAATTCTCAAAGAGAATTGCCGAAGTGAGAGAGCAAAGGCAAACTTGAGAGCTGGGGATTGAGAGAAAAAATGGAAGTAATAAATGTGTGAAAAAGAGAGAGAGAGAGAGAGAGAGAGAGAGAGCACCCCGCCACACCTGCCTGTCCGTGTCATATCCTTCACTCGGCTCGTCCTCAGAGGCGCTAATCTCTCATGCATGAATCACATGGCATTGCTTTTCGCCCCGCTCCAATTCAGCCGAGGTAATGAGCGACCTCGCAAGGTTGCAAGGGCAGCTTCTCGGCACCTCACGCCGTCTCCCTCCGCCAGCCGCTCAGCCTCGCGCTCGCCATCCTCACCCGCTCCTCTCCCCGGATCTGGGTCGAGGTCACATGCTTTTCAAATCAATGGGCTGAGGTGCTGCTGGATTCTAATTTCCTGTTTCAGTGGGAATCAACAGCTCATGGGGGGGGTCTCATTTCCAGCCCTTGTGCGACTTGTTCTGTTATTGTTGCGTTGGTTTGGGTCTTCACTTGCCTTTATTGATGCGCTTGACCTCCTTTTTCAGCAATGTTCCTCGAGGTGTCATCTGAAAATCGTTCAGCTTTGTTGTGTGTCATTAAAAGTTGGTCACTCTCGCCCGACACTTTCTCATTGCAAGGACTGCACGATTTACATTTGACTTACAGTAAGTACAGGGACATTCTCTCCGAGGCGAGTAGGGTGAAGTGCTTTGCCCAAGGACATTTTGCACGGCCGGGAATCAAACCGGCCTCCTTCTGATTAACAGCCCGACTCCCTCACCGCTCAGCCATGCGCACAGCCATTTGTCACTTAAGAAAGACACTTCCTTTGGCCAAACCAAAAAATGTCTAATAAATGCGTTCACCTTCGAAAACAGGGTTCGCTGTCAGTCCAGACTTCAGAGTTTTGGAAACCGTTCTAGCAAGCAAGCGCATTTACATCCGTTACCTCTCCAAGATCATTGGCTGTCTGAACATTCCGGAACGTCCAGGGCGGGGGTGCGGTGAGGGGGCGGGGGTGATCGATTGTCCTCCCACACTGATCAAACACTTCCCCCTCCCGAGCGATGCCGGGACGAGGGGGGACGAGACGGAGATCCAGGAAGAACAACACCATCCACCTTTGAATTCAAACATTTGCTCTTCACACTCCTCCCAGGCCCGGCGCCGCTGACAGCTGTTTTCTAGAGCCTTCTCTGCTTTCCAACGTCAATATTGACACCCGGGGTACGTTTCTTTTTCATATCTGGCCTGTATTGTGGAGCGGAATTCTAAGAGGATTACAAAGTTGGGCGAGGTGGAGGGAGGAGCAGGAGGAGGAGAAGGAAGAGAGGGAAAGAGATTCATTCGGCGCTCATCCCGTATTACCTGGGTGTGTTCACACGCTGCTCCCAAACGTATATCCCCGATTTAACTTTTCGACAGCGGAAACGTGAATAAAATACACTCTCCTAAGCTTGATCCTGCGGTAAGCTTGCCAAAATTGATGGTAAACTTGACGGTAGGAGAAGAGGAAGAACTCTATTCTAACTAGTTCCGGTAAGTTCATCAGGCTGTGTTGTGCCTAAGAAACCCAAATCCAATCTCCATCTCCACCTGCCCTCCTTCCTCCATCTCCACCTGCCCTCCTTCCTCCATCTCCACCTGCCCTCCTTCCTCCATCTCCACCTGCCCTCCTTCCTCCACCTGCCCTCCTTCCTCCATCTCCACCTGCCCTCCTTCCTCCATCTCCACCTGCCCTCCTTCCTCCACCTGCCCTCCTTCCTCCATCTCCACCTGCCCTCCTTCCTCCATCTCCACCTGCCTTCCTTCCTCCATCTCCACCTGCCCTCCTTCCTCCATCTCTACTTGCCCTCCTTCCTCCATCTCTACCTGCCCTCCTTCCTCCATCTCCACCTGCCCTCCTTCCTCCACCTGCCCTCCTTCCTCCATCTCCACCTGCCTTCCTTCCTCCATCTCCACCTGCCCTCCTTCCTCCATCTCTACTTGCCCTCCTTCCTCCATCTCTACCTGCCCTCCTTCCTCCATCTCCACCTGCCCTCCTTCCTCCACCTGCCCTCCTTCCTCCACCTGCCCTCCTTCCTCCATCTCCACCTGCCCTCCTTCCTCCATCTCCACCTGCCCTCCTTCCTCCACCTGCCCTCCTTCCTCCATCTCCACCTGCCCTCCTTCCTCCACCTGCCCTCCTTCCTCCATCTCCACCTGCCCTCCTTCCTCCATCTCCACTTCCCTCCTTCCTCCATCTCCACCTGCCCTCCTTCCTCCATCTCCACCTGCCCTCCTTCCTCCATCTCCACCTGCCCTCCTTCCTCCATCTCCACCTGCCCTCCTTCCTCCATCTCCACCTGCCCTCCTTCCTCCATCTCCACCTGCCCTCCTTCCTCCATCTCCACCTGCCCTCCTTCCTCCATCTCCACCTGCCCTCCTTCCTCCATCTCCACCTGCCCTCCTTCCTCCATCTCCACCTGCCCTCCTTCCTCCACCTGCCCTCCTTCCTCCATCTCCACCTGCCCTCCTTCCTCCATCTACAGCACGCACACCTGGAAAGGACATACAGGAAAAAGAAAAAAAGGACGTGGACATTCCCGAAGAAAAGGTGGCGCTTCGAAAGTAATAAAGTGCATGCCGTGGCGGTGGCGCCAGCTCCTGACCCTGTTTAATTAATTAAGTCACTGCTTATCGTAATGGAGCGTGAAGAAGAGGAAGAAAAAAGAAGGAAAGAACCGGCGTGGTCTGGCGGTGGCCCTCTGAGACACTCCTCCTGATGAGGCTGGAGGGCAGGCGCACGCACAACTTATTACATTTGTGTCTGTCTCCACGGGGGGCCGCACAATAATTGTCACACGTGTCATTAAATTCAGCCTGGTTTTTTTCCGCTCCGCTCCGTGGCCTCGGTCCACCGCCACCGAGACCCGGCACTGCGGGGACTGCGTCTGGAGGCCGCGCCGGGCTGGGGAGGGTGTGAGCGCGTGACGGAGTAGGTGTGTGTGGTGTGTGTGTGTGTTGGAGAAAGGGCTCGATTCTATGCGTGAGCGAGAGGCGAGAGAGGAGGGGAAGTGCGTGTGTGAGGGGAAAGAGAGAGATGTCGTGCGTACTTGGGTGTGAGAAAGCCATGACGAAGGCTGTGAGCTGTGGACGTCGTTCAGGATGAGTGGAAAGACGCGGTTCTCCAGTCAGTCATATCGCTGTAAATCTATAGCTTATTCATACATGTCAATGCCACCTGGTAGTATCCAGGGGCAACGCGCCCAAAACCAAACTGAATAGGAACCACTCATCTTTTCCTTTGCTTCAGAGCCAGCCACCACCCACAGGACTCTAACCCTGCAACCCCAGCTTCCCATGTCCCCACCGACAAGACGGACATGATTAGCCAGTGTTAAGCCCAGGACTTGTGACTCAAGCAGACACCTAACAGAGTTCTTATCATAGACACAGAGGGAGGCTTCAGGAGAGTGTGTGTGTGTGGGCGCGAGTGTGTGCGTGTGCTCCCGTGTAACACACCCCCTCATGTTCTTCTGTTGCCAGACCCCCGGGGGGGGGGCAAACCCCCTCCCACCCCTCCCCCCCCACGATAAGCCTCACCTCCACGTTGCTAGTGTGGGTGGTGAGGGGGGCGACGCTGTCTTTTGTCCCCTCTTCGCCCTCCTCCAGCCAGATGTCCGTCCCCGTCCCTCGCTCGCCCCCGGTGTGCCGTCTAAAGGTGACACTATTGATCGTAGCCACCTTTTCTTTTCCTTTTTTTCCCCCCGCTTTTTTATGAACTGTTTCTCCCTGTTTTCTCAGCACGGCAGCGAGAGGCTTAGCTAGCGTTATTATGGCTCTAACTCCGCAACTTAATGTCAGGGCGAATGGGCACCGTGTGTGAGGAGACACACCGCGAGACGATGAAGTTTGAGGGAGCGGAGGAATAAAGTGGAGAGTGGGAGGGTGAGAAAACCCCACGGGGGAGCATGGGGGCTGTCAGACGACGAGCTGCAGCCATGCTGGGGTGTTCCGGAATGTTCTCTATAGCCGGCATGGGCACACGGGGGAGAAGAAAATCCCGGCTGAATGAAAAGCAAAGGCATATTTGATCCCCGTTCAGCAAAACAAACGGATTGGCCTCGGCCCTCCCAAGTCATAAACAAACAAACAAACAAACAGCACGGGCCCAGTTAAACGGTGTCTATCCGAGTCCAGACCACGTAATGAGACGCTTCTGTGGTAAACAATAGTCAAGGCCCTTCTGGAAGTCAGACACAAGTCGCGGAGGGGATACCGATCTATCCAAGTTAATTAACACGGCTAATTATCAGCAATGCAACAATAATTAATTCCAAAACTATATTTAAATTAATTATCAATTAAATTAATTTCGTCAGGGAGTAATTAAGATAAATGTTAAATGGGCGGGTAATTAGACAGGGGTTAGAGCGAGAGTTTGATGTGAGGGACATTGCGATGTTTGCAACGCGAAGTAAACAGAGAGAGAGAGATGGAGGCAGGGAGGGAGGGAGAGAGGGGATGAAAGAGAGAGAGTTTGGAGACAGCTAGATGAGGAGGAGCCAAGAGCAGTTAAGCGCCATCTTGCCCTCCGATAATTAAGCTTTTCAATTCAGCGTTGGCTAGAAGGGTCCGAGAAGGTGTGTGTGAGTGTGTGTGTGTGAGCGTGCGTGTGTGTCAGCGTGTGTGTGTCTGTGAGTGTCAGCGTGTGCGTGTGAGCGTGTGTGTGTGTGAGCGTGTGTGTATGTTTGTTTGACGGGGGGTTAGTTCGCTCGTTCCTTGTTTACTGTGGGTGCTCATCTTTGACGTTACAATCATGGTTTGTTATGTTCCTACTAATTGGTGTTCATAATATCCCAGACACACACACACACACACACACACACACACACACACCCTCCTCTATCCAATCACTGCATCAGTTTTACAGCATGTCCTGAATGGACTATATGAGCTGTTAAAGACTGAAAATGCTTTTTGTATCTGTGTGTGTTTCTAGGGTCAAGGGAGAGTGGAAGAGAGGGATTTCCTAAAGTGTGCGTGCGAGTGTGCGTGCGTGCGTTTAAATAAATGTGTGGAGTTGTGAATGAGTGTGTCCTTAACCCCACAAGAGACATGGGAAGGTGTGTGTGTGGGGAGGGGGATGGGGGGGGGGCATAAAATGTAATCTTTGTGTTTGGGTGTTGTTGAGACAAGGACATTGACAGCGCATTAATTTTGAAAGAGGAACAGAGAAACGCAATCAAGGCATTTGTTGATGGAAAATATGTTTTTGCCGTCCTTCCTACTGGGTTTGGTAAAAGTTTTATTTATCAGGTCTATCCAATTGAGCGAAGAGGCATTTGTTTTCCGGGTTCGTTTAAAACACGCCCCGTAGTCACAGCCCAACGGAGAGTTTTCAGACTCATATTCTGACCAGAATTATGAGTATGACAACGTCAGGCTAATCCGCTCTCCCCTCGCCCTTGGAAGGCTGAGAAGGCTAACGACGGCGTCCAGAGACAAACGACTGGAACACAGCGATGACGTCATCACATGGGAGAGGGAGGCGGGAGAGAAAACCACCAACACCCCTTTGGAGGAGGGAAACATATTCTTGAAAGTCTAAACCCTGTCTGCACCCAGTCTTACTTAAATATGCTTTCCTATATACCTCTCGGAGACTGGTTTGGAACACGGAAATGCACCTTGTGAGTCTGGTCTGGACTGGTGTGTGTGTGTGTGGGTGGGTGGGGGAGGGGGGGGGGCGGCTGGAGAGAATTCATTGTAGACAACCTGACCCGGTGAACAGACGTAGTCGTTCGCTGGCACTGGTTTGGGGCCCAGGGCTCTTGAGTGGACCTGCAGCCCGTTAATCACCCTGGCCGGCCGGGCCTCTCCTGGCGCCCAGGGACCTGCCTTCCAGCCCTGGCTACGGATTTTGGCTCTCATTTGGGAAATGGTAATTTTATAGCTCCGACGGACGCTGATTTATACGAGCTGTCAGTCGTACGGGCGTGTGACGGATACTCTTTTCCCTCTGTCCTCATCTCTCACTCTCTCATTGAGACACACACACATACACACACACACAAACACACGCACACTCCTACACTGGACCCCGCTCCCTCGAACTGTCTCACTTCTACGCTGTCATTTTGTCCTGTAAATTACGCCGGCTGAAGGCCGGGATCTTAGTGAGTGAGTGCAGACACCTTCCTCTCCTCCACGATTTACCTCTTCTAAATATTCTATTTGCGTTAGCATCAAATAAGTCCCCGCAGAGCGATGACTCAGAGAGACTTTAATTCAACCTTATTGCACCGACGCATCCATTCAATTCCATTCAATAGAGTGCAAGAGCTGGAAATGAGAAATACAAGCGTCGAGGATAATAACGTGCTTTCTTCGTCGTACATCTGATTCAGTGTTAAGTAGACACAACTTGTCAGGTGAAATAAAACCCTCTGATTATGTACAGGATGTGAAACGGTTTATATTTGACATTTTATATTTCAAGGTGCACATTTGCTATTCCGTGAACACATGCATGCCTGTTTCTATGACAATAAACTGACTTGATCTTGAACTCGTTTGTCGCAATTTAGTAGCTCTTTGTTCGCTGTCTTCCCTTCAGGGACACGCTTTATGGTGCCTCATGTCAGGATATAGGCTAGTTAGAAGGTCACGTGGATTTGCGTCAACTTCTTGGTTGTCACTGTCGAGAATTTCCCAAGACTAAATACATTTGTAGAACTCAACGTCACGTACTTTATTCTTTCAAAGGCGTGACAGTTATCTATTATAACCCTGTTCAATTTGTCCACTTCGAAGCAACATTTGGCCCATCTCGCATCCGCCGCCATGGATTCCCAAAGCCGGTCCGCGTCGATGAGTCATTTCCTATGGTTGCGGGATGTTGCAGCGAGGTTGCTCAAGGAAGAACTCCTGCGAACCTCCACGCATCCATCCGAGTACGGTCGGCGCGCCGCTGATCCGTATTAATGACACTTCACCCTTCATGTGCGGAGGAAGACCTGGAACACGGTTTGGCTTTGAAGCCGTTTGTTTACTTTGTCTGTGTGGGCCTGCATACGAATGGCGCAGCGGTAAGCAGGGGAAGCAGATATCTGAGGCTCTCGTCTACTCGTTCCTCCACAGGGAGCCTGAGATCTGTGTGTGCGTTCTACAGGTAGTTTTAGTCAGATCTAATTGAATGGCCCGGAGAACAGGGTCAGGGAGGACTGCCTGACCTACAGGACAGGAAGTCTGACCTACAGGACAGGAAGCCTGATCTCCAGACACTATGACTCATTTGAATCTGGTGCTTTCATGCCAATCCGTCCCCCTATTTGGATCCTTGCACCTGCCGCACATGATGACGATGCAGGATATGGGGGATGTGCGTGCACGGTGTGGTGGGTGAGTGAGTGTGTGTGTGCGTGCGTGGGCGTGTTTTTGTGTGTGGGCGTGTTTTTGTGTGTGGGTGTGTTCAACTAGTCATGTAAGTGAGCAGAGGTTCCCTGCAGACTAGTATACTCAGGAAAGATTTGACCTGACTGTGGCTCATACATTGCCTAGGGGGTTTCAGGGACTGTAAGGTTAGAATGACAAGGCTTGGGGTTAGGAGTTAGGGCAAGTTTTAGGATTAAGGGTAGGATGATCGAGGGTTCGTTTCAGGATGAGTAACCTAACCTGAACTGTGTCTGCTGGAGGGTTAGGGTTTTTAAGTTTGTGTGTTTGTGTGTATGTGTGTTCTTGTGTTCTTCTATGGGAGCGTGTGTGTGTGTTTGTCTTAACTGCCTGTTCTATGACCTCACTAACAGTCCACTTGTCATCTCCAGCGGTCCTAAGAGGGGAGCGAAGGCTCGCAAGTCTGTCTCCAAAACAACCCACACTAACCCACACGGCACATGAACGACAACAAATAGCCACTGTCGAAATCCCATCTGTCGCGCCACACCACAGCCCACACTTACCCCCGCAGTCCCTGATGCACCGCAAACACACACGTCCACCCACACACACACACGCACACCCAACCCAATCGCTCCTGACACGCGTGTGACGTGTTCCAGAATGGTATTGTCAGGGCTGCGTCACTCAAGCTCCGGCAGGCTCCTAAAAGCTCCTCACTCAGAGGCAGACGGTGTGAAACCAACACGGGCCTGCAGCAGGCGACCCCCAGAGAACACGCCAGAACACCAGCATGGCTGCACCTCACACTGGAGACAGAGGGGGAGAGGGAGGGGGGGGGGAGAGAGAGAGGGGAGAGAGAGAGAGAGAGAGAGAGAGAGAGGGAGAGAGAGACAGAGGGGTAGGGAGAGGGAGATGAGAAAGAGCGAGAGGGAGAAGGAGTGGAAGAGAGGGGAGGCGGTGGGAGAGAGATGGGGGGGGAGGTGTGATACGGCGAGAGTGAGAAAAGGGAAACGGAGAGAGACAGAGAGAGAGAGAAAGAGAGAGAGACAAACAGAGAGACAGACAGAGCGTCGCGGGCAGAGGGCGAGGAGGACCGACAGGCTCTCCAAGACGGGGCCGGGGTGGGGGGAGCGTACGGCGTGGACGCGTGGCGGCGGTCAGCGACGGGTGCCCCACGTCGCAGCCGTCTCTCCCCTCCGGTTTCAGCGGCGGAACACCTTCAACAGTCCCCGTGGTCTCGCGGCCGGGCCAGACGGAGCCTGAAGGAAAGACAACACAAGACAATGGTGTTCTCCTGTCTCCTCGTCAAGTGTCTCATCTCATTGTTGGTTAACAGGGCCGATGCGAGCTGAAATCCCCCACACGCACTATCTCGGTCGAGGTAGTTAACTCTGACCCGCCACCTTCTCCCGTTGTACGCCGACACTCACACGCCATCGACTCCCGCTGCTATAATCCCATGAATGGCGAGGAAGCCATTGATTCTATTCTCGGCCTGTTTCTCGACGAGGAGAAAGAGCCGGGGCTTTCTTCTAGCCTTGAACAGAAAGAGAGAGATAGAGAGACTCGGGAAGAGGAAGATAATCAGATGGATGTATTCAAATCGGTAATTGTCCATAATCCTGAAATATTCATGCAGGGTTTGATTCTATTCAGTGTTCCTTCAGCACTCCCTTGGCTAGCCAAGCGGACAGGGGAAGCACGTCGGGTTGGGCTGATTTGATGCGACTTGATTTAGGAAAATCTCCTCTTGGAGGCAATTTGTGTTTACACTCCTGTGGCATATTATGATTTGATCTGACAGTCGGCTGTTGAAATCACTCAACGGTTGACGCTTCCTCCTCTCCAAGCCTCGATCCAGAAGTAAATCTTTGCTCCTCTTTGGAACTCAGTGGAGAGGCAGATTTGGCTGCAGTACCGGTGTGGCTCACTAGAGAGAGCTCCTGATCTCTGGCAGAGGCCTGTGCCTCTTTTCTTTCTTTACTTCCACCTGTTTTGCCCTGAGGATGAACTGGATAAAGTGCCATCTACACACTGATCTGAGATCATTTCTGCGGGTGCTTCTGCGGTGAGGGTTGAGACTATCTGGAGTGGGTAAAGGCTGGTTCCAGGTCTGTTCTTAGAGACAGCCGTGACCGAGGCACCAGACTCAAGAGCAGCGGGAGCTTCCAAGATGGCTTGTTTTTGGCCGCGTCCCAGACAGAACGCTTACATCACTTTCTCTCTCATCATTCTCTCTCGGATGTGGGGCTCCGGGGCACTGTTCAGTACTACATCACAGTGTATGCTCTAATAGAATTTGATTATGTTGAACTGAAAAATGTCAAGATAAGTCATTTCAGCTGTTCAGAGCACAAGGCTTGTATTTGGGGAGGGGAGAGGGGATGAGTGCGGACGTGATGTAGCAGGGGCTCTGTTGGGTGCAATGCTAACCGTCAAAGACTTCCCATGCACGCGCACACACGCACACACACACATGCAACACAATTACAACTCTAGGACTCGGTGTACAAAAGGACAATGTTATCTCTGTTTTCCACCCAAAAATGGGCTGGGCTGTTCCACCCAGCCCATCTTGTTTATTGGGCTTATCTCATATTCGGTTTAAAAATCACTTTTGAACTGCGTCATACCTGATAGACACATCAAAGGCATTTAACATTTAGGTTAAAATCCCACTGCGGCGCAACCGAATTCCAAATAAAAGAGAAAGTCAACAAGTGTATGCCTCCTGCTCCCTCACGTTTCAGTGTTTATGTCGATGACTGACGTCACGGACAGTTCCCGGTTCTGGAAAAGATGTCCTCCCCAGTAGAAGTCCACCAGCAGCCTGCCTTTTACCAAAACAAACAACACAACGACATCAAACGTCACAAACCCTCGTCGGAGTGAGTGAACGAGAGCTCTATTTATGGATTTGTTCTAATTTTGCACGGAATTGAACCACCCAATTCTGTTATGTTTTTTCTTAGACCGCTAGGGGGCGCATGTGCCCTATGTTTCTTTGAACGGCGGAGGTTGACGGAGATTCAGAAAGCTCCACTAAACAGATCTCTCCCCTCCGCGGTAGAAATGTGGTTACAGAGAAGAGGGCGCAAAGGCTCCTGTCTAAATGAGAAATATTTGCGCAACAACTACAATGCGTAAATGTTATAAATGTTCCAAAGCCCGCCGGAGGATATAAAATGATTCAGACTGACTGCATACATATCACAGCATTTGCACATATTAACCTATAGGCTATGTGACATTATATATAATCCTGTTACGTATTATTATTATTATCTAATAGGCTATTTTGGTTCGAATTAAATCTACGTCCGTTTTTTGCAGGTGAAATTTCTATATGAGAGACATTTGAAGACCGGTCAACGATTTAGAATGCGTGCATTCATTATTATTTATTTTTTAAGTTCCGTATATGTTCATTGTATGCACCTTCCTGCCACAGTAAATTATGTGTTGTGTTAACTTACATGGCAATAAAAACCTAATCTGATTCTGCTGAGAACTATGCATAGCAACTTCTCTCTCTTCTTTACTTTATCTCTCTCTCTGTCTCGAAACGTTTCGCTGATCTGTTTGAGATCGCTGAGCTCTCGCTCTCGCTCGAGAGCGTATCGCGTCGATCGAGCTCGCTAGCTCTCTCTCTCTCGCTCTCTCTAACCTATTTCTCTCTCATCTCTCTCTATCTCTCTCTCTCTCTCTCTATCTCTCTCTCTCTCTCTCTCTCTCTCTCTCTCTCTCTCTCTCTCTCTCTATCCATATGTCTCGTCAGGTATGCATGCAGTTCAGAACCAGCTAGGAGTTGACAGCGTCACTCCACGGGAGCACAGTCTAACCTTGACGGGCGTTCCAACCGTCCAATCAGGGAAGAGCTTGGCGGGTGCTGAGGGATCCTGTTGGCTGGTAGGGGAGGTGCGCTGCGGAAAAAAACGAATAGTTGAGTGAATACCATTCAGTAGTGGCTGAGGAGACCGCAGTGAGTGCGCTACAGGGAACGGAGACTACAGTAGAAAGAAACAAGTCGGATAACAGTTGTTGATAGTTAGAAATAAGCTGATGAAGGAAATCATCGAATGCATGAATTGTATGGATTATGTTTTCCCCTCCCACGAATTGATATGTGCTTTTAGACTAATCTCATCACTGAAGGAGCATTCTGCATCATTGGAATGTGCGCTGTTGCCACAACGGGACGCGTCTGAGAGCAGAGCTTGTTGATCTGATCTTTTTTGGGGGGGAGACAAACCAGCTTTGGCCAAAGCAAACAGGATGGTCCTCGTTTGACGGGACAGCTAAAGGGAAGTTTTTCATTCCCAAAAGCCTTATACATTTTTGTGACTTTCCTTGGACTAATGGTAATGGGTATTGACGCGTTAAATAAAAAAGGATAAGATTTTTGTTTCCCAAGTGCACTTGTTCTTCGGCGATGATTGTGCTATTCGTTCTGCTGTGTATTGCGAATGGAGCTGTCTCGCAAATACGCTACTCTGTGCCGGAGGAGGCGGAACATGGCACGTTCGTGGGGAATATCGCCGAGGACCTGGGACTGGACTTCACCAAAGTCGCCTCACGACGCTTCCAGGTAGTGCCCAACTCGCGGACACCGTATCTGGAGGTGAACCTGGAGAATGGAATTCTGTTCGTCAACGAGAGAATCGACCGCGAGCAGATCTGTAAGCAGAGTGCCAGCTGTCAGTTAAACCTGGAGGTGTTTCTTGAGAACCCGCTCGAGCTTTTCCGCATAGAAATAGAGGTCGTAGATATTAATGACAATCCACCCAGCTTCCCCGAGACCGACATCACCGTGGAAATCTCGGAGAGCGCTACCCCCGGAACCCGCTTCCCTTTGGAGAGCGCATTTGATCCGGACGTGGGCTCCAACGCCTTGCGCACATACGACATCACCACCAACAACTATTTCTACCTGGATGTGCAGACGCAAACGGACGGGAACAAATTCGCCGAGTTGGTGCTGCAGAAGGCGCTAGACAGAGAGCAGCAGGCGGCGCACAGATACGTGCTAACGGCGGTGGACGGTGGCCAACCGCCTAGGACCGGCACCGCGCTTTTGGTGGTCAAAGTGCTGGATTCTAACGACAATGTACCCGTGTTTGATCAGCCCGTGTACTCTGTGAGCCTCCCCGAGAACGTACCGGTGGGCACCCTTGTTATTCAGCTGAACGCCACTGATTTGGACGAGGGTCAGAACGGAGAGATAGTGTATTCGTTCAGCAACCACATCTCAAGCCGCGTGAAGGACTTATTTAGCATAGATGCGCGCACTGGTCGCATCGAGGTGCGCGGAGAAGTGGATTTCGAGGAGAGTGGCTTGTATCAAATATTCGTTCAGGCGAAAGACCTCGGGCCAAATGCCGTGCCCGCGCACTGCAAAGTTCTGGTGAAAGTCACGGACGTGAACGATAACGCTCCCGAGATTACGTTTAGCACCGTGACCGAGTCGGTGAACGAGAACGCAGCCCCGGGCACCGTCATAGCGCTGCTGAGCGTGACGGACAAGGATTCGGAGGATAACGGACAGATGCATGTTGAGATTCTCGGGGACGTGCCGTTCAAACTCAAAACCTCATTTAGGAACTATTTCACTATTGTGACGGACGGACCCTTAAACAGAGAAAATGCAGACTCTTATTCAGTCACTGTAGTTGCTAGGGATAAAGGCACCCCTTCTCTCGCCACTAGTAAATCTATCAAAGTCCAAGTGTCGGATGTGAATGACAATGCGCCAACGTTTACGCAGCCCTTTTATGATGTGTATGTGACTGAAAACAATGTCCCAGGCGCTTATATCCACGCTGTGACTGCTTTAGACCCAGACATGGGTCAGAACGCGCTCATAAATTACTCCATAATGGAGTGTGATATTCAAGGTATGTCCGTAAAGACCTATGTGTCAATCAATGAAGAGACTGGCTATCTGTATGCACTCAGATCTTTTGATTACGAACAGCTGAAAGATTTCACCTTTATGGTTCAGGCGAAAGATTCTGGTAGCCCCGAGCTGTACTCTAACGTAACGGTCAAAGTGATCATCGTTGACCAGAATGACAACCCCCCATCGGTCATTGCCCCATTGGGAAAGAACGGCACCGCGAGAGAGCCTCTGCCCCGGTCCGCCGAACCTGGATACCTGGTCACTCGCATCGTCGCCATGGACGCGGACGACGGCGAGAACGCACGGCTCTCCTACAGCATCCAGCGTGGGAACGAGAACGGCATGTTCAGGATGGACTGGCGGACTGGGGAGCTGCGCACAGCCCAGACGTGTCTCCACCAAGCGGGACCCGCACCAGATGTACGACCTGTTGATTGAGATTAGGGACCACGGGCAGCCTCCTCTCTCCTCCACCGCCAGCGTGTTCGTCGTGTTGGTGGACAGCGTGGTGGAGGGTCGCAACAGCGGGGAGAGGGGCGCCGCCAAGGCCAAGGAGGGCTCCCTGGACCTCACCCTGATCCTCATCATCGCCCTGGGCTCCGTCTCCTTCATCTTCCTCCTCGCCATGATCGTGCTGGCGGTGCGCTGCCAGAAGGACAAAAAGCTCAACATCTACACGTGCCTCACCAGCGAGTGCTGCCTGGGGTGCACCACCTGCTGTAGCAGGCACGCGCGAGCCCGCAAGAAAAAGCTTAGCAAGTCCGATATCATGCTGGTGCAGAGCGCCGTTAACGTCACCGGGGCCAGTACGGCCCAGGTACCTGTGGAAGAATCTGGGAGCTTCGGCTCTCACCATCAAAACCAGAACTATTGCTACCAGGTATGTCTGACTCCGGAGTCGGCCAAAACCGACCTCATGTTCCTAAAGCCGTGTAGCCCGTCTAGGAGCACAGACACGGAACACAACCCGTGCGGGGCTATAGTGACAGGGTACACTGACCAACAGCCCGACATCATATCAAATGGCAGCATTTTATCAAGCGAGGTAAGAGTCCTCTCATACTATAGCCTCACCCCCAAATACCCAGCATGTACTTGCTCATGCATGTACTTGCTCATGTCCATAACGAGCTCAAACAGTATGGCTACTGTCGGCGACTAGAATCTGACAACTGCATCATGTTTTGAAACTACACCGAGACACGGTGAAATCATATATCCCGTATAGGCCTATGTGTCTGGTTTGGGTATATTTGGATGGTTGGGAAATAAAACGATCAAATATACTTTTTAGGGACTTTGTGTGTTTCATTGCCATATTGTTTAAGCAGGCTCATATCATGTTTGCTATAGTCTGCTTAAACACGCCTGACCACATCCTGTCATTAATTTCCGGAACATCATCTCAACCAAATATGATTACTAGTTGCTGACATGTTGCCCTTGGCAATTCAGAGGGAGATTACAATTGGAATATAATCATTGCATGTTCCTGTTCTACTCGCAAATGGCTTTGTCGTGTCTTAAAATAACGGATTTTTGAATAAGATAAGCATAAAACAGATAATATATGGGGCCTTGGAGGCTGCTGTGCGGTTGCCGTGTGTGTGTGTGTGTGTTGGTGTGTGTGTGAGAGAGAGGGAGAGAGAGAGAGAGAGAGAGAGTCTGCACGCAGCGGCTGTTTCCCTTGTGAGAACACACACATTAGGCATACAAGTCACGATCGTGCTGAGTCGCACTAGAACAGAGATCCGTCTATAGTTGTGCCAGCATGAATAGTATCACCACTTCATCTCCTTTCTGGCAACGTCGCCTACATACCAGAGAGCCATAGTCCGGAAACAGCTCCTCGCAAAATATGGAAGAAACCATAAATTGCTAACATCAGTCACCCTTGTTCATGCTGTATAATCATTCTTATAAATGTGGCCCCATTTGTGTACGTGACATGTTTGATGCTTGATTGAGTGTTAGTTATTTGTCTAAAATAGTGTAGCCTGTACTCTGTGCCAGCAACTCAAAATGGCCCCGTTTCTTTCAGACCAAACATCAGCGAGCCGAGCTCAGTTACCTGGTGGACAGGCCCAGGCGCGTGAACAGGTGAGAGCTGGGAGCTGGACTTATGTGGTTGAGTGTAAGAAGAGGTCACTCTGATGCAAAGTGGTTGGACTTTGCATGTCTGAGGCTGGACGATGTATCTTCAACTCCCCAAGCCCCCATATAATTCATGTGAATACATGCATGGATATTGTTTGAATACTAACACATTCCCTTTCTCTCTCTACAGCTCGGCGTTCCAAGAAGCCGATCTCGTGAGCTCGAAAGACAGCGGACACGGTGACAGCGAGCAGGGAGACAGTGACCACGACGCCACCAATCGAGGTCACTCCTCCGGTAAGTTCATAGCCTTTTGTAAACACGCTGGCTATATGTTTGTGTGAGACAGAGTGTAAAGGAGGTCGATAAAATGCAAGAGCGTTCTTTTATAGCCTACTTGCCTTAGAAAAACCCTTTCTTCGTCGTTGTTACTTCAGAGCTGATCAATAGACTGTCATGACACATGACTTTACAAGTTACACGCTTGCAGACTTGTCCAACTCTGTGCACTGTTTGTGTTGCTGATCGCGGTCCGCAACCGCGTGGTGCTGAAAAGAAAGCGACTGATTGCGCTCTACTCTACCCATTGTCCTCGCATACGGTTAACGAATAAAGCACATGCATAGTGTTTTTCAAAGCTACCAATGTGTACGTGTTATGAATTCCAGGCACCGTAGGGCTTTGACCACAGCATGTTACAGTCTCTTATGTGAAAAGAGCAAGGTTGTTTGATGGATTCTTGCGTCTTTGAGAACTCTCACTGTCCTTGATTCTATGACGCTCAATCGTGTTATTATGCATCAACAGGAAAAATCTGTTCCGAACAATAATGAACCTCCGTTGTACTTAATCCCGTTGTTTGTAAATATGCAGCCGGTTAATGAGGCCCCTCTGCTCGGTCCGTGGTGGAGACCACTTGTCAGAACGTGACGGGAGTTTTAACGAGGACCTGTTTGCCATTGGCGGCGTTGTGGGAACGGGACCAAATAGGCCTTGCGGACGCAAACAGACGATTCATTCATTGACTGCTTGGTTGCTGCCCACCCCGACCCCGCGCATCCACGCCTCAAACCAGCCCCTCCCCCCTGACCGCATTCTTCAGTGCCCATCTTTTATCTTCCCTATCTATTTGTCTATCCCATAGCGGCTTTTTGCAATAGCCCTGAATGCGGTTTATCTCTTCATTCATCCGTACGGCTCTTTTGGTCTAGCGCCAGCATGTGTCGATTATCTCCCGGGCTCTACCCATAGCGTGAACCTACAGTGTGCAAAAGGAGCGCCTGGCGTTCCTTGGTTTTCAAACCTGGAAAGGTTTAAAGGGCCCATCCACCCAAAGTAAACAGACATAGACAAGGTCAATTTTATGACTGAAATGTACTTTAGCTCCAAGGCCCATGTTATGTTATTACCGTTTTAAAGATGGTTAGCATTTCATTATAGAGTTTTATTGCTTATCCCGAATAATAAAAGCCAACTGTTTTATTATGATGGAGTTTCTCTCTAGAACCATTTTTCAACAATAGAAACAAGTCGCAATTAGTTTAAAGAGCCCTTGTACTCTGGGAACAATACCCTACAGTTACTAAAGAACAAAATGTTCATCCTGAACCCTAAAACAGAGGCGTTAGAGGAGGTAAATGTACATCTGTTTTTCTGTACATTACCATTGAATCACCATGTTTTGGGAGCCTTTCAGTCCATGTAAAAGATTGAAGACTGAAAGGTTGAATTGCCCACCTCTTAGTCAGCGACAGGGCTGATCTAGATTGACGGTAAATTAGACACATTTCTCTACGCTACAATCCAAACCTGACCATGATGTTACTGTATATCTGTTGTTTACTTCTCAGCACAGCAGTGATAGAGGAAAGACTCCCATCTTTGCTTTTGACTTTGTATACCCTTGGAATGGGACTCGGATACAATGTCTTTGTTGTGGAATTATCGTAGAGCTTAGTGTCTTTAAACAGATTAATTGCCGTGCATTAAGTCTTTGTTTGATTAGGATAATTGATAGCGTGGCTGAGCTACCCGCTACTTGCACTGTACTTCCGAAGACTTGATGCTGTGCTATTTCCTAATTGAGTTTGTCAAAGAATGGGATGTCAGCCTAGAATTGTATTTATCACTTAAACCAGTAGCAGAACCGTATTTATTCAGTATTTAATTAATGACAATTCTTTTTCCTGTTTTGAGCTTTTACCTTTAGAGCCATCTTTGTGGGTTGTTTGAAGTATCATTAGAATTCTAATTTGAGAGAAGGTCAACATTAAACGGTCCCACTTTAAATGTATGAATTTCCTAATTATGTGGCTGTTTGGTTTTGGAAAAAGTGTTTATAGTTTTTGCAGTCAGGGAGTTAAGCTTTCTATGTGACTGAATTGTCTTTCTGTCCCTATGCCAGCCCAACCTATTCAATGAATTTCGACCACTTTGGAACTATTATGGGATTGGCTCCTCTGTTGCCTTCTCTCCACATTTCCCCCACCCGGTTGCCGTGGCAAATCCCTCCTTAGGTCTGCTGTTCACGTTATCGTCGTGGTAACAGCTCACTGATCAGTAATTCATTTTCAGACCTCTGCATAGCAATTACGAAATGAAGGTTATTATCAAGACTTGTGTTTGCCCTGCTCGAGTGGCGTGCAGAATTCTAAGATGAAGATGAGCCGTCAATGGGGGGGAGGGGTCAGTGAATTCATCCAGGCTCTTTCACTCCGACTCTCTTTATAGCCTTCCTTTTCCTCCTCATTCTCCCCCCCCCATCTCTCTATCGCTCTTTCTGCTCTCTCCTTTCTCATCCTGTCTCCACTTCCTCTCTTCCTCTTCCTTTCTCTCCCTCTCTCTCTCCATCACTTCCTGTTCATGCTCTCCACCTCCCTCCGTCCCTCGTTCCCTCTCTGTCGCCCCTCTGAAGGTGTTTGGTTAAGGGCAAGGCTTGTTGACTCAGTCCAGGCTTATTAACTGTTGCTGTGGACAGACTCGTGTTTGCTCAGCACTGTATCCTAAGAGAACAGAGAAATAAGAAGGATATTATCTGGGCCTTATGTTTTTTTTTATCCCAGCGTGACTAAGAGACAGGCCAGTGCGGCAGGCCGGTTCCCTTTCTTCTCACTAAGACACCTCATGTAACAGAAGAAACGTCTCATTTCGTCAAATGTCAAGAAATATCAAGATGTCTTGATCTGGCTTTGTGGCTTTGAGAGTTTCCTCAGTGGCTGTGCGCATGCATGCGTGTGCGTGTGCGCGCGTGCGTGTTATCTCGGGGTGAGAAGAAATACCGCAACTTTGTCCATCTGCGTTCAGGCACCTCAGGTCCATGGGAGTAATGCTCATTGATACGCATGGTCATTGTCTATTGTCCACAGTGGCCCTCTTTGTCTACGCTGAATGGCCTAACAAGTACAGGTAATACTGGTCTAAACCCAGAGTGCACATTTACGGTAGACCAGGAGCGTCTAAAAGCCTGTCTGCTTGCGTTCGTCAGTTGTACACAGTTAGTATTGATAGGTACAAACTATGATTATGATGTGCTTGTCTCCTAGAGGTGTATGGATGATGTCGACTTGTAATTAGATGGTGTATTTATGGTTGTTCGTTAATATTTAATAAGAAAGCTTCTCGTTCAGGGCCTTGGCTCGTGTCCAAGCTGTTGGCGATGCAGAGCCAAATTAATCCTCTTTGTAACAAAGCAAATTCCCCTTTTGCTGACCAGCCCAGACACACACACACACACACACACACACACACACACACGGTTTTAGAAGGACACCAGCAGTCTAAGGCTCTAATCAGTCTGTGTATGGAGGATTAAGAGATAGCCTTAGTGTGCAGTTTAAGATTTGATTCCCATACATGGACTCAGACAACCAACACACAACGACTTCAGTTGGTTGGGGCAAGACATACTTATCTGGGCGGACTCTTCAGTGGATTAATGAATTGTATTCACATTTGAAAGCACTTTTTGAGACTTTTAAGGTACTTAATATAAAGGCTTACTGTATTCACAGGAGGTGGGCAACTGTCGATAGCATCCAGGCTAGTCAACGTTTTGCTACGCACACTCTGTGGAAATCCAATACATTACAAAACACATCTTTGTTTATGTTTCCCTGCAGTTTGGCCCCCAAAACATTCATTCTATTACTTCTGCTTGATTTCACACAAGTTGTGCAGTCATGGACTCAAACAAAAAATGACCTCTGCTCTCAATCCAAAACAAAATCTTAACGCATAATTACTTTGGCTTCTAACTGTGGTACAGCACCTGAACCCATTCATTGACACACAAAAGACATTACCGGCTGAAAGCAGAGAGACGCAGTGCAAGGCCAACCGGCGTAATCCGATACGATCGAGCTTGTGGGTCTGTGTGATCTGGTGTGCCAGTTAAAGCTAGCACTGACGCTTTACTATTCCAGGTTTTGAACCATAGAACCGTAGAACCACCTGGTGTACGGCTCCTACAGTGGGTCACCTCCCTGGCTGCCTAACATGGTGCCGACCCTCCTGTGACCTCTCCCCCCTGAACCCCTCCTCTCTATTCGTGGTGTTTGGTTCCGTCGGGAGTAGTCACGTGACAGTGAGTCACAGACGAAGCTGCTGGACGGGTGGAGGAGGAGGTTAGCGCTATGTAGCCCCGCGTCGGTAGAGATGCACCCGGGCGGATTTTAACAGGGTCGGTTTGTGTCTTTTAGCAGAGGAGACGGCGACCCTGGTTCACTTTTCTCTCCTTGCTGGGCTTTAGAGAGAGTGTTTGTGTGTGTGTGTGTGAGTGTGTGTGTGTGCATGTGTGCGTGTGTGTGTGTGTGCAGGGAGGGTTTATCTATACTGCCTCAGTTTCATCAGATCGAGGGAGCTTTGATCTTGGAGGGTGAAAGGAAGAGTGCTGCCATAAGGAATTACAGATCTGGCTCCTTTGTGTATGTGTGTGTGTGTAGTGTGGTGTGTGTGTGAGTGAGTCTGTGGGCGCGTGTGCATTTCTCTCATTTCCTGGTTTGTCTTGTTCGAACATGAACCGAGCGAAACATTTTTTGACCAATGTTATTTCCTCCCTCCCCCCTGTCCCCCCTTCCCCCTCTTCCCCCTTCCCTCTCCTCCCTCCAGGCGCTGATCTCTTCTCCAACTGCACAGAGGAGTGTAAGGCCCTGGGCCACTCTGACCGCTGCTGGATGCCCTCCTTCGTGCCCTCAGACGGGCGCCAGGCGGCCGACTACCGCAGCAACCTGCACGTGCCCGGCATGGACTCCGTGCCCGACACTGAGGTATTTGAAAGCCAAGAGCAAACGGGGGGCGATAAGTCATTCTCCACCTTTGGGAAGGAGACACCCCTCAGCCACCAACACCACCTCCACCAAAACCACCTCCACCACCACCACCTCCTCCACCACCATGCCCCAGGCTCGCTAGAGAGGAAAGAGTTTGAGGCACTTCTGTCTAGCACACGGGCAGCGCCTTACAAACCAGCCTATTTGAGTGAGTATTCGCTTCGCACTGATGGCTCCGGGCTAAACCACTCCACTCCTAACCCCCCCCCAATCTGATCATTGAATTCCCAAAAAAAATTACAAAGTTAAATAAATCTAAGTCTGGCTGGGGGAAGATGTTCCCAGTGTTGAACCCTATCTCTTTAATTCACCTTCCTTGTTAGAGTACGTTTAACTAACTCTTCCCTTCTTCCGAAACACATTCATTATCCGCATGTCTCCGTCTTGGCCCCTCCCTCCTCCTCCATGGCTCCCTTCCATTCCAGTTCACTCTCTCACACATGGGGAAGAGGCTCTCGAGTAAATGAAATCTGCCTGGAGCAATTACAGTTAAGTTGTGGGTCCATACGCCTCGCTTTGACAGAGGTTGAGACGTCGCCGTTATATATGGTTTGTTTCATTATGAAAAGATGGCCGCGTTATCGCGGGAGACGGAAATGAGACTAGCTTTAGCGCTTTTGAAAGAACAGGGACGAGACATTACCCTTTAGTACCTGCTGATTGGGAGCCCTTTATGCTCAAATAAAAACCCTTCTCGGGTAATTGAGGGGAAAAAGCAGATTTCCCAAGGAACTTCCTGTATCCAAACTCGCTTTCTTTTCAAAGGCTGCAAAAAGGGTCCCGCCCCCCCACCTCCGCACACACACCGCAACGAGGTGAACATGCATCCTTATATTCCCATGAAGTGGCATGTTAAGAGCCTCTTGTCATCGCCGGGTGGTCCGGGCTCTACCGGTGTGAGGTGCGGGGGAGGATGAGGTCGACTGTTCTGATTCGTCCTCGTCTCTCTCCTTCCGGAACCAGCCACCGGCCACTGAGGGACATGGGGGACAGACTGCTGTTGGACGTTTCTGAAGTGGCCCTTCAGTTAAGCTGGGGCATTCTCACTCGTTTCGGGAGCAATGTGGAACGAGCTTCTTTTGTTTTATTTGAAGTCGGTCGGAACTTTTGCACGGCAATCGAATCATTGTGACCCCCTCGGATAAAGGTGACACCTGATTATTCTGTTGGAGGGATGGGGGTGGGGTGGGGGCGTCTTGCAGAGGATAGAGGGGGGGATAGAGAATAGCAGGGGAGGTGGGGGGGGCTGTAGGGGGGGGTATCCTAAAGTCTTTAAGAAGGTCTCAGTCTTTCTCTAATCAGATAAAGACGGTCAGCAAAACACAGAGACCCTTGTCGAGGGGAGGGATTGGTGCCTGTGGCAGATACTGGCCTGGTCATTACCTAAATCCCACAGAGATGACACGGAGCCTCTGGGTTTGGTGTGGGGGCGGGGGGCAGGGGGCAGGGGGATGGGGGGGGGGCTGGTTAAGCTGTCATGGGGGGAGGAAGCAGGGCAGGGGGGAGGGGCAGACTCCATTTGTCTGGTCTGTGGCCCATTTGAGTTAAAGACCCCCCTTTTGTTGCCGTCCTAAATCAATTGGCCGTGCAAATTGTTTCGCGAGACTCCCATACTCACACGGCCATTATGGACGAGTGAGTGAACTGAGTGAATTGAAATTGGGGGTAGGGGAAAGAAAAGATGTGTGGTGGGGGGCAGGGTGAACCGGAGGACTTCCTGACCTTGTTTTCCTATCTTGCCTGCCTAACACAGTGTGAAACGAACCGCAGTCCTCGAGCTGCACTGTACGTCTGTGTTTGTCCGGTGTCGATTTTGTCTCTTTCTCTCCGACAAACGTGACCCCTAACCAGCGTGTGTTCTCTGCTTGCAGCGAGGAAAAGGGTTTGCTAGCTCCTTTCGCGTGGACATCCCAGAGACCGCGTGACTTTGCACAATCAGTCAAAGCGACCGAGGCGAAAAACAGCGTCAAGTTTTCAACTCCGTTTCCTTCGCGTTCCACGGACCGACGTGAACCCCCTGCCACATACACACGCCCCTGTTACCCCCCCCTTTCCCCCTCCCCCCCCCCAGCACCAGTTTGAAACTCTTTCGGGGGTCGCCATTCCTCCTGGAATCCTACACACACCCCTTCCACCCCCTCCCTCCTTGCCACTTGGAATTCTTTGGGACACTACTGCCGACCTTGGAGACTGTTTCCCCCTTTTGAATTCCGGGAGGGGGGGGGTGCGGCTGCCGTGCGGATGGACTCACGGACGTGACGGGGGGGGACAGACTGCCGTACGCGCAGAGCCCAGCGCTCTCAGCAGGACTGAGAATACCTTGAAAACAGAAGCGAAAGACGAGGAGGAGGAGGACGAGATAAAGAATGGAAGGGAGTGGGAGGAGCCGTTGGGAGGAGCGCGCTCACTCCTTCCTGGATCTGTGTGTGCCTGTTTACAGCGCCAATGTACATCTTTAAGAAAATCGGGAAAAAAATGTTGATTTAAAACGACAACAACAAAAAAAGGACAAAAAACTGGACAAGCGGAAACCGTCACTGAGCCCTTTAGGTGTTTGTACTATCACAGCAGATTTAAGCCAGTTGTACAGGAGATATTTGTGCATTTCAAAATGCAAACCACCGTTTTAGAATTGACTGTTTTCTATTCTGTTTGTGTGGTCTGGTCAGGTGTCTATCTCTCTTCAAATCTTCTTCAACTTTATAAAGAAAGATCGTGGACAGAAGTACTTTCTTTTTCTTTTCAAGTTTTTTGGTTTTGTTTCTTCATTTTCACGACCTAGTGGTTCTGGACTGTGTTGGCAAACACCTTTGATTCCAAGGCGTCCAGTAGTTTATATCATGTGTGTTTACTGTACTATTTTAAAAAGCTTCAAAAATGAATATAAATCTATATATAATACTATCTATATATACTTTTTTCTGAAGGCGTGCTATCTATTTGGTGGGTTTCCTATACAGACTAGGGTTTCCTAAGCTTCTTCAAGTGCTCTAGAACGCTCTAGCGATACAGTGGCGTGCACACGCCATAACAGTCAGCCTTATTGGGTGTGAAACCGACTTCTTTATCATTTTTCCTTATTTAATTTTTCACTTTGGGAATTTCCAAACTCATGTCTACAAAAAGGAAAAAGGAGATCATGATTTCGATGAGAATTTCCATGGTGATTCTGTGTTATTGTAACCAAAAAAAATGGGTCAAATTACAAAGAACAACAATGCTTAAAACGTGGCCAAATATGAAAGGTGTTGTACACATGCAGTGCGAAAAACAAGTGAACACACATATTCTCTCTCTCTCACACACACACACACACACACCAATATGCCAACAATAAACTGAGAAAAAATTTGAAATGCCCAGTGCAATGTGTTTTTCTTTCGGAGTCGATCTTATCTTGGATTTGATTGAAGCTGGAGACAGGAGATAGACTGACAGTTGAGGAGTTGGTAGAAGTAGTGCAGGGTGGTCTGGACAGAGGAGATTAAACCCAAGTCTGTCTCCTGTGACGGATTCATCTAGAATCCTGGCTCTGCTCTGGCCCGTTCTTGTGGTTTGTGTGCGGCATCTGTTTACAGCCACAATACAATAGCGGAGTAGGCCTACTGACTGCGAAACGTAAATAAATTATTTTTAAGTAGACCATACTTGTAGTCCTACTTCACCCTGAGAACAGAGTGATTTACACTGACTGCTTCTTGGTTTTTAAAGTTCACTCTGAGGACATTCCAGACTTGGGGGAACTTCATGACAAAGCTTGAATAGTGACACATCACTCAAAACGACCAAACAATTAAAACCTATTTTTTTACTCCAAAAGCCCATTTAAGAAGTGATTTAAATAACATGCTTCAATTGTAAATCTTGAAAGTGGTTTTCTTTTTCACCGTGCTAGAGCACCACTTGGCAATCACTGAAAAAGCATAATAGAGAATGCAAGCCTTGGTCAAAACATGGATGTTAGGTCTAGATTTGACTGATTTGAGTTGGGTCTGGATAAAAAATGCTACCACCGTTAATACTGAATTGTTATGTATTCTTAATATAAAGTCTAGGTTGACATATTAATCTAGCAATTCCCGTCTTTGTAGAGAGTACCATGTTTTTAAATGTTACAATATGTTTTTTCATAATTTTTTGTATCCGTCTAAAGTGGGAGTGTGTATATTCAAGGTAGATTAAAATGTGTACAGATGGCTAATGGCCCGCGATGCTGAAAATGCGCTACATAAATCAACGTTAATCCTTCCTAATCTTACATTTTGAATATTCATTCATTTGTTTAAAATCCCACACTAACAAATTGAGACATTTACTCTTGATGTGATGGATAATCAAATGGAAATACAGGAATTTGAATCTGTGTAACCTCAATCCGACTTGTTTACGATTTGTTTTTATGACGTGTCTGAATACACGTTGCAGCGCTGGATCTGAAATAACAGTAAAGCAATACAATATCTCAACAAGCAGTGGCGAACCGGGGTTAACCGAACTCTAGAAATCTCCTCAAAGTGCCCTTTCTGAGGCGCTAATGGGGGCAGAACTATCAGCGCGGCTCCGTTCAAATGGAGAACAAAAGTGTTGCAGAGAGCAAACGAACGACAATCTCCTCTATTTTCCTCCCGAAATGGAAGTCATTATGTCTGACCTCGTCTCGTGCTAATCTCTGTCACATACCAAAAGTTTTAATTTCCACGTGTGGTGCTGCACACGAGCTTCCAAATGAGAAAACTATTAGCGTATAATGGAAGATAATTTAAGAACAAAAGCAAATGACTTACAATTCCCATAACATACAGAAGGGTTTGGAGAGAGTGAGGGATGGAGGAAAAGAGAGAGACAGAGAAAGAGAAGGAGAGGGAGGGAGAAGAACTGACATGCTTTTTATATTCTCGAGGCATGCGTTAACCGATAGTGAGTTTCAAAGTCACTCACTGCACAGTGCACAAAGGCAAAGAGGATTAAATGAGTTAACTTTTATGTTGAAGTGTTCCACTTTTCCGACATGGACACCAAAGAACTCACCACAATGGTCGCCTCCCAAACCCTGTTCATCTTTGCTGGTAAAATAAAAGAATTATATTAGCCACTGATTATGAATAGTGTGCTCTTTGCCAAGTGAAGGTTGATGATCTGGGTTTTGAAGAGTTTACTTTTAAAGACTTTTGTTCTGGACCAAACTCGTGTTGGAAAGATATATTTTGATTTTTGATGAGACATGGCTTCCGTCCAATATTGAAATATCTGAACTATTCCTTTGAATAGCAGTCTGTTCAAAGTAACGAACGATTTGAATCTTCTATCATACACAGCTAATGGACACACGTTGGGTGTTCGTGCAAAACGTTTGAAATCGACTAAACGTACGATCGGGAGGGAGGGGGAGGGAGGGAGGGAGGGAGGGAGGGAGGAGGGAGGGAGGGAGGGGGGAGGGCGAGGCGGCGAGGATGAGCGAGATCGAGGAGAGGAGAGAGAGAGAGAGAGCGCGAGAGTCTCGATCGCTATCGTCTCTACTCTCTCTCTCTATCTCTCTCTATCCTCTCTCTCTCTCTCTCTCATCTCTCTCTCTCTCTCTCTCTCTCTCTCTCCATATGTCTCTTCAGGTATGCAGTTCAGAACCATCTTCATACAAATATATATATACCCCCTGCCTCGCACTCTCTTTCTCCCTCCACCGCCTCACACTCTCTTTCTCCCTCCACCCCGTCCCTCCCGCCCCCCCTGCCTCACACTCTCTCTCCCTTCACACCCCCCGCTCTGTCAGGGGTGTCATCACTTCATTTGTCCCCGACTGAAGGGGCTCTGCAGCCGACATCTCTCTCCGCTCCCCCGCTCCGCTGGAATTCTCCCACACAGCGACCATGTGGCAGTAACAGATGAGGCGATGGAGGGAGGAATGGAGGGAGAGGTGAAGGTATCAGGGAAGGACTCTCTCTCTCTTTCTCTTTATTCGTCTCACTGACAGACGGAGAGAGAAGGGTTAAAGTGAGAACCGAGATCCCCTCCTCCCTCTTCCTCTCCTCCTCTCCCGGCCGTCTCTGCAAACGTAAGATGTCGAAGGTGTCGTGCGTCTGTTCACAGCCTCATTGTGCTGATATGGGGGCGGCTTCAAAAGCCTTACACTCTTCCGGAGCAAACTTTCCAGACGGAGGTCCGTCTTTGTGTTTCTGTAGGTGTGTGTGTGTCTATCAGCCAGTGGGGAGTGTGAGGGAGGGTGTTGGGGGGGGTGGATGTGGGTCGTCGGATCGCGCTGAGGGGACCTCTCTTGGGAGTGGGAGAGGTGGAGAGGGGCAGCGGGAGGGCCAAGGTTTGGGGGCGGGGTGGTTGTTGATGGGGTGCTGAGACAAGGTTGAAAGGGGCAGAGAGGGGGGGCGGGGGGGGGGAGCAGGGGTCTTCCCAGGTGTGGATGAGGCTGTTTGGGTGATCCTGCAGGGGAGAGACAGAGATAAGGTGTTGAGTGCGCGGAGGGGGAGAGAAAGAGAGCGGCTTAGCGTTGCCCTGCTATACACGCACACGTGTTCAACCACCCCGGACACAATCGATACATCTCGATCTCGTAGGATGCTGGAGGGAGAGGGAAAGCATTTAAATCAGATAGAATTCAAAATGATTTTTTTCCTCTCATTTTTTTGTCGTGGTATTGATATCCTGTTGTATCCTCTGTACAGGTTAATCCTGCGTAGTGTGACCCTTTCTGGCCTCTGTTGTCATTGGCTGACACACAGCAAACAGCAGGTGGACCAAATGCTTGGCCGGCCTCCCAGTCTATGTAGGCGTGTACACACTTACACACACACACACACAAACAAACTCAGGAACATACACACAGACGGCACATACACACGTGCATGCACACACAAACACTCACACTCAGGAACATACACAAAGACGGCACACACACACACAGACACACACACACACACACACACACACACACACACTTTTGGTCCAGAGTGGTGTAAAGGAGACAGCTAGCTATCAGGCTGTGATCTGTCCTGACCACACCACAGCCCCCAGCTGTGTATGTCTCCAATCCACTAGCCCCTCCCGGCCCCCCTCCTGACCCCCCTGACCCCCCTCTCTGTCTGGGCCTGTCCTGGCTCCATCTGCAGAGCCCTGGGGGTGAGGACCAGCCCAGGATAGGGGGCTGGTTAACATCAGACCCCAACACCACACTAACACACACACACACACCATACCATGAGCAGCAACAAGCCGAAACAAAAACACTGATAACAGTTTCTATCTGTGTTGTCGTCTCAAATAAACAACACAAACACACAACCACACAAAGTCTCCAGACAAGCTCTGCACAGCATCAATGGGACCGAGGGAAGAGGATAGAGGGGAGGAAGGATGAGGGGAGAGAATGAGGGCAAGGCAGGAGGGACAGGGTGGAGGGAAAGAGAAATTCACATATACAGTATATATTTTTGTGTGAAGATGCTTCATCAAAATGACAGAGAGAGAGGGACAGTGTGAGTGAGAGACATAGAGAGGGAGAGAGAGAGAGAGAGAGAGAGAGAGGGAGAGAGAGAGAGAGAGACAGAGAGGGGACAACTGATTCCACGCTGAAATATGGAGGAGCAGCCTGAGGGGGGGGGATCTTGTGGCTTTGCAAGTCTAATCCTTCCATCCACAGACAGCGAGGCTCCACTCCACCATCGACGCGTCTTTATCATACTAAAAACGACAAAACAAAGGAAGTGAGCAATCATAAATTAGAGGAGCTGGAGGAACGGCAGGAACCGAAAAGAGACAGAAATGAAAATATAAGACTTAGGGAAGCGCCGCCCCTTAAGAAATGTGAGCGGGGAGAAAAAAGAGAGGAAAGAAGCCGCGCGGTGATCGTTTGGGGGCGCGCCAGCATCCTTGGCAGAGTAAACCGGCGTCTTTCTTCGTTCGATGTCGAGCGAAGGTGGGTTATCTCTCTCCATTTAACGTGTTGCGTCCGTGGCTTGTTCATTTCCCCATGCGACAGAAAGCTTTTAGCCGCCGTTCGCGGCCCCTCCTCGGTACTTGGCGCCCCGTGCGGGTCATCCTGACCTTCTGAATGCCTCTCGTTCTCTCGGCGGGGGGAGGGAGGCCTCGCTCTCTTTCTCTCCCTCGACCCTTCGCTTTCTCTTTCCTTTGACGAGAGCGAAGAGCCCAATCAGATCGGCGAGTGGACGGCGTGCTCTCGCTCGGATTCTCTCAGACGTGCCCGTGGAATATCTCTCACACACACACACACACACACACACACACACACAACACACACACACACACACACACAGGCAGAAGCAGTGAAATGCCCACTCAAACGGTTGGATTACTTACGAGCTTGACAGTCACACCCAGAGGTGAGGCTTAAACACATTTCAAATACTCACACACTCAATTGAAGATTTGCCCATATCCCCACGCTGAAGACTAAACACACTCACGCCTTAACGCCAGCCAGAACTCCACTCAGGCCTCGACACGCACGCACACACACACACACACGCACCACCGGCTCTTTTGCTTCTGACGGCAACACACTCCGAAACACTCACACCCCCCATACGTGTCTTGCACTCCCTCCCGGCTGTTTCTAAAACGGTCTCCCCCCGGTGTTCACACCGTGTACACCCCCGACTCAGAAACACACAGTCACTAAGACAAGCTCCGGGCTCCCATGATGTTCCCGCTGAAACATCATGTGTCCTTCCATCCCAGCCATCCCATTGGAGGGGACACCAGAAGGAGGGAGAGGAGAACAGGGATGGGTGGTTTGGCCTGACAGGCCTCAACCTTTCCACCTGAGAGGCAGTTTTAGAAGTGTTCGACAGAGGTAGCTCCGGTAATCAGCGAGGTTAACTGTTGTCGGGATAAGGAGCGCCGAGCCTGTGTTGATGGGCCCTGGCCCGCAGACGAAGGGCGGGGCGACGAGACGGAGAGGGGGGTTCACACTGGGTCGGTGTGCAAATGGCCAAGGGGCAGGCCGCGACCTAAGTTGAAACCCAGGCGGGGCCCATTCGGACAAGCGTCCACAGCCCCCACTTAACCCCCCCCCCTCCTCACACACACACACACACACCACACAAGAATGCAAAACACCAATAAACAGAGGTAGTATCACAGCCACCAGGACGGTGGAGCTGAACCATAAACAGAGTCGTGAGTGCTGGAGGGGTTATGGGGGGAGGGGGCCAGTGGGGGGTTGAAGTGGGGTCAGTGGGAGGGGTGGTGGGGTGGTGATTAGCAGTGGGGGGGTTGAAGTGGGGTCAGTGGGAGAGGGAGGGCTGGGGGGGGGTCGGGGTATGGGTGGGTCGGAGGGCCCACCATTTGCTGCCGACGGCTCCACGAGCTGTTGTGAAAACAAAGCTAAACAGACATCTAATGAAGGGGAACCTCTTCAAAGAGAGTCATGTGACTCTCTTTTTGTGAATACCTTCGTGTTGTTTCCCTCACCGAGGACATTAACAGAGAAAGGCATCTGGGCAATGGAGCGTACGAGTTGTCTGTCCACGGTACTCGACGCTATTCTGTATTTATTGTACGGTGGTAGAGAGTCTGTGGTGTGATTGTTTCTCAGCTGGTCCTGTACGTGGCCGAGCAGAACATGACACAATCGCCAAGGTCTATATTCAGACTCCGTCCGACAAATCTCTCACAGTGTGTTCCACTCTACAGCTATGACACTTAACTCACCAGGTGTCGTGTGGACATCACTGAAGCAATCAATCAATCAATCAAGGATGTGATGAGAGATGGAGGTTCACGGAAAGTGTGCGTGTCTTCGTCCAATGAGCCGTTTCCTTTCGAGCACACGCGCGCGTGTGCTCAGCCGCCCCGCTCTAAGGTCCAAGGCGGATGACGACTGATCAATTTTATCGGCCGTCTCTCTCTCTCTCCCGGGTCTCGCCATGCGCGTCGCGATCATTAGCCGGAGAGATTTGTAGGAACGCGTTGCGACTTGTTACTGTGAATTCATATTGACATCTCCCTCTGTCCGCCACGGCGCCCGACTTCGTTAGATAATGATATTCATCAGACCGCCGTCGAGGGCCGCGTCGTTCGTCTTCTCACGTCTGGAGACGAGAGGGGAAAACAGGCCGGCGCAGATAGACACCTCGCTACTTACCTCGATGGCTTCTTACCGTGCGGCCGTTTGGGCCTCCGTGTCACGCGTGCTTTCTAGGAAACGAGGAGAGTCTGGGCTGGGGACGGCAGTCCGAGGAGACGGGGGGGGTTACAGCCGCGGAAGGAAAGCGGCTTCCGGTGTTCTCCGGTGCAGCGACGTCCATCAGGGGAGGGATAAGAGGGAGATACGAGGAGCCGAGCCGGGCCTGGGAGATGGGAGATGGGGGAGCGGGATGGATGGAAATGCGACATGAGAGATAACCTGAGACGGGCTTCACAGTGGATGGGCCTCCGACCGTCTGTCCTCCTTTTTCCATTCTCTCTTTTTCGTATTCACACTTGCACTCTCACATCAGATCCTACCATCCCTCCCTCCGCATCTCTCTTCTCTCGCTATCTCTCTCTCTCTCTCTCTCTCTCTATCTCTCTCTCTCTCTCTCTCCCCCATCAGATACAGTAGGCTAATTCAATCTGCGGGCGTCCAATCCGATGCGCCCGACAGTGCCCTTGAGAGAAGGGGTGTGAGGGCTGGGTAATCGCGGAACACACCGTGTCATCTCTCGATTGGTCATGTCTGCGACGGGGGCGTTCCGCGGACGTGGGTGGTGGCTCTACCCCGATCGATTCCGTGACCTAGACGAGTTTCGACGCCTGGATTCTTTTCCCTGCGTGCGCGTCGAAGAATTCGCTTAGCTAAAGCCCCCAGCTGCCTGTGATCATCTGGGTTTTCAGGGCCGGCGTCACAAAAAAAAGGAAAAAAACTAAAACAAGGCCAGTTCCACCGAGTATCCACTCACGTTCGGAATCCAAACGGCCGCCCTCGCACACAGCTATGACTCCACACCCCGAAACACCGCCAAAACACCAGAGATACACATCGAGCTCCCTGGGGTGAACAGCTGTGGTGAACCTAGGGACCAGGTGAAGGGTGTTGAGCCAGCCAGCCAGCCCCGGCCCAGCCCAGCCAGACATGAAAGAGACCCCACAGTACCAGTACGGGCTGTGGGCCCGATGACAGGAAGGCATCTGCCGCTGCGGCTCCGTTTCATGTGGAGTTCAGTGGCGGTGGCTCAGATGCCTGGCTGTCATCGGGCCACGGTCAGGCAGCCTTCCCCCTTTGATGCTCGGGCTTCTCAGCATCCCCCATACTCCACTCTCCTGGAAATCAAAGGCCTCTTCATCCTAATTATTGATTCCGAACTCCCAATCGACGTCGGGGGCCCGGAACGGTGCCATTGGAGACGGCGAGGAGAGAGAGGCTGTTGGCCCCAAATAAAGTGTTTTTAATCAGAAAGATTGAGTGTGTGGGCTGTTTATCTTTGTCTTGTATTCTGTCAGGCCCCAAACAAGCAGACTGGAAACCGAACATGCACATACTACTCGTATGTATTACTAACATACTAACACGATCCCGCACACCTACGTGAATCTCTCTTGCACACACGCACACACACACACACACACACACACACACACACAGGCACACTCGAAAAAAGTTTGATTAATTCACTTCACAAGAAACCATTATCGAAAGAACAATTGGAGTGTCTATCTTCAAGGAGTAGTGCATCCATCAAAGTCTCGGAGCCTTATTACGTCTCAACTATAAAGGAAGACCTAATTCTCCTCCAGGACTCCAACAACGGTGTTACTTCCTTTTTACATTGCAGCACACACACACACACACACACACTCTCATTTGTGCTTGAAGGTACGCAGTCTTCCACACCTGTAGGCACATGAAAGCATCATGTTTCCACCCAGCATACACACATTACCTCTCTTATTCTCTGCTACAATGATAATCAACAGCATTTCAGGCTTCTCATTAGTTTCTCATTACAGCAGGAGACAATCACGAACCCTGATATAAACAGCTCCATAGCCGCCGCATACAAGCACAGGCGCACACGCACGCACACACGTGCGCACACACACACGCACAGAGCTTTTCACACACGCCAGCTTTTCACGGGCACCTGTTTCTCGTCGTGATTCAGATGAACGCTCGCAGACAGAGAGGGTTTACAGCTTTACTCCGCGGCGGGGCGACGCAAGCAACCTGTTCAGCGGCAAGGAGGGTTGCCAATCTGGCAAATGAAAAACCTGGCAACCTCGCTCCCGAGTTAAAGCGAGACCCGTGACTGGCGAACGCGTCTGAAAGAGCCGTGTTTACAGAACACACGGGAGACGCTCGCGTAAGCGAACGACTCATTCGACGTGCTTTTCTTCTGCAGTCTTTTCGGGCTGAGCGAGACCCATGGGCGAAAATCTCATTGATACTTTGGGGGGGGACAATGACATGTCAAGTGCTATCTTTGAAGGGGACACTCACGTTACCTACGTTGTAATGTATATATTGGGGGGGGACGAATCATATTTTGCCTTTTGTGGGGGTCGGCCCTGCTGACTGGCAGGAGGCAGTCACTGGCTTTCCTGGTCCTCATGAGGTTACAGGGACAATGCAAAACCCAAGGGCCAACAGAGTTTAGACATTTCCTTTCCCTCTTCTTTCTCCTTCTCTCAGTTCATCTTTGTTTAGTTTGGTTGTCATCTCTAGCTATCTCTCGATCGATCTATCTCTCGAGATCTGCTCGTCCTCTCTCTTTATCTCTCTCACCCTCTCGCTCTCAAGTTCCCACCGTGGGTCGATATTTTATCACCTGTATTGTCTCTCTCACGGTCCCACATGGCTCTCTATTTTTACCTGTATTTCTCTCTCTCCCATCTCTCTCTCTCTCTATCTGCTCTCTATCTCTCACCTTTCTATCTCTCTCTCTCTCTCTCTATCTCTCTCTCTCTCTCTCTTCTCTCTCTCTGTCTCTCTCACCTCTCTCTCTCTCAGAGCAGTACCTGTAGGGCACGTTATGATGTGTGGTGGAGAGGGGAGGGAATGTGGAGGGATAAGAAAGGAGAGTTGAGGGGATTAAATGATTTTCAGTCATCTCCATTTACGCCTGTTTACGTGAACCCCTCTGCAGGTCGATCAGAACCCTGAACATAATCCACAAAGGTAGGTTTGTTTACCAGCACATCATCTGCTCCAATAAACACCAGTGATTATTCACACATGGCAGAGTGAATGCGACCATATCCCAGGGCTTATTACCGTGGCCCCCCTCCCTCCTGCCTGCTCCAGACATCCTAGAATCTCTCAACCTCACGCCCCTCCACACACACACACACCCACACACACCTCCCAGCAGCCAAAGATATCTGGTTTCAATGTTCCTTGTTTTGCAGATAACAGAGCAATGGTACCTATTACTCCTTATGAAACATTAATTCACGGGCTGATTGTTAATTCAAGCTCAAGGCTAGCGTCATTCTGTTTTGAGAACGTCTCCAAGCTAGTTCTCTCTAGGCAAGAGCATGTGTGTGTGTCATCCTCACTCCTCTTAAACATATGTGATCTGTAACATAAATACACTTACGTGGTTGCAATCTCCACAAATGCAATCTTCTCTTCCTCTTTCCCCAAATCGTTTTTTTCAACCGTAATCATCAATTTAGATACACATCGTGTGTTCATTTTAAACATGAACACAAAAGCCTTAAGTAAATGATTAACTTCCTTGTATAATTGACAGAAATAGCATTGTACACATATTTAAAAAACAATTTCATTTTCATTAACAGTTCTTTTTTTCTTTTTTTTCTGGTTTAATTGCAAATGATCTTTTCCCTGGGAAAACTGTCAAAGGAATGTGCTGCTGATTATACCTTGGAAAAAGAGACCATTTGAAGATATATAGTGCTACAGTGTGACCATGTTCCCCCTGAATGGCACTCAGCCAGTAACCCATTGTCTGGGGAGTTGGAGACCGCAGCGCAGGAGAAAGATGGGGGAAGGAGAAAAAAAAACGCAATGAAAAAAAACACGAGGGCCTCCTTGACAATGCAATCAGAGCTCTTATCTTTACGCCTGGCGCTCCACGGAGATCCTCCATAACGGAGCCCCTGCAGGTGAGCCCGTGTCAGCCCCACGCTGGGGGGAGGCAGGCTTCTTCCAGGCGTGAGCCAGGGCCCCGGCACCTCTCTGCAAAGAGCATTCCTGGAGCCCCGGAGCCCTGTCTGGGCTGGATGATAAAGTGACTGAGCAGGAGGTCTGTCAGCTCAGCGGCCCACGGAGAGGCCTCTCTCCTGGGGGGACGGCGAGGGGAGGGGCTCCCCTCTGGCTGGAGGTGCGATGACAGACGCTTGTCATGGCCCGCGGGCGGTGGGGGGGGGCGGTGGGAGTTGGGGGTGGAGGGACCCACATCCACCCATATCTTAACCCCCCGCTGAGAATTTCTCATTACTTTTTCTCTCTCTGTCCCGGTCCCTCTCTCCTTGTCTCTGTCTACCTTGCTTGATCTAAACGTTCTCCTTTTCCAAATGTCTGTCTTTCTCTCTCTCTCTCTCTCTCTCTCTCCACGGCTCCCTCTTTCTGGTACGCCGACTCACTCCACACTTCTCTCCGACCTCCACGTCCTTCTCTACCTCTGTCCTTTGTTTCCTCCTCTCACTCCCCCTCTTCCTCACCTCCCCGTTGCCTCTTACCCAGTGGAGAGTGAACAGACCTACCTCACTCCTCTCCTCTCCTCTACCTGTTCCTCCTCTCACTCCTCCTCCTCCATCCTCTCCTCTCCTCTCCTCCCCTCTCCTCCCCTCCCCACAGGAAGCTGCTGGAGAGGCCCGGGTGGAAGCGCCACGCACCATTAGCCTCCTGAATAACGTCACCTCGCCACCTGACTGTCCGATGCCACCATGACAAACCAGCCCTGCCTCCCTCCCTCCCTCCCTCCTGCCTCCGTCCACCCGTCTATTCATCCATCCCTCCTCGCTCCTTTTCCCCTCCGTCGCCCGCGGGCTGCGTCCGGGGTCACGGTCTAATCGATGGAGGGGTCGATGGCCGGGGTTAAAGGCCCTCAGTGGTGCTAAAGACTCCCCCCCCCCTCCCCCCTCCCTCCAACCCCCCTGGGGGGGGAGAGACAGTTACAAATGGTCCCACAGAGACTGAATGCGCTCCGGGCGTCGATGGAACACCTGGTCCTAAACGAGCGTGCACTCAGTCACCGTTAGCGGCGAGCTCGCGCGGACTGACGGTGACGCCTGAGCGGCCTGCAGGTACCTCCGTTCGAACGGATGACTCATAGATCAGACACCGTCGAGGTCCACCAGTGTGGCTGGGAAGTATCATAACGTTCCTTGCGGAGTTGTAACGCGGAGTCAAAACAGATCCTAAGAAAGACCTTCCTAAAGGTCGCCATCCCAGGGGCTCCCCACGTCATCCGTAAGGGCCCGATCCAGCCAACCAGGGGCTCCCCGCGTCATCCGTAAGAGCCCGATCCAGCCACCCAGGCCTTGTCGACACCCAACCGTGCGCAACAAGACAGAGAGAAATGGAAATCAGGCTTCCTCCTTCTCATCACAGTCCTCCCGACAGAAGTCCAGATCTCCTTCGGAGCGGGCTCCCTCTCCCGGAGCCGTCAGGGAGAGGAGGAGCAGAGCCGCCCCTCCCTCTCCCCTCCCGCATCCGTCAGCGTGGACGCAGCATGCCGCCACTGGGACGCCAGCGGTTCAATCGTCCAAGAGAACTCGGAAGCGCGAGCAATTATGTTTCGTAGTGTTGCCGTGGCAGGTAATTAAACCTTAGACACCCGGCCCACAGCTGTATGTCTCGCCCTCTCACACACACACACACACACACGCGCGTGCGAGGGGACGGGGACGCACACAAACACTCAGAACCTGCTATTACACGCCACGCTACAATGGCAATTTGTTCGAAACCAACGTGAGTCCACGCGCACACAAACACACCCACACACACACGCACAGCCAAATCCCCAGCATGTTTTGCCACAGCTCGATGTGAAATAAACATCCATTATTTCATCTGTTTGGTTTTTCTTTTCGCCATTTTTTTCATCCTTGGCACAAAGCATGCATCCACTCCCGAACAGGCCTGCCTCGCCACCTGACTCGAGCTGCAATCACGACATCTGCGCGCCCCACTCGCACACTCCCTCGCCCTTCCTCGAGTCTTCCGAACGCTATACCGTTTCCCGCCGCGAGGTTACCTCCGCGCTTGTTTGAAGCGCTCCGCGCTCCTCCAAATCTGCTCTGTGATCTCCCGCTGCCGCTAATGACTCGGCTGTTTCCCATCAGTGGGATAATCACCTGTAAGGCTCTGCCAGGCCTGGGCCGGGTTTCACCGCTGCCGCCTCCTCCTCCTCTTTAAGCCTCTGCTTCGTTAGCGCCATGATGTAAGCCTGGGTAAAGCAGTATCAGAGTTACTATTACGCCGATAACACCTCCTCTGCCCTAATCACTCCGGAATCTTCCCATGGCACTCTCGCATCCGATCACTTCGACAGCATTCGGTCATTCCTTCATTGTCTCTCTCTCTCTCTCTCTCTCTCTCTCTCTCTCTCTCCTCTCTCTCTCTCTCTCTCTCTCCTCTCTCTCTCTCTCTCTCTCTCCCTCTTTCCCTGTCTCTCACGCTTCCCCTCTGCTTCCTTACCTCTCTGCATATTCCCCCTAGGTGCCACCTGAAAGGGCAGGGGGTTATACCAGGGTGTCCGGTGATCAGCTGGCAGGAAAGGTTTGCAACGTGTTGCATCAGTGTCGGGGCAACAAGGTTCAGCTGGTGACGAGGGTGTTTGTTACCAGCCACCGAGTCACGTGACCCCAGGGGAAGGCTGCCGCTGCCTGGGGGGGGTCTCCCCAGGGGGCTTGTTACCTGGCCACACTCCTCGCCCGGAGCAGGCAGGAGGAATTGTGCTATGACAGGGATAACCAGCCCTAACTTGAGAAGCACCTCACACAGATACTGTGGCTCTTAACACAAGCCTGGGGAGGACCGTCTGCAAAGGAAGCCACCAACAGGGGTTGGATTCAGCCCGCACGTTGAGATGCAAGAGCCATGCAACCATATTTCACTGGGCGGCGACCTTAATTGAATTCAGCTGAAGTTGGCGATATTTACTTACAGTTGAATTCACCTCAGTGGGGACTTGGTGGCAGTGCCATGTGGGTTCTGCGTAAAATACGATTTCATTTGCCCAGGCTCGGTATGACATTAGCTCCAGTACTGTAGCTCATCCTCCCCCAGGGAACTATCTAAACTAATAACATGTGGAACATCGGTCAACCCCCTTGAATACCCCAAAGTACCTCCTGCAACCGCGAGAAGGTTCCCCCCCACCCCTGCACCCCTGGAAAGCCCCCTAAGTAATATTTACAACCATCAGGACACCTCAAACCAACCCAAACGCAATATTAGAGAACCTGGAAATCAGATTACCCGCCCTCTCGCTCCCTGTAAATTGCCCGGATTTGATTCAAGCTCTGGTTTTTTTCCATAGAGCTTTGAATTCTTTTAGAGAATTTCTCTAAGAGCCATTTGTCACCAGGAAACACTTACTCCATGTTTGAAAAAGCCACATCATTCTGTGAAAGCAGGACCTTGTGGAAGAGAGAGAGGCCGGTTGCAGTGACTGAGATGGAGACGACCTAGAGTGGCTTACTACTATTGACACATTTATGAGAGGAGAATGACCTACCCCGAACAATACGGTAATATTGGTTTTAAAGTGCTTGCAGGCTGGTCACATGGTCAGAGCTGTACATTAGGGATTCTGGTGAACGCTGCAAGCTCAGAATGTGGTATGGCAACACACAGGCCTCTGAATATCTGAAGACCGCTCTCCAGGTAGTATATGTTCAAACACAACCATCATATCAGAGATGTTGTCTTGACTTAGCCAAGGGTGCTCCATTTAGCATTTGACCTGATTAAGCCTAATAATGTCCGCTTCAATCAGGAGTGATTAGCGTGTGATTGCATGCAATCAGTCGGGTGCATTATTTAAGAATAACGCTCTGCTCATTTCGTGCATAAATCTTTTACGTTCCGCGATTGGCATTGTCTCAAGTTGAGTCAAAACAATTAGCGACTGGAATGGAAGACATTACTGTGTTCGGCGAGGGGGTGGGAGTGCTTGTCGAACAGACATCACGATGTGACACAAATTCAACTGATTGATTAAGTCGCGATCCGGGCAAGGTTATGAAAAGGCACATGCACTTTCAGGCGCCCACACACACACACACACACACACAATGACAAACAAGCAATCAAACATGCAGATGAAGACATTTGCATTTACCGTGCAGCCTTCGTCGTGAATGTAAACAAACAACCCAAGCAGTCAAGTGGATGCTCCTGCATCGACTCCGCCTCTCAAAGACAGATGCACACGTATACACACAGTCCATCTTTCTACGTATGTTGTGGTATTTGTAAATCCCAGGAATCAAAAGGATGAGGCCTAAACCAGGGTGATTATGTGTTTCTGGGTGAGAGCTTAGACGTCCACACAACACACCTGGCTGCTAGTTTGGCATCTGTTGCACCGAATTACATCACCATGCAACGGGAGAACGTAGGGACGGCAGGGAGAGAGAGAGAGAGAGAGAGAGACAGAGAGAGAGAGGGAGGGAGATAGAGAAAAAGGGAGGGTGAGGGAGAGAGAGGGAGGGAGGGAGGAAGAGAGAGAGAGACAGAGAGAGAGAGAGAGGGAGAGAGAGAGAGAGAGGTAGAGAGAGTTTAACAGACAGTCACCCCCTCTACTGCCGAGAACAGGAAGAACAGGTGTGTGGGCACGCGTGTGCCTTTGTGTGGAGGCGTTAAGATACATGGATGTTTAAGAGAGATGCACAGAGACAGAGAGCATGTGTTGGTGTTTGGGGAGGTGCGATGGATATGCAACACACCACCTGGCGAGGTATTTATTCATAGGAATCATAGGTCTTTCATCGCCTATGTTTGAAAGTCCAGCCCTGAACCCAAGGTCTCGGTTGAGAGTTATACCCTTATTGATTTAATGCAACACAATAATAATTAATAACAATTCAGTGACCAGTGTAATACACAACTAATTGATACACAGAAAAATTACTGGGGGTTGCTGAAAACCCTGCATTACCTTATTGCTTACAAATCATTACAGCATAGCTGACAAGCGATTACGTTATGATGATGAATCACATTAATGGATATTTATGATGCTTATGGGAACGGGGCTGGCCTCGTATTAGAGGCCTGTAATGAAGCTGGGGGGGTAGTCACCCCATGTACGGAAGGGGGGGTGGGCGTGTGTGTTTTAGGGGGGAGCGGGGGTGGTGGTGGTGGTGGTGGTGGTGGGGGGGGTTGGAGGGGGAAAATGGGTGGTGGCAAGGGGGGGAACGGGGGGGGGGTTGTGAGAGAGCCGAGGAAAGCCCAGAGTAGGCTGAGGGGAGAGGCAGGAGAGAGGGCAGGGAAGGGTGCAGGGAAGGAAGGGGTGTGAGGGTGGGCGGGCAGGCCCGAAGACCTAGTCCCAAGGCCAGGTCTGGACCGGGACGGGCTGGGGCCAACAGCATGTGCAGCAAGGCTCCTTGGAGGCCTTCGTACAAACACCCTTCCTCAGCCTTCCTCCGCCAAGGTCGCTGACAGCCCCAGACCTGCTAAGACTGCCTCCATGTAGCCCTGAGGGGGGGGCGCGAAGGAGTGCGGGGGCGGAGTGGGGGGGAGGGGGGGGCGGGGGCGGTAGTTGCAGCCGTCAGGAAGGACGAGGAGGGTAGAGGAGAGAAGACGAGAGGAGACGAGGGGAGAGAGAGGAGGAGAGGTCGTAATATGACTATTTCTTGCACGGTTGCACATCACGCATTGCAGCACACCCTGTCCCCGTCCCCCCCAACCAGCCCCCTCCACCCTCCACCCTCCCCACCCCTTCCACCCCCCACCCTCCTTCCCCTCAACTTACAAGTAACAAGGCAAAGTCGAACGAAGCAAGAGAGGACTCGGAGCCAAAGTCGAGCCAAAGAGTGTCTTAAAGTCAACTCGTCCGACGAAGCGCTACCGAAAGAGAGAAAGAAAGAGATGGCTAAAATTAAACCCGCCCGACCTCTCCCCCCGCGTAGAGGACGTGAGCGTTCGCTGGGCTGCCCTGGGCCGAGGACTTTCAGAGAAATCACCTTAATGAGAGAGAGAGAGAGAGAGAGAGAGAGAGAGAGTTAGAGAGAGAGAGAGTTAGAGAGAGAGTTAGAGAGAGTTAGAGAGAGTACGGATTCACCAGGAAGCAGATTACCAGGAAATCACAATTGGACTACAAGACTATAGGCCTACAGCTCCTTATAAATAGGCAGCCTTAATACGCTCCCAACTCCTGTTCCATAACTACACGACCTGTCGTTTTTTCGTTGCCTAATTTGGCACATACCGACTCTAATAATTGCTTAGTTAATACCAGCGTTGGATGTAATCCTACAGGATGGTATAGCCCTCCATGGAATACCACACCACCCCGGCCTTGCAAACAAAGACAATTACTGCACAATTACTCCAGCTTAGCATCATTAAACATAAGAAACATAAGGCAGAGGCGTCTCAGAATACGTTGATGAACAACAACAACAACAAAAAAAAAGTTGCCCGGTGGTCTTAGCTGGCCCACCCAGCCGGAGGTGTCGGGTGTTTACCAGTAGGACGCGTGAACACTCTATCACTCATTAACCCCCGGGCCTCGCTAACGAGCTCAGGCCCGGACGAGGGCTCAGGCCTCATTAAGGAAAATGCAAGCCGCAGAGGGACAGCGAGGAGGAAGAATAACATAGTCCTCGGCTGAGTGACTTTTTTTTCTTCGCTCCCTTCTTCTCCCTCTCTGCCCTCACCTCTCTCTCTCGCGCGCGCTGCCTCTCTCCTCTCCATTCAATTAAGACGTGGGCTGCTAAGGTTAAGGCCACTGTCTCAGGAGGTGCCGGAGAGATAAATAAGCCAATTTTCAATCTCAGGTTCACTACCCACGGTTGGGGCAGAACGCGCCGTGGCAGCGGCGGGCTCGCTAACTCTCTCCGCGGCGTGAATTGCATTTCCTCCCTTCGGTGCGGTCGGAACGGAAACAGGCATGTCGGTGTGTTAGGGCGTCGAGACGACACAGAGGCTGGCTTTTATTGAGCCCCGGCGCTCCTCACCTTCTTGTTGTGAATGTTAATCACCTCTCTCGTCCTTGCAGAAAAGCAGGATGTAGTCTCGCCGGCCCCGGCAGCTAATCATTACACGGCTATCGGCACCTACCGTCGCCTCACCTGCCCATCCAGCTGTTTTAGGAGACGGAAAATGACAATATATTTGGAGGGGGGGACGGAGTGGGGCGTTTGAGTTATGTTCTCAACAAAGCCAGATTGACGGGGGAGCGGCCCTATTCGCGGAGCACTGTGTTAATCTCAGACTCTTCTGCGGGGAGATCAAGCTAAGCGTCCAGAGGGATGATAAAAAATGAGCTACTCTTCACTGGCATATACTTCAGAGGTAATGTGTTTGGTAGTTAAGGCACCGACAGTGACTTATCAGCCGTTAGCTAGCGGAGGAGCTGGGAGAGGGAGCGAGGCTGCGCCGCAAATGGACCATCTGTTGGCCTGTTCTGGCTCTTGAAGAATACGATTGACCATCATTTTTTAGCCCAGTGCAGTGCTTCTATATCGAGACCTTCAGTGGAAAAAGAACGGCGTTTTGCTCATTAACGATGGCAAAAATGACAAACTACAGATCTATATAGAGGGCTTTACAGATCCAAGGAGCAGAATTCACAGACATTTACAATCCGCCTGGCCAGGACCACGTGCGAAGCCTCTCGTATTTAAACCCAGAGGAGGAAACCGACCGCGGCTTGGAAGCAGAGCAAACTGTGTAACTACCCTCCAGTTACTTCACATACACAAGTCGTTCTTTGGTTACAGGCATTTATTGATCACATCCATGCCGTCAAACATGCCGTGAGAACTAGATAAAAATACACAGAAACATACGATGAGTACAGTACAATACAGAGCATTCGTGTTAAACAGATGTCACGAACCTAAAATAAATCTTACATTAACTTTGAAGGCTATAAGCTGTTAAAACATAAAGATAACCTTGCATACCTCATTGGCTGCGTTAACTCAAGGGGGTAGAAAGGTAACGTCACATTTTACAACTCTTCTTAAATCTTCATTAACTCAAAAACAAACTCAACATTCTCCCTTAGCTGGACTTTTTTTTTCTGAAATTATACATCGTAAATAAACATAACCCCTGTAGCACAAGAACATTGGTCGTGCTATGTAAATATTAGATCAAGTCTTTTTAAACATTTATTATGTACATGTTCTTATGTACAGGTCCTGATCACCTGAGGACACCACAGACTGTGGATGGTTTTAAACGTGGCCTAAAAACCCACCTTTTTAACAGAGCCTTTTTAACACCTTTTTGACAGAGCCTTTGGCTGATTTACTCTTTTATTATTTCCTATTTTTTTGTTTAAGTTTTTACATTTCAATTTTGTTTGTGCCCTTTCTTGTTTTTAACCTGTACCACTTTGAGATTTTAATTAAAATATAAAGTGCATTATAAATCAAATTATTATGATGTATTATTATGACATGTTTTTTATTATATTTATGCTAATTAACAATGACAAATATGGTATTACCAAATGTTAATTTCTTATATTTAACAAAAAAGGATTAAATGAATGTAGGCAGCTCCAAACTGGCTCCCGTAACGTCCTTCGAAGAAAAATGGGTGTGATTTCAAAAGTTATTTAAAAGTCTGAAGGAAAAGTTTGGAATTACAAACTCAGCAGGTATTTTTGGGGCACCATTTTTTTCCTCTTCTATTTTCTCCCTCTGCACTTTCTTCACCCATATGCACAAGGTAACTTGATTCGCCCTGCAAAGCTCCAATTGTGTGCCATCTAATATTAGTATTTGTATTAATGATCTTGAATTAACTGTCAGAGTGCTTAATTAGCATTATTAATGTTGTGTGGCAAAACCGCTGAGTGGTATTTGAAAAATGTAAAAACACCTCAGACCCGACGCTATAGTAAGTTGTCTAAAATACGTAATTACCCTAATTAATTAAACTTTGGCAGAAAAGCTCATTTTAATAAAGACTGAAGAAGAAGGGAGAGAAGCGTTTTCCTCCTTATTTCACGAAGACTGTCGAAGACTCGCGCAATATGCAAATCAACATCTTCTCTCTCCTCTCCTGTTTTTATTCTCTGAGTGGTCCACTTAATCAGACTTCGGTTCAGTGAACTTGTCAGATCTCGCTTCCAAATTTCTTTTAATAAGTGCTTTTTAGGTTATAGGACAGTCAAGCCTGCATGAGTGTGTTCGCCTGCTTGTCATTTGAGAGACACTCAGAATAGAACACTATTAGAAAATGATACCGTTTCAAGCCGCGGTATGAAGAAGAGAAGAATGCTACTTCAAAAGATGTGGACCGGATCTAACCAGTCGGCGGGCTTGATTCCACCGGAAATTGTTGAAATTCACCTATTATATATATATGATATTTTGGATACTCTTTGGAATAACTGAAGAGTCTCTTCCAATCAATATTTTTTAGGATCTATGAAGAGGAGAACATCCAGATTTGTAAACAAGGAAACAGCCTGGTGATCCGTATAGTGTATTCCCTGTGGGTTCTCGTCTTCTTGTGCGGAAATCGTTTTTTCAAAAGATCTCTCGGAATATGAGTGACAGGTGAAGTAGGCCTGCCTTCTCTGAACCCGGCGGTCGTGACATGTGGACGGGCCCAAACACGCTATCTACCCAGAGTCGACCGAAGGACCCCGATTTAACATCTGCGAGACATACCGTGTAGCAAATCATGGCTGACACATCTTAGGCTCAACGTGGCGTCTGTCGTCCTTCCGTTTGTCCTCTGGAGTCCTGGCATCTTGGCTCTACAGCATCCAACACGGAGCCCTTTGGGATGAAATATTCATGTTGTGTTGCATAACAGCCGGATCTTTCCGGTGCTTGGCTGGACCAGTTATCTGGCCACCGCTGCACAGCCACCCTGGAGATGAGAGTCTGAACAGCAGGATCCAAGTGTGTACCCCCCCCACCCCCCACCCCCCACACCTCGCCCACCCCCCACCTCGCCCAAAGGGATGTGGAACGACGGGGAGGGGCACCACAGTGTGGCTAGTTTATCACAAAATGTAAACAAGACTCGGCCATGAGAGACTTACAGTAATCGCCGCAAGCGTTTCATTCGTTCGAAACACAAGACTCAGAGGCTCACAAAGTACATGATCTATGAACAGCTTCTTCACGTTCCTTTACGCTCATGACTGAGTGGTGATGTTCCGAGTGGGTTTCTCTCAGAGCTATACAGCTGCTCTGTAGTAGCTCTGTGGGTCCGGTTCTTCATTGTTCCGAGACGGCGATGCAGTCTCCAGGCTCCTATCAAACACTCCAACATGGCGTCCCCAGTAGGGGTGTGTGTCAGCTGTTACTCCCTCACTGAGCCTGTCAATGGCTGCATGATTCAGCCGGGAGAGGAGAGGGAGCAGACAGACCTCTGGGATGTGCTGCTTTGTGTTATCATCTGCTGTGCTTCATTATTTCCATTCAGATTTCTTATCCCCCACACAAACACACACACACACACACACGCGTGCACTCACACTGACATGCATACACACACACACACACAAGTACTGTATACTTACACAGCGGGAGCTTTCATTGTTCCGTCGGGAGAACCAATCTTGAGGTTGCAAACAACTCTCTTTCATCTGAGGCTTAGCCTTCGTCATTCATCCAGCCAGCCAGAGAGCCAGTCAACCAACCAGACAGAGAGCCAGTCAACCAGCCAGCCAGAGAGCCAGTCAGACAGACAGTCAGCCAGAGAGCCAGTTAACCAGCCAGCCAGAGAGCCAGTCAACCAGCCAGCCAGAGAGCCAGTCAGACAGACAGCCAGTCAGCCAGAGAGCCAATCTATCAGTCGACTAGTTGGCCAGACAGCCATTGAACAAGCCAGACAGCTGGCAAGACAGTCAGTCAGTCAACCAGCCAGCCAATCATAGAAGTAGCCACCAAGTAGTCAGACATGCAAAGCAAGCAACCAGACAGACAGACAGATTTCCAACCAACCAGACAGACAGACAGATTTCCAACCAACCAGACAGACAGACGGATTTCCAACCAACCAGACAGATAGACATAGACAGAAGGCTCTATTCTCCACCAAAGCAACAAAACTCCCCAAATCCAACCAATCAGTGATCGGATACCGGCTCCCACTCACATGACGTCAACATTCACACGCACTGGAGGCACAAACAACATATTTAAAACATGTTGTGTCACAAACAACTAAGCAGAACACAATCATTTGAACAATTGCGCACACACAATGTAACTGTTTTTGTGCTTAGACTTCGAATCAGATGGTAATAATAGGCTTACAAGCTCTAAGCTTCTGTCCAAATAGATTTAGGTCTACGCCCCGGGGGCACGGGGATCACTTAACAAACAGCTCCCTTCAATCTAGACGACTTAAGCTCTTTATGACACAAACAGTCAAATGAGTGGAGCCGTAACAGAATGAACGCTTGGCTAACAATGCTCAAATGTGGGCTAACAAAATACAAATAAATAAGTTGGTCTCCTGATGGATTTGTCTGCTTGGCGGGAGCTCTTTCTCTCATTGTGAGGCCTCCCACTGCGGGTTCTCTGGAGACGGAGGCGCTTCAAAGGGAAGGATTTTGACTGTGTAATTAATACACCGGAACTTTCTCAGCGCACACTACGTTGGCCGTTGGTTCACCTATCGCGGTGGAACGTGTGTTCATGCCAGCGCGGCAGTGAGAAGCGGAGAACTTTTGAACCGGCGCTGCGAGAACTGCGTGTCTCATGTGAACTTCATCTACATATCCTGCCTGCCTGCCTGCCTGCCTGTCTGTCTGTCTGTCTGTCTGTCTGTCTGTCTGTCTGTCTGTCTGTCTGTCTGTCTGTCCCTCTGCCTGTCTGTCTGTCTGTCTGTCTGTCTGTCTGTCTGTCTGTCTGTCTGTCTGTCCGTCTGTCTGTCTGCCTGTCCGTCTGTCTGTCCCTCTGCCTGTCTGTCTGTCTGTCTGTCTGTCTGTCTGCCTGTCTGTCTGTCCCTCTGCCTGTCTGTCTGTCTGTCTGTCTGTCTGTCTGTCTGTCCGTCCGTCTGTCTGTCTGCCTGTCCGTCTGTCTGTCCCTCTGCCTGTCTGTCTGTCTGTCTGTCTGTCTGTCTGTCTGCCTGTCTGTCTGTCCCTCTGCCTGTCTGTCTGTCTGTCTGTCTGTCTGTCTGTCTGTCTGTCTGTCTGTCTGTCTGTCTGTCTGTCTGTCTGCCTGTCTGTCTGTCTGTCTGTCTGTCTGTCTGCCTGTCTGTCTGTCTGCCTGTCTGTCTGTCTGTCTGTCTGTCTGTCTGTCTGTCTGTCTGCCTGTCTGTCTGTCCCTCTGTCTGTCTGTCTGTCTGTCTGTGCATCTGTCTGTCTGTCCAGGCCTTCCATGTTCAGTCTGGGTCTCCAGGTTGGAAGTGTGTCTGTACTGACAGTGTGCTGTGTCTGCCCCGTGCCTCTCTCTCTCATTCCTCATGGAACCACGGTCCCATTGTCAGGGTGATCAATAACGTTCGCGACGAGCGAGCCTCTTGTTTCCACGCCGAGACCCGTGCTTTAACTACCAATTTTAATACGTAAACGTCAGCATCGATAGCTTTTTAATACAGAATCACTGGGGCTGAGGATCATCGCCGTGGGAACCCAACATCAATCATGTCGGGATGGGATGTTGAGGTGGGGGGAAAGAGGGAGGGTGGGGGAGTTGGCGTGACAAATGGCCAAAATCCCCCGGAATCGGCTTTCCGAGGCCAGATCTGGTCGCGTCACTGAGGGAGCTCAGTCATCTCTTCACTTCCCTGCTACCATCACTTCTGTCTCTGGGTCTGGTTCTGCTACTGTCAACTCATGTTCACTTCTGGACGAACAGGGCGGATAACAGGGCGAATAACGGGGCGGATAACAGGGCGGATAACGGGGCGGATCACGGGGCAAATAAAAGGGCGGATAACGGGGCGGATCACGGGGCGAATAAAAGGGCGGATAACGGGGCGAATCACGGGGCGGATCACGGGGCGAATAACAGGGCGGATGACAGGGCGAAAGGGCTTTGGTGAGATGGGGCTGTCTTGCTGGGGCTGCCTTGTGTCATGCAACATGACTCAGCACAAACAGAGAGACCGTGAGCGGAGCTGTCGGTGCAGACTGGTCCACTTGTGCTCGCTCACACACATATGCACACACAGACGGTAAGTAAAAGGTACTCCTCTTTAGCCACTACTGCCAGGCCAACACAATGTGAATAACCTTGCAGTGACCTCCTCTCATACTGAGGTGAGGAGCTTTGGGAAAACATGTGACCTCGCTCTTTAAACGGATGTATAGAACTCGTCATGTGCTTTCTACCTTTCCGTGTAATCCTTCATGAGGGCCTCTCGCCTTTTCAGACTGTAAATGTGTTTTTCCGGGCCCTGGTCTCTTATCACCGCACTACCTGTGCTACTGGTCTTTGTAGGTCACTCATGTGGAGAAGCAGAGAGGATCACACACACACACACAACTCATTACTGCAAACACATCTAGGACTGCGTAGACACACGCACACACACACACACATACACAGACACACACACACACACACACACAACACACACACACACACACACACACACAACACACACACACACACACACACACACACACACACACATACACACACACACACGCACACACACACATACACAGACACACACACACACACACACATAGCCTGTCTGCATACAAAGCTTCCTAAACGCCTCATCTTCTCTCTCTCTGTTCTATAAAGGAGGGGACATCTATCTCCTTGACAACATCATGTACCCAGAAGTTTATTTCTGCCCAGCACGGCAAATTGAGTTCCGCGGGTTTAGACTGGGTCAAGTTATTGTCGTTGAAAAGAAAATTAATGCACAAACAACTCTGCAATTACCATTTTTTTCCCCCCCTCTCGTACTTTCCTCTCTTTTTTTCTCCACAACTTGTCTTTCTCAAGGCAATCTCAGCATATGGTGTCTCTCTTTGAGAATGAGGCCAGGCATACTGGCAACTAGAAAGAGGTGGTTCAACACACACACACACACACGCGCGCAGACACGTACACGTACATGATCCACGCACACACACAGTGCTTAACAAATGTACCTTCGTCAAGAACTAGTATGAATCACAGGGCTTTGCTGCTGTGAAGGAGAACGATGAACGATGGTAAAGAAAGCAAAATCCAGACTTTTTGCCAGGTGAAATGTAGCCTAGATATAAACACAGGCCCCGGAAAACAGCAGTGTGCCGTGTGAAGGCTGCTATTGTGCTTCCTCGACATGAAGAGATTCGTTTTCTTTCTCTCTCCATTGCGAAAAATAAATAATAAAGGAAAACCCTTGTTCTATAAGTCTTTCATTCTGACAAAAGACAAACAATCTTATTCAGCCCTGCCTGTCTCTCATTCCCCATGCCGCTCTGTCACCTGCAGAATATGTGACGCGCTTTGAACTAATCAGGTACCAAGATCCTTTTGAATTTGACTTTATTATCCTCCAATGTCGTTCGCAAAAGTGCTACGTGTCAGCCACATGGCATGTAGAAGATTCCGGGCTGAGCTTCCCGTTTGAAGACAGAGGAGAGGAAGAAGATGAAGCGTTTTCTTTATTAGCGCTACATTATGTTTCGGGTTGTCGGGATAATTACGAACATTAGAAGTACAGCTCTCTGTCTCGGAGGTGTTGTTAACTTAAGTGAGGATTCGTGATAAAGAAGCACCCGGTGGAATCCTTATGAAAGAAGACAGACTTCTCTGTATGAACGCCACGCCTGGTGCAAAACCAGACTTCCACCCACAGTTTTCCAATTAATGTATTGGTCGAATGTGAAGCGCCTGTAATGAGCGGCCCAGTGTTGATGTTCCGCCCGGCAGACTTTAGCGTACGCTAGCGATGAGGAGAGTAAATGATGGTCGCATACTGCTTGTGTACCGACCATACGTCTCACATCGACGCCTCTGTTCACGACGATTCAAGTTGCATGAATGGTTTTGTGTTTTCCATATGTCCATATTTCCAAAAATACACACTCAAAAACAAACGTGTGGGAGGTGTGGCCAATCTTTTGCGAATGACAGTTTCCGGTTGCACGTGCTTGGATACACTGGATGTTCTCCAAGTGTTTTTGGCCGAGCTACCAACGTTTAAGTACTCTTCCTGACTCAATATTAGGCCTCTGTTCTTGTCTCAGGAAGACTAGCATGCTTTGTGAGGCTTCAACATGGTGTAGTGTCCCATGTGCAGTATAACACCTCTGGGTATCTCGCCCATGCCAGGCTCCCCAGTCATACCAATTCAACTACTCGCTCTCTCTCGCTCTCTAGCTCTCGTCTCTCCATCTCTCTCTCATCTCTCGATCGTCTCTCTCATCTCTCTGCATCTCTCTCGCTCTCTCTCTCTCTCGCTCTCTCTCTCTCCATCTCTCTTTCTCTCTCTCTCTCTCTACTCGTCCCTCTCTCTCTCCCCCTCTCTCCCCCTCTCTCTCTCTACTAATCACCATCACCTGCTCCTCATCAGCAATCAGCACCAGTACTAAAAGCGCGCCCTTCATCAATCTCTCGTCGCCTTAAACGCGGTAAAAGACTCCTTACCTGCGCAGCGCACATGAGTGGAAGCTCTAATGATCCTCTGGCTCCTACGTTCCTTCCCAGCGATCTCCTTCGCCATGGCGACTGTGCCCGAGGATGTACAAGTACCTCCTCCGAGCCCTTTTTGGAGAGGCGTGCATCCAGTTCCTCCGTCTTTGTCTCCATTCAGCAAGGAGCAACGCAAGTGCTTCTCCTGCTGTCACTCTGCTGTCACCCGCTGACTTATCTCAGTGCCATACGTCCATCTGTTCGATAAACGACTGGTCGGACTGTTTCCTCTGTCTGGGTCTGGTTTGTATGGATATTTTATTAGTCAAACTATTGTATCGGTTGTTTCCACAGATCACACAAACAAAACACGGGGCATGGAAATTCTAGGCCCTGCTACACGAGGTATAGCACATATGTCAAACCGAAAGGGCACAGAGTGCAACTAGACTGTAATAACCGTGAACTAGAATATGCACATTTTAAGCTAGAACATGCCTGGTTTGAACTGGAATTGAAGGGCATATGTGCCGTGAACAGGAACACGGTGTGAACAGTTGGTGCGGTGCAGGAGGTGGATTAAGATGAAAGTGTTGCCGTGTCAGTGTCACATTCCTGTGTAAAGTGGCAGTGTCTGGGAAAGTGTTTTGCGGTGAGAGCACCCACACACCATTACAGAGATAACTGTCCCTGGCCTCTGACATTCTATATTATATTATTATTTGCTGACATAATAAACACTTCCTACTTGCTCTCTCCAGCTGACATGGCTGGACGTGTGGCTCGGCTAGTGCTCGTTCTGATGCACCTGGCACTGGCTAGGCTCTGTGATGGCCACTCAGAGATGCTGGTTCCTGACTGACTGACTGGTGGATCTCTGCTGATCCTGCAGCTCCCAGCCCTGCGCTCGACCACAGATCTGTGACGATGTGAATCCTTCTGTGAAGTCGCTTCTGAAAGGGCGGTACAAATAACAGTTTAGAACGGTTCCAAAGGGACATTTTGGCCTATTATCGATGTCAGCATCAATGGAAAATACGGTCAAAGGAAAGTGATGACGCACGCCAATCTATAATGAATCTACATGATCACACAGAGGAGAGAGAGAGAGAGAGACTGTGCTTTCGAAAGAGAGAGAGAGAGAGAGAGAGAAAGGTACGTGTTTGATTGACAGTGTTGCCCTGGTGACCTCTGGTTGGCGGTTGCAGCGTCTCAGCCCTGAAGGAAAGTCCTGCCGGACATCTGAATCAGCGATTGATGCCGCTGAGGCGGCATGTGATCAGCGAGGACAGAGACGCAGCGAATGAACCCAGATCGATGGCTTCCCTCAAACGAGGTGTGTGTGCGCACGCGCGCGCTTGTGCGACTTTGAGAACGAGCACGAGAGACAGAGAGAGAGCTGTGCGAGTTACGCTCTATACATTCTACTGTATACGCTCTACTGTATACATTCTACTGTATACGCTCTACTGTATACATTCTACTGTATACGCTCTACTGTATACATTCTACTGTATACGCTCTACTGTATACGCTCTACTGATACATTCTACTGTATACGCTCTACTGTATACATTCTACTGTATACGCTCTACTGTATACATTCTACTGTATACGCTCTACTGTATACATTCTACTGTATACGCTCTACTGTATACGCTCTACTGTATACATTCTACTGTATACGCTCTACTGTATACATTCTACTGTATACGCTCTACTGTATACATTCTACTGTATACGCTCTACTGTATACGCTCTACTGTATACGCTCTACTGTATACATTCTACTGTATACGCTCTACTGTATACATTCTACTGTATACGCTCTACTGTATACGCTCTACTGTATACGCTCTACTGTATACATTCTACTGTATACGCTCTACTGTATACATTCTACTGTATACGCTCTACTGTATACGCTCTACTGTATACATTCTACTGTATACGCTCTACTGTATACGCTCTACTGTATACATTCTACTGTATACGCTCTACTGTATACATTCTACTGTATACGCTCTACTGTATACGCTCTACTGTATACGCTCTACTGTATACATTCTACTGTATACGCTCTACTGTATACATTCTACTGTATACGCTCTACTGTATACGCTCTACTGTATACATTCTACTGTATACGCTCTACTGTATACGCTCTACTGTATACATTCTACTGTATACGCTCTACTGTATACATTCTACTGTATACGCTCTACTGTATACGCTCTACTGTATACGCTCTACTGTATACATTCTACTGTGTACACTAGTCTGCTGTATACATTCTACTGTATATGCTCTACTGTATACATTCTACTGTGTACACTACTGTATACACTACTGTGTACACTACTGTATAAACTGTACTGTATACACTCTACTGTGTATGCTCTACTGTGTACGCTCTACTGTGTACCTGTTGCGGGAGGAGGGAGGAAGGAAGGCACTGTAGTTAGTGAGTGTGTTGACATGTGTGTTTACGTGTGTGTTGACGTGCGCGCGTGCATATGGAGGAGGTTAACTCGGGGTGCACAGCACGGGGGTCGAGGGGTCAGTCTCCTAAGCGCCGTAGCAGATGGCGGCTGGGCTGCGTTTAATCAGTGGCTTGGCGAGGAGAGGAGAGGAGAAGAGAGAGCCCACGAGCCCCGGTGTGATGGATCTAAAGCGTGGGACATTTATAAGTCACGCCATCATCTCCTCACTCTCCTCTCTAATGCAGATTCAGCCCGCAGAGGCGTCCGCACTCCGCCGCCACACACACAAGCACACACGCTCGCACACACACAACAATACACTTAAACAGGAATGCATTTATATGCTAATAGACTATCTTCCACCAACGCAGTGTCCGAATGTGTTAGGAGAGGATGTGTGTGTGGGTGAGTGAGTGCAATGCATGTGGGTGTGTGTGGCAGAGCGTGTGTATGTAGGCGAGTGTGTAGTGCGTGCGTGCGCGTGTGTGTGTGTGTGTGTGTGTGTGTGTGTGTGTGTGTGTGTGTGTGTGTGTGTGTGTGTGTCAGGAGCTGTTAGTTGTCCCGGCAAGGACCCATTACAATCAAACAGGCGTTCCCCTCCTGGGGAATATGTCAGCACTGTGACAACCCCTCCTCGCCCTATTCCCTCCAGCCCTCACCCCAATCCCAGTGAAGAAAGTGGGGTTTGGGAAATTACGGCACTATAATTCTCCTTGTAAATTAAAAAGGATCCTTGAACAGCAAAGTTTCTCCAGATCCTGCTAGGCCTTGCACTGTGTCCCTCGTCCAGACACACCATCATGTGAGTCACAGGAGGGCGCACCGCTTGGTGGATGAGACACTCTCAGACGTCGTGTCACGTGAGGTTCTCAGAAGTGTGTGTGCGTGTCAGAAGTGTGTGTGCGTGTCAGAAGTGCGCGTGCTTGTCAGAAGTGTGTGTGCGTGCACAGTGATCGTGACCGTGGGTTGAGTAAGAGACGTTATGAAACTGTTTGACCTTTGTTTGTTTGTTGGTGATTGATGAGTTTGTGGGCGGAATTGTGTGTGTCACTCACGATGTGTCATTGAGTCCATCTCTGTTGATTCGATTAAGTCGATTTTTTTTGGGGGGGGGGACAGGCAGTGAGACAGACAGATGAAAAGATGGAGAAGGGATGGATAGACAGATATAGAGAGAGTTGGAGAGTCAGGGATGGACTGATAGTCAGAGAGATTGAAGGATGGATAGACAGACAGGTAGGTAGATAGACAGACAGAGTGAGACAGCAGTGTTGGGAACGTTACCGTCAATTTGTAATTAGTTACAATTATTACTTATTTCAGAAGTAACTGCATTACTTTACTTGTTACTGCATAGAAAAGTAATTAGTTACAAGGGAAAGTAACCTTTGCGTGACTTTTAATTTTTTTGTAACTTTACTTCTATTATGAAATGAACGCACACAGATAGTTATACTATTTTAGTGTTGCAGTGGCACAGTGTGGGAAAAGACAACTGTAAAATGGTATTTATTATTGTATGTTGCTAATTAGTTGAAGGCAACGGATTCAACTGTTGACATAGGTCGCATGTCTTCGACAACATACGTGGCGATCAGTCTGTTAAGTTCTTCCTGGCTTAGAGACTGGGAATACTTTAAAATAGATAGACAGAGTGAGGTAGATAGACAGACAGTGAGGTAGATAGACAGACAGTGAGGTTGATAGACAGAGTGAGGTAGATAGACAGTGAGGTCGATAGACAGAGTGAGGTAGATAGACAGTGAGGTCGATAGACAGAGTGAGGTAGATAGACAGAGTGAGGTAGATAGACAGTGAGGTCGATAGACAGAGTGAGGTAGATAGACAGAGTGAGGTAGATAGACAGAGTGAGGTAGATAGACAGTGAGGTAGATATACAGAGTGAGGTAGATAGACAGTGAGGTAGATAGACAGTGAGGTAGATATACAGAGTGAGGTAGATAGACAGAGTGAGGTAGATAGACAGTGAGGTAGATAGACAGTGAGGTAGATATACAGAGTGAGGTAGATAGACAGACAGTGAGGTAGATAGACAGATAGTGAGGTAGATAGACAGAGTGAGGAAGATATACAGACAGTGAGGTCGATAGACAGAGTGAGGAAGATAGACAGACAGTGAGGTAGATAGACAGAGTGAGGTAGATAGACAGAGTGAGGAAGATAGACAGACAGTGAGGTAGAAGGATGGTCAGACAGACAGAGAGGGATGAACAGGGTAAACAGATGCTGGCTGATCTTTCTACTCCCTGGGGTGAGGAAGAGATTGGGCTCCATGGACACGGGATTAACGTAATGTAAGACCATGCTGCCGGCTGCTAGTCTGTGTGTGTGTGTGTGTGAGGGTGAGGGTGTGAGTGTGTGTGTGATGTATGTTTGTGCTGTTGCATTTATGACAGTTTGACAGTTTGTATTTGACTACATGTCTGCATGTTTTGACTACAGACTGTATAGAGAGCATTTGGAGTACATGTTTTGCTGTCATTGTGTGTTAACATGTACGTCTTCATCCTTGTGTGTACGTGTGCATGTGTGCGGCTGTGTGACTGTGTGTCTGAAAGATGTGGCTGGGTACATAACCCTGGCTGGAGAAACAAGCACGTCTCAATTCTCGTCACTTGAGACTGGCGCTGGGCCAGTGAACGCCCACAAGACAACCATCTCACCCTGCCGCTTGACAAGCTCTGAATGCCACCCTGTCACGACCAAAGACTCACTCCATCTGTCCACACGCTCTCAAAGTTAATGTGCGTCGCTTCAAATTCATTTGGTGTTCCAAACTTTCAGAGTGTTGTCGCTGGGAGCGGAGAGTTATTTAAAAGAAATCGCTTTTCGGTTCATTCCAAACTGCAGGCTTTTGATTTGAGACGTCACCCTCTGTCTCTGTGTGTGCGTGTGTTTGTGTCAGTGTGCACTTGTGCTTTTTATAGTCACAGCTCCATGCTGTTTCAAAGTCACTCACACACACACACACACACACACACACAAAAGGAACACACGTGAGCACACACCCACACACATCCCCGGCACCCCCTGCGAGGCTGTGGATCAATACTGTTTAAGCGGAGCACTGTGAGCCGGTGGGGGGGGCCGAGGTGAGAGAAGAGAGAGTGTGCTCTAAATGCCACAGGGCTAATTAAGGATTATTCAGGATGAACTCCTTTTGTTTAAAAGGCACAAGATGGGCCCCGCGAGGGCCTCGACACAAAATGGCTCCCCAGTGAGCCATCTGTGATTTCAACCAAAGGGGGAAACGGCGTCTCTCAGCCACCCAAGAGAACCAGCTCAGTTTGTCGGGGGCGGGGGGCTGTGGAATTGTGGTGGAAAACAAAGCATGCAGTGGTAGTAGACAAACAAACAACGAACAAGCAGCTTGTTTTAGCCATTAGGCTGATGAATATCAAAGCTGAACTAGAGGGGGGAAATGAGTCAGCCTTTTGCTGTAGGTTAGGGCCTGTTGGTTTTATGACCTAGCAGGGGGATGTCACGCACTAACCTCACACCTTCTGACCCCAGCAGCACCCCTCTGGCCTTATGGTCAAGCTAGTCATGCTAGCAGATTGCATTCATGTTCATGGGCTTGGATACATATCGAGTGGCTGTTTGTGTCGCTTGGGTTGAAACGTTCAATGCAGATTAGTGCGGGGATGAAAGCTAGATTCATCCATAAATCCAGATGTCATCCATTATGTATAGATAGTGTTTGTGACTGACAATGAGTCGTCGCACGCACACACGCACACACACACACACACACACACACACACACACAAGGAGGGTGGCTTGGGCTACCCCACGCTGTTCCTTGTCATTTGGCCAGCCTAGGTCTGTGATGTGGCTTGGCTTGGGACATTAATCATTGATGACTGATAACATGGGCCTTCTGGCTGTTTGTGTGTGTGTGTGTGTGTGTGGTTAAGCTTGTGTGTGAGCTTGTGTGTTTTCCTGGAGTGTACAGTCATGGCTTCAGTGAACAAGAGGCTTCAGAGTATAAGATCTCAAGGGAAATCGTGGTCCGCATATCAGCACACCCTGTGCCTCTATCATAACACACCACACACCCACACACACACACCCACACACACACCCACACACACCCACACACACAGACACAGGTGGGCATGCCTCTGATCGTTGTGGACGGCTCCCAGCCCTCAGGGGGTGTATGTGTGTGACTGTGTGGACGGGCACTGTGTCTGTATGTCTGTTCACACTACAGCCTAGTCATGAGGGGAGAATTAGCGATCATTGTGTTTGTGTGTGGGTCTGTCAGTCCAAGAATGTAAGGTTCATGCATGCACCATCGGTACATGCGGGTCTGTGGAGCGTTTGTGTCTGGTTATGTGTGTCGATGCCTGCCTCGAACTTGTGTGTGTGTGTTTAAGTGTGCGTTTTTGAACTCAGTCTGAGCCTCCTTGAGTTGTGGCACAGAGTTGTCTTGGCTGACAGCAGACCCATTGGGAACTGCTTACCCTGACACCTCAGAGAGACACACAGAGGAGGAGAGAGAGAGAGAGAGAGGAGAGAGAGAGAGAGGGGAGAGAGAGAGAGAGAGTCGTAAACTACACTCCTCCTCCCCTCCGACGCTACTCCTAAAATAACACTAAAGTCATCAGGCGCCACCCTGCTCCTCGCGCATCACACGTAAACCCCCGACACACACACACACACACACACACACACGACGTCCCGTGGCCTTTTCCCCAAACCCTAGCGAGGCCCAAAACCCCCGCGAGTGCAGCACGCGTCGTCGAGAAACAAGAAGAAGACAAACCTCGGACTCGATCTGGTTTTCCATATCAAGTGTGACAGCCATCTCCCAGACCCCCCTCACCTGGGCCAAGGGGAGCGGTGGAACGGAGATCACGACCCCCCCGCCCCCCCCGAGAGCTCCTTATAAAAGGGATAACAGGCCAGGAGGAACGACCGCCGACAGGATAAACCCCCTCCGCGGAGGCCGGCGCTGCTCTCCGGTCGCCTGAGCAGAAGCAGAAGCACCGCAGGCCCGGCGCCTCCACGTGACAGGTGGACGGACACGTCGGGGAGATTATCAGCGCGGCTCCACGTCTCAGGAGTGTTGGGGGGCGGTCCACTACGTGACGTGACAGCGGCGGGTGTTTTCAGTGGTGGGGGAGGGTGGGGGGGGCGTTTGTTGTCACGTCTCCGGTCAGGTCGACGCGGTGACAACGGCGACAGAGCGGCTGCTCTCCTGACGACGACAGACTCGGGAGGAGGAGGGAAAAAAGAGCCCCGACGCTTTGCTCTGGAAAAGAACGACGTAAAGAGAGGATGAAGGAAGGGAGGGGAGAGGGATGAGTCAGGGAGAGATGTTGTGACGGAGCAGATCGTGAGAGAGTGAGACGAAAAATGGGGGAGGGAGAGAGAGGGAAAGAGAGAGGGAAAGAGAGAGGGAAAGAGAGAGAGGAGAGAGGGCGAGACACCCAGAGGGAGAGAGAGGGGCAGCGAGAAGGAGGAAGATAGCTCATCATCTTCACTGAGTCACTCAATGTCCTAGGCTGAGAGCTGAGGGGAACAATGCCTGGCCTCACTCACGGTCCTATCTTGATTGCCACGGTAACAGCTCTCCTCTCCGAGGAGCCAATCTGGTGGCTTCTTTGTCAATAAGGTCTCCGAATCGGCCTCTCCTCCTGCCTCGACCCCACACAATTGCTACTTGACCTGTACCAGACAAGAAAACACTCACACACACACAGAATACCCAATGTCAACACTTAAGAAACAATCTCACAACATAACAGGTGTTTGAAGGGGAAGGTAAACCACGGCTGTAACTGTGGTGTGTGTGTGTGTGTGTGTGTGTGTGGGACACTGGGGGTGTGAGGACCCAAGGAGCAGACACACAGACAACACTGCTTCTTCACTTAGATCCTGCTCTTGGCCGCCGGATTGAAAATGGCTGCCTGTCACAACGGGAGTACCACCTGTGTTTGCGTGCTGTGTGTTACGGTCAAGATGGCTGTCAAACGATCGGAGGGCACTGTTCAGGTGAGAGCGTTCAAGGAGCAAAATTAGCAAAATGTGTGGCTGACACGAGAGAGGGAGAGGGAGAGAGGAGAGGGAGAGGGAGAGGAGAGGGAGAGGGAGAGGGAGAGAGGGAGAGGGAGAGGGAGAGGGAGAGGGGAGGGAGAGGGAGAGGGAGAGGGAGAGGGAGAGGGAGAGGGAGAGGGAGAGGGAGAGGGAGAGGGAGAGGGAGAGGGAGAGGGAGAGGGAGAGGGAGAGGGAGAGGGGGGGGAGAGGGAGAGGGGGGGGGAGGGGGAGGGGGAGGGGGAGGGGGAGAGGGAGGGGGAGGGGGAGGGGGGGAGGGGGGAGGGGGGGAGGGGGGGGTGACGATACCACCATCGCACACAGGTTTTTGTCATCACAGTACACAATGACGCAGACGGACAGCCGTATCGAAAAACACTTCAGAGAGGAGCGAGAGAAAGACAGAGATAGAGACAGAGAGATAGAGAGAGAGAGGGGGGGGAGGGGGGTGAGGGAAGGGGGGGAGAAACACTCAGAGAGGCAGTCAAATTACAAATACAATGCCCGAGGGAGGCGGCCATATTACACAGTACAAAGGGAGTGAAAGGCAGCCATATTAATGAATCTTTCATGAGCTTGTTTCCTGTCCCTCTACCTCCCAAGCTCTCTGTCCCCCGAGTACAACCTGCGTGTATTGACCCCCAGCCCAACCCTCTGCTACCCCCAGCCCAACCCAGCCCTCTCCCACCCCCAACCCAACCCTCTCCCACCCCCAGCCTAACCCAGCCCTCTCCCACCCCCAGCCAACCCAGCCCTCTCCCACCCCCAGCCTAACCCAGCCCCAGCCCAGCCCTCTCCCACCCCCAGCCCAGTCCAGCCCAGCCCTCTCCCACCCCCACCCCCAGCCCAGCCCTCTCCCACCCCCACCCCCAGCCCAGCCTCTCCTATCCCCAGCCCAGCCCTCTCCTACCCCCAGCCCAGCCCAGCCCTCTCCCACCCCCAGCCCAGCCCAGACCTCTCCTACCCCCAGCCCCAGCCCAGCCCAGACCTCTCCTACCCCCAGCCCCAGCCCAGCCCAGACCTCTCCTATCCCCAGCCCAGCCCTCTCCTACCCCCAGCCCAGCCCAGCCCTCTCCCACCCCCAGCCCAGCCCAGACCTCTCCTACCCCCAGCCCCAGCCCAGCCCAGACCTCTCCTACCCTCAGCCCAGCCCAGCCCAGCCCTCTCCTACCCCCAGCCCAGCCCAGCCCTCTCCCACCCCCAGCCCAGCCCAGACCTCTCCTACCCTCAGCCCAGCCCAGCCCTCTCCTACCCCCAGCCCAGCCCTGACCTCTCCTACCCCCAGCCCTCTCCTCTCCTGCCCCTGAACCTTCTATGTCCAGGGCGCCTGTTTGAAGAAGTCAACCTTGCAACGTGTTTTCTGCCTTAATCTCCTCCTTAAGGTCATCTGTGTGGCAGCATGATTTCACCCCTGCCTCTGTAACACAGCTGTCACGAGCCCGTCAAGTCACATCACCGATATTCCAAGGAAAGCGCTTTTTGGAGAGTTCAAATAGGGCGCCCCCCCCCTTCTCACAAACACACACACAATGCCCCTCCCCTGGTCTCTGGTGCTCCACCACCATCTTCAGAGCACGGAGGACAGCCAAACTATAGGATTTCCCGGGCCGCGTGTAATTCCATACCAACATGTGTCTGACCAGGGGAGGGTGGGGAGGGGGAGGTGGGAGGGAGAGGGGAAGGTGGGAGGGATGGAGGGAAAGGGGGGTGGTGGAGGAGGAGGAGGAGGAGGAGGGGATCTGGGAGGACACAGTGAATCTCCTGTCTTAATCAGGTCAGACCAGCCCCTAATCCCTCCACTGACACGATACATGTGTGTTATCCGGGCTGGTGACCGCTCTACCGCCTGGGACGAAACAGGGACATGTTTCATGTCCGCACAAAGTAGCTTAAAATGGCAATTACAGAGGGAAACAGTTTGATTTACCATGTTTTTGTACTCTGCCCCCCCCCCTTCCACCACTACACAGACCAAACACTTACAGATGTCTGATTAAAGCAAAAATGGTGCAACTTAATACAACGGTACTTAGCGCAAACACACACACATTCCGTGTTTCCTAATGCAAGCTTACTCTAAAAAAACAACATTGCACAAATAAGTTGGAAGCTCAGACACGTATGGAGATTGAACGAGGGACAGGAGGAGGAGGAGGGGGAGAGGGGGGGGAGTGACAGAGAGAAGGAAGAGAGTGAAGGGTGGAAAACCTGCAACAGTGGATTTGGGGACTGAGAGGATTAGCCGGGATGTGAAAGAGCAAAAGAAGACGGGAAAAAAGAAAGACGAAGAAAAACAAAGACCTTGACTGACAAACTGCTCATCTGTATCAAATGGAACAGACAGGTCCTTAGAAGTCGCCCCGGCAACAATTACCCAGGGTGCATCAGTACGCCCAGAGCAGTGCCTCCCGGCTTCCTGTTTAATTTGCCTTCTTGTCGCCTGCTCACTGTCACACGGTCGCAGAGTTACAACCTTCTCACTCTCGATGAGTTATGAGACACACACGCACACACACGCACACACACGCACACTCACACACACGGTCAGAATATACCAGGCCGGATATGCAGAATAAAACTTTCCCTCATGTGGCTGTTGTTGAAGCCAAAAGAACAGCGTGTTCTCTAATTGGGTCTCTGTGTGTGTGTTGATGTGTGTTTGTGCGTCGAACATGTCTGTGTCTGTGCGAGTGCGTGCGTGAGTGTGTGTGTTGTGAGTGTGCACATGCGTCAAAGATGGCTGTCTCGGAGGTTGACTGAGCATGCTGTTGTGATTTGTAACCCTTAAGTAACATTGGCTGCTTCACCAGTTTCAATTTACACTCTCTCTAACGAGGTAACCCCAGGAGGCCCCCACCCCCATCCCCACTCCCCTTCTACCCCCTCCCTCCTCCAGCCCTCCCCTGCTCCAAACCCCCCCGTCACTCCGACCCCTCTCCCCACCCCTCCTTCTCTTCGTGGATCGTGGGGCTGGAAGAGGAGCCGTGTTTTGTCTGCGGCGTCGGCTTCGGAGCAGACAGCCTTTTGTTCGACGCAGCGGAAGACGACGGGAGGAGGGCGACGGGATGCTCCGCTGGCTCTCGCTCAGACGGGGAGGGGGGGGGAGGGGGAGGAGAGTTACCACGGCGACACCGAGCACCGAGTTTTTTTGTTCTCTCCGTGTGTTGTTTTCCTTCCTGCGTTTGTTTAGATTGGTTCTTTTCATTTCGGAGCAAAACGCCCGGCAAAACTGGGTGCTCATAAACACTTTTGTTCATTACAAAATCCATACAGCAGCGCGGATTAACTAGTCAGCTTGAGTAACTGCTGGAAACTTTGTTGTTCCGCTCTGGTATTTGATCTTCTGAAGTCGATCAGGGGGCTGCATTCTTCTTCTCTGCCTCAGATAAAACACTCTGAAGGGCGATCTGTGTCGGTGGGGGTGAAAGGTCACGACAGGCCGAAAGCTGGACCCCCTGTGGGATGCTCCCCCCCCCCTCCACGGGCCCAGGCTGGACCAGACGACCGAGGCAGCTGATAGGACAACGAGGCCTCTGTGTCTCGCTCCTCAATGACTGCAGTTGTCTGCTCTTCCTCGTTAGCCGCATATTAGGTTATCCGTGACCCCTGACCTCGACTCTGACATTAAAGGAAGGGGACTGCTAAATCACAGCTTTAGAAGGGGGTGTGTGTGTGTGTGTGTGTGTGTGGGAGGGGTGGGGTGGGGGGGGGTGGGGGGGGGTGGGGGGGGGGCACAGGAAACTGCAGACCCGGGCATCCTGCTCTCATAATCGCACTGATTTAATTTCCCTTTATTAATCCCAGACCGTCAATCTTGAAAATCCACAAGTGATGACAGAGGTCGGCCAAGTCACCACGAGTTCAACAGAGGACAAGATTTGGATTCAAATCATAATGATGCTTTTCCAACTCAAGGTATGTTTCTACATTTGCCTCGTTCTTGCCGCGACTTCAGCATGTATTCAGTTTATTGTGCTTGTGTTTCACTTTGCTTTCAGAGGCAAGGTGGAAGTCAAGTCTACCGTTACGGGATCACCATATACCTGTGAACCTTCCAATAAAACCTCCTCTGAAATGACTCATATTTGTCCTTCACTTTCAACAGTCCCATTCAGTTGATTCTTTTTTCTGTTCCATTCGTTGCTTAGCCTTGGAATATGTCTTGAGCTGCCTCCTGTACCTTTGCCAAGAAACACCACAATAGGACCCTCCGATTGTTTCCTCATCTCCGAGGAGCATTCACGAAAAACATGATTATATCAGGACTCCATACAGGAAACGCATGCACGACTCATTGTCACGATTTAAGGTGAACCATCCGTTGGCCCTCATGTCCTTGGCCTCAAGGACCTTGAAGGAATG
>CAEFZP010004470.1:0-22500 GCA_903064625.1 Mallotus villosus | reverse complement strand
CCCGTGCCCCTGCTCGATCAGGATGGAACGTTATGTTGAATGTACCATTCGAAAAGATCGCAATCAGAATCAGAATGGTTCTATTCGCCATGTAGGTACATAATAGATAATAAGTCAGTGGGAGTTCTTGGCCTTATTGAAGAGGCCAGTAGCAGATGGCTCTGGCAATGTTCAGAGGGCCGGTCCAAACGTGTGGGCGGGCCATACTCGGCACGCGGGCCGTAGTTTGGGGACCTCTGGATCAGTAGAAAGGAATGGAACAACGGGAAGACGTACGCCATTTCCAAAGTTAATTTCAAATTGGATTACCGCTGCCAGAGGAGGTTCGACACAATTTCAAATGCGAGGCATTAAACATTTACACCCATGCCAGTTAGATTAAACATTGTTGTTGTCATATCGTTTTTTTCCACTGCATTGCAGGCATTAACAGGCTTAAGACCATGTTCATAATCATTCAGACTCTATAATTAGGGGGGGCCAAAAGGGGGCCCAAGCTTGTTGTCACAAGGGCCCCCCTGAGGCAGGTGCCCCCCTGCCTCTCAGAACTGCCCCTGGCCGCTGAGCAGTATGAACCTTCCCTACTCGCGGGGAAATCGTTCACTTTTGCGGCACACGTCCACGCCTACGTTCACCCTCCTCTGACCCCACAGCTCCTGCTGTGGGCCGAGAGGGAGCACGTCCACGGCCAGCTGGCAGCCTCGTCCGTCGCGCCGGGCCCTCTGATTTATTCCGCAGTTGCATTACTGGGATGGATGTGGCCACGTGCAGATTAAGATTAGGGCGCATTCATCAATGCGGCGGAGGACACAAATGCATTACGGCCCCGAGGTAAACAAGAGAACGGCCACCAGGGGAATCGATGGGCGTAATTAAAAGGCTGATATGGAGCGGCCATCCGTCACCGGGCCATAGAGGTGTTCCTTTTGGAGAGACACGCGTGTGTGTGTGTGTGTTATCAGAGAGGGGAGAGAGACAGAGATGGATGGACGTAAAGAGAGACCGACAGTAAGAGGTTCTCTCTCAACTGACGTCTGCAATGTAAGAGCACACGCACACACACACACACACACACACAGGCAAGTGAAACTTCTCTTTCTGGGGCGAGATTGAATTAAACATGCTAGTTTTGACCCTCCCTCTCTCTGTGGACGAGAGTAGCTGCAGGCTCATTAAACATGAGTCCTTGCTGTCTCTCCTAACTACCACATTCTGTCTCTGCCAGACAGCCAGCCAGCAATCCGACCAGTAATCCAGACAGCCATTCAACCAGCCAGCCAACCAGTCAGCCATCCTATTATCTGTTGTGCCAGCCATCCAGCTCGCGAGTCAGCCAGCCAGCCAGTTAGCCATCCTACTATCTGTTGTGCCACCCAGCTGACCAGCATTCCGGACAGCCTTCCAACCATCCAGCCTTCCAACCATCCAGCCTTCCAACCATCCAGCCAGCCAACCAGTCAGCAATCCTATTATCTGTTGAGCCAGCAATCCAGACAGCCATTCAACCAGCCAGCCAGCCAACCAGTCAGCCATCCTATTATCTGTTGTGCCAGCCAGTCATCCAGCAATCCAGCCAGCAGCCAGTCAGTCAGCAGCAATCCAGCCAGCAGCCAGTCAGTGAGCCAGCAATCCAGCCAAGCAGCAGTCAGCAGCAATCCAGCTGGCTCTGTGCAGTGTGAATGTGTTGAATGAGGCCAGTGTTAATCACAGACTGACGTCAGCCGGGCCCACTATCCACAGAGACCCACAGGTCAGTAGAGGAGCGCTCGCAGACATCACGTAGGTAACAGTGCCTGAATCACACACACGCCGTGACGCACAGACACACTGCGACACAAGCACGCTGTGACACACACACACACCATGACACACGCACACACACACACGTCAGTGTGAAAAACTGACAAGGATGAGGCAAAGACACGCACGTCCGCAAAGGATAGCGACACGCAGACACAGACAGTGGAAACACGGAGAACACAATGTTCAGTCCAGACACTCACGTGATTGATTTGGCCATTTCTTCATACACATGACAAATGGTTTAACATTGGCGGAATGGATGTACAATGGGGGAAGCTCTCCCTGCCTTCACTGCAGCATGCATGACGTGAGGTGGGGGGGAACGGGTTGTAAATCCCCCACAGGGGAGGACAGACAGACAACACGGGGGGGAGAGGGGGACGGTGGCGGGCGGCAGCAGCGCAGAACACAAAGGTTAGCGAGGAGGACGCGCGAGCGTGCGAGGCGCGACTTCACAGCGCCGCCAATCGAGCTAAGCCCACGGGCCCGAGAACGCCACGACGGGTGACGTGACGCGCGCTGCCCGAGTGCCGTGCCTGAACTTGTTTCGCTCATTGCCTCTAGCTGGAACAAAAATTGTTTCTGGAGATCAATGTTGGGGGGTGGAGGCGGGTGGAGGGGTGGATAGTCTAAAGATTATCGACTTGCAAAGAAAACGTTCCCCAGTAACCTCCATACAGTGGAGACCTATGCCTGCTCTTTTGGTGATGATTGTCAATAAGAAATACTCATTGGATTAATTCTGTGTCTCTCTCCTGGGCTAAGAAGGGGAATGGGCTGTAAATTGTGGCACGATGTTAACGCTGTTAGCTGGACATAGATTTCTTGCTCAGGCTATTCATTTGTTTGGATCCAATAATGGATTTAATGAATGAGAGGAACTGTGGAGAAACCGGGGCTGGATGTAATTTGTCTCTCAAAGTGGTTCTGGGTCGGCATTAATTTCTGTCCATCCCTCTCCGCTCTCTCTCACTCGCTCTTTATCCCCGCCCTCATCCCTTCCCCGTCTGTGTGTCTGTGTGTGTCTGTGTGTGCCTGTCTGTATGTCTGTCTGTGTGTGTGTGTGTCTGTCTGTCTGGGTGCCTGTTTGTGTCTGAGTACCTGTCTGTCTGTCTGAGTGCCTGTCTGTGTGGCTGTCTGAGTGCCTGTCTGTCTGTCTGAGTGCCTGTCTGTCTGTGTGTGTGTCTGTCTGTCTGAGTGCCTGTCTGTGTGTCTGTCTGAGTGCCTTTCTGAGTGCCTGTCTGAGTGCCTGTCTGTCTGTCTGTCTGAGTGCCTGTCTGTCTGTGTGTCTGTCTGGTGCTGTCTGTGGGCTGTCTGAGTGCCTGTCTGTCTGTCTGAGTGCCTGTCTGTCTGTGTGTGTGTCTGTGTGGCTGTCTGAGTGCCTGTCTGTCTGTCTGAGTGCCTGTCTGTCTGTCTGTGTGTCTGTCTATGTGTGTGTCTGTCTGAGTGCCTGTCTGAGTGCCTGTCTGTCTGTCTGTCTGAGTGCCTGTCTGTCGTGTGTCTGTAGTGTCTGTCTGAGTGACTGTCTGTCTGTGTGTCTGTCTGTCTGTGTGTTTGTCTGTGTGTCTGTCTGAGTGCCTGTCTGTCTGTGTCTGTCTGTGTGTCTGACTGTGTGTCTGTCTTTGTGCCTGTCTGTGTGCCTGTCTGTGTGTCTGTCTCTGTGTGTCTGTGTGTGTGTCTGTCTGTCTGTCCATATGCCTGTCTGTGTGTCTGTCTTTCGGTCTGAGTGCCTGTTTGTCTGTCTGTCTGAGTGCCTGCTGTGTGTCTGTGTGTGCTGTCTGAGTGCTGTCTGTGTGTCTGTCGTGTCTGTCTGTGCGTCTGTCTCTGTCTGTCTGCAGTGTGTCTGTGTGGTCTGTCTCTGTCTGTCTGCACGTGTGTCTGTGTGTGTGCCTCCCCTCTCGCTCACGTCTGCACAGCACCACCGGCCTGCTGTTTTCCTCGTCTCAATCTCGCCCCATCCCATTACCCTCCTTCTTTATCTCATTCACTCCGTCCGCCATGGTTGTCAACTCTCCGAGCCCCACACTCAGACCTCCTCCACCGTCCCCTCCTCCCCCTCCCCCCCGTCCCCCCTCACCACCCGATTCATCTCATCCTTCTTGCTGCTCTCTGCATTTTCCTTGTACGTGCGTGCAGACACACACACACACACACACGGCCACATTCTCTCACCCACACACACTCACCCTCCAAGCAATGTCAAGTCACCCTTGATTAGGTTCTCCTTGCGCCTTGAGAAGGCGTCCTGTGGGGGTGGGGGCGGGGTGTTCCCGCTCCCTCTTGCTGTGTTACTCACAATAGCTGGCTCATCCAGGCTTCCGTCACAGTCTTGAGGCCAAATACCTGCTGTGGTTTTTACAGTCCAGAATGCTATCTACTGTTCGCCATTCTGCGTTGGTTTCCTGTTGAATGCACGTGCAGGAACCCAAAAAGTCCGAAAGAAAAGATATACACACAACAACACCTTCATCCCTCCTCTCTCAGCAGAACCCCACCCCACCCCAACATGGTGGGCCGGGATGGCCCAGTACGCTCGGCTGTGCCGGCGGTCTTCCCCGGTGCCCTCCAGAGAGAAGAAAGGCGGGGAGGGAGACAGGCGAGGAGGGAGACAGGCGAGGAGGGAGACAGGCGGGGAGGGAGACAGGCGGGGAGGGAGACAGGCGAGGAGGGAGACAGGCGAGGAGGGAGACAGGCGAGGAGGGAGACAGGCGGGGGAGGGAGACAGGCGAGGAGGGAGACAGGCGAGGAGGGAGACAGGCGAGGAGGGAGACAGGCGGGGGAGGGAGACAGGCGAGGAGGGAGACAGGCGAGGAGGGAGACAGGCGGGGAGGGAGACAGGCGAGGAGGGAGACAGGCGAGAGACAGGCGGGGAGGGAGACAGGCGGGGAGAGAGACAGGCGGGGGAGGGAGACAGGCGGGGAGAGAGACAGGCGGGGGAGGGAGACAGGCGAGGAGGGAGACAGGCGGGGAGGGAGACAGGCGAGGAGGGAGACAGGCGGGGAGGGAGACAGGCGGGGAGAGAGACAGGCGGGGGAGGGAGACAGGCGTGGCTCGTCACCTCTTGACAAAGGCCTCCTCTTTCCCTGCATGACGGCCTAGCCGGCGCTGAGGGGACCCGGGGACACGGCCTCAACATGTGTGACATTTAGATCGGTTCCGACAGGAAATGGCAGCGGGTGGGGGGGGAGGGACAACGATGACAGCGAGGATGAGGAGGGTGACACCAACGTTCTCCATGACGTCCACAGCTGTCAGGACGACAACAGCCCAGGAGGAGCAACACAACAACAAACAACGCACACACACAGTCCTCCAACCGGTGGTCAAAACAATAAAGCTGCGATTCCGTCGCAAAGTGGCGAGACGAGCGTTTCCGACGACTTTGTGGAAAACGGGACAAAGGCAAGCGGGAACATGAGAAGAGGGCTCAAACGGAGTTGATGACGGCACGCTCCGCTGATATCTGCGCTGCATGGGAATCTCATTGGAAGTCAATGGTCTCTCAATCAAGAGGGTGTGATTTCCCAGCCGGGCCACAGAGACGGCGCTGGTCTTGGCAGAACCGCACGGCCCCCGACAGCAGATGGACACCAAGCCTGTTTGCTGTATATTCCGATTGGAATGTTTTGAATCGGTACAAAGTGAGGTTTATTTAACGGCTGATGCTCTACGATAAACCGCTCGTGCGTCGGTAATTGGCGTCACAGGGAAAAGCCCGACTTGGCATGGGAGGCGGAAGGCTTTTGAATAGGACATCATAGTCCCATTGTTCCGCTGGCTCTTGTCTTGTTGATTGGTCATGTGTAAGTGACGAGGCTGGTCTCCCAGATGTGGCTAACCGTGCGTGTGTGTGTGTGCGTGTGCACGTGCGTGTGTGTGTGTGAATACGCTACGCCATGTCTTAGCGATGTTAGAGGGGTGATACATCTCAATTAGGACCAGGAGGGAAAAGCATGTTCTTCCTATATGAATTAGGTTTTGAACTACAGCTGTGTGTGTGTGTCCATGTGTGTGTGTGTGTGTGTGTGTCTGTCTATGTGTGCGGGGGGGGGGATGTAAGTCAATCCCCTTGTTTAATTCCCTATCCCGGCTGCCAGCTGGTGTATGGAGGATACGGGAGAACAGGGGAGGCTCTGTCCTTCTCTACCCCGGCTTGGAGAGCCCGAGTTGGGCTTCTTATCTCCCTGGGCCCCTTCGTCATAGGGAGCAGACAGGACCATTAACAAAGCTGACACATGAAACGGATTACACCCTCACACACACGTACGCACAAACACACTCGCGCACAAACGAAGGCAAAGGATACTGACAGAGGATACCTCTTTCTTTCTATCTCTCCATCTCTCCATCACTCTATTTACTTTACTCCTCCTCTCCCGCTTTCTCCCTCCCTCCCTCCCTCCCTTCCTCCCTCTCTCTGTTTTTTATTCACTGCTACTTCAGTGTCGTGTATCCGTTCATGGGAGTGTGTGGACTGTACGTAGGTGGACTGTGTGTGTGTGTGTGTGTGTGTGTGTGTGTGTGTGTGTGTGTGTGTGTGTGGTGTGTGTGTGTGTGAGAGATAGAGAGAGGTGTAATTTACAATAATCTGCTCCAGCTCTGTGTGGATTCTCTAGCAGGGAGAGCCAAACGCTGAGAGCATGGTATCAGTGCTGGAGGCTCGACAGAGCACGTTGTGCTGGAATGGGGGTAGGTGCGGAGGGAATTGGAACCATGCACCAACAGATATATCCTTGATTGCTTTATGAAAACATTCATTCGGAGAACATCTTGGTGGTCTTCCAGAAGGACTGAGTCACACGTGCCCTTAGCACTTAGCAATGATAACTTGAAACCATAAAACGATGCAATTATCTCTCTCTCTCTCCCTCCTCTCTTCATCTTCTATCTCTAACTCTCTTCAAATGTCTTTTCATCTTCTCTTCCTCCCACCCACCCACCCACCTCTCTCTCTCTCTCTCTCTCTCCTCTCTCTCTCTCTCTCTCTCTCTCTCTCTCTCTGCCTCTCTGTCTACAGTATATCTCTCTCTCTCCCTCCCTCCCTGCGCACTAATTGAGGCAGGTGGCGTCTTTTATTTAACCACTCAGAAACCTCTCAGCTCCTCGCTCGCCAGGCCCCACCAGAGTGTTGTGTGTACGTGCTACGTGACGTGTGTGTGTGTGTGCCGGCCGGCCTTCTCCGTGTCTCCACGCGTGTGTGTCGACACAGTGTGGCCAGCGGAGGTGTGTGTGTGTTTGTCCTGTGCACGGGATCCGCGTGCGCGGGCGTGCTTTGTGTGTGTGTGTGTGTGTGTGTGTGTGTGTGTGTGTGCACGTCTGTGAGGGACAGCAGTGGAATCCTAATGGCTCTTTCTTTCACCCTTCCTGCCCGGCTTTTCGAAACAACCACTCGACGGACCTTAACATGTAATTAATCAATTGGGTTGAGTAAGAGGCTCTATTTATAATGGCCGGAGAACTCAGACACAGCAGACAGAGCAGCTGATTGGCTCTCACGGCGGCACACTCACACTATTCGCCGTCACAGAGGGAGGGACACTATGCTAATGCTAATAGGTAGTGCTAACGCTACTGCCAAGGCTATGAGCTAATGCTAGTTCTCTTGCTAGCCTCGAGTGTTTACGTCCTCATATAGGCAGCTCTCCATTAGCTCTGGGGTAAACGTGAATGATGCTAATGTCTGTTTATCAGAAAGTACACCACTTGACACAGATTAGTTATATTAGAACTCCCATTAACCATTATTGCTGGGCTAATAACTAGAGCCCAAACTCACTTAGGTTCTCACACTTCAGCTTACCTCCCTCCCTTGCTCTCTGCCTCTTTGCCTCACTCCCTGCCTCCTTTTCTGCCTCCCTCTCTGGTCCCTTCCCTTCTTGACACCTACCCTACCTCCTTCTCTCCCTCCCTCCTTCTCTCTCTCTCTCTCCCTCCCTGCCTCCCTCCCTCCCCTCTGCCGCCCCCACACAGTCTGGGAGTTTACATTCACAGAAGCCATTAAAAAAGCTCATTATGGGGAAGAAAGGGCAGAAATCAAAGAGATTGGAGCTTATTCACCAGAGCTAGCACTGCTGCTTCGACCTCACTCCCTGTTCCCCTCTTCTCTCTCTCTCCCTGTCTCCCCCTCCCTCTCTCCCCCTCCCTCCCTCCCTCCCTCGCTTTCTTTTTTCTGGAAGGATGAGCCCTCTATGCCAGTCCCGCGTTATATCACAGAAACACACACACACACACACATGCAAAGACAAACACACACACACACCCGTCACCTCCCCATCCTTCCTCATACCCCCTATGCCTTTGTGCCCCGTCCTGCTCATGTCACTGAGCTTTCTCACAGTCAAATCCTAGATGAATGGAGAGTTAGGTAAACCCCTATCATCCACACCCCTCCTATCCTCCAGGGAGAACAGCTCGAGTACTGCAGTGGCCCGCTAGAGGAGAGAGGAGAGGGCTGGTTCTGTTGGGACTGCAGAGCTATGAACATGACTGTGCAGACGCTTGCCCAGTTCTGGGGATATGCTGTGGGAAACAGTGATGCTATAGAACAATAAGCAGGGGCCTCTCTAAGGACCATCTGTGCAGTATCACACAGGCAGGTGTGTGTGTGTGCATGTAGGTGTGTTAGTGTCTGTGTGTGTAGGTGTGTGTGTGTGTGGTGTAGGTGTGTAAGTGCGTGTGGGTGTGTAGGTGTGGGTGTGTAGGTGTGGGTGTGTGTGTGTAGGTGTGTTAGTGTCTGTGTGTGTAGGTGTGTGTGTGTGTGTGTATGTAGGTGTGGGTGTGTTGGTGTGTGTGTGTAGGTGTGTAAGTGTGTGTGGGTGTGTAGGTGTGTAGGTGTGTGTGTGTGTGTGTGTGTGTGTGTGTGTGTAGGTGTGTGTGTGTGTGTGTGTGTGTGTGTAGGTGTGTGGGAGCGACAGCCATCTAGGGATCCCGGTAATGTTAAAAAAGGGATCAGCGCGTAAGAATGGCAGGGCAGTGGGCGGCGCTATACTTCCTGATTTACGTCCGTCACCCTCCGGCCTGCGCCGCGATTGGCTAAAGAGACAGATCAGCACGCCCCCTTCCGGGCGCAGGCCTCTTTATCTTGTCAGGGAAGGCAATCAGGAAAACAAGGTCTGAGAGATTTACTCCTGACGCGTCGGTACGCCGCGAGGAGCCGTCCGGCGGTGGGAGCCCGTCTCCCTCTGCGCGCCTCCCCTCCTTCCTCTCCTCTTTTTCTCTCTTGGTTTTTTTTCCCCCCCGTCCCCTTCGCTCGTCTCCTCTCCTCCCCTCCTCACTTTCTTCAGGTGATGGATGGCTAGAGATCACTCATTCCTTATAACCCGGAGAGAGGTGGCATCCATCACCTGCTGCTCCCCCGCATCCCCCTCCCCCCTCCCGCCATCTCTCCTTCCCCTGGCGCGCGCCTGCCCGCCCGCCCGCCCGCTTCTTCCCCCCTCTGCCACCCACCCATCCGCGCCCCGCCATCCTAACATAAGCTGTCTCTCAAGCTGACAGGCCCATCCAATATATCACAGGCCACCGGCCCTGCTGGACTCTATTATTTATAATCAGCACACCGACACTGAGCACTTACACAGGCCAGCCAAATCACAAAGGTGTCTGCGTGTGTGTCTGTGTGTCCGTGTGTGTGTGCGTTTGTGTGGGGTGGGGGCTACGTGTGTGTCCGTGTATGTAGCTGTGTGTGTGTGTGTTTGCCGTGTGTACGACCTAGTATTGTTGAATATGTGTGTTAAGTGAGTTAACGACACGCGTGGAGAAGGACTTGAAGTGTGGCCCACACATGCAGGCCTGTTGTGGTGCAGCATTGTAAAGTATGTGTGTGTTTACCTGAGGAGAGAAGGGGGTGGCACGCAGTTCAATCAGTTTCAATCAGGAGGTGAAAAATTTGAAAACTAACACAATATACAAGTATAGCGAAGAAAGAGGGAAGTCCGGCGATTATAGGAGATCTGGACTTTTCGTGTTGGGTATCATTCACTTCGGCATGTCCGGCTGCTTAACATGTTCGAACGGTGATTCTACCTACCAAGTACATACGCAATTGTCTTCGTCCGGTCTGAGCGCCAGTGAACAAGAAGGCAAACACAGGAGAGAGGGCGCAAGAGAAGTAAAGGCCAAGGGGGCGAGAAGGAAGGATGGGGGAGGGAGGGAGGAAGGGAGGAGAAGGATTAGGAAGGAAGGAGGAAGGTTAAGGAAGTGGCAAGGGAATGAAGGAAGTAAGGAAGGGAAGAGAAGGAAGAAAACGGGGGAAGGAAGGCAAGGATAGGGAAGGAAGGAAGGAAGGCGAAAGGGAAGGGAAGGAAGGACGGGTGGGAAAATGGGGGGGAAAGGAGGGAAAGGAAGGAAGGATGAGAGGAAGGAAAGGAAAGGAAGGAAGGAAGGAAGGAAGGAAGGAAATGGGAGGAAGGAGGAAGGAAGGAAGGAAGGAAGGAAGGAGGAAAATCGTCAAAACGCTGGAAAGGGGGAAAAAGGGTAGGAGAAAAAATCTGAAGTAAAAGGAAATATTAGATAGCAAAGGGTTGTCTGGTGGACAGAATGAGGCTGGCTAAGATGAAGCTGCGTCTCGACCGCGTTGTGATGTCTTATTCTTCGTTGTGTTATCGATGGCCCTCTGTTCTGTACCACGTTTATTTCTGCAGTAAAGTTCTCGTGTGCTTTCATCCCAAAACGCAGACTCCTTGCCTGCTTTATCACACCTTCCTTCCTTCCCTCCTTGCTTCCTTGCTTCCTTCCTTTTCCTTCTCTGTACCTCCATTTAGTTCTAGAGAACCTTCCCCCTCCCAAGCCGGTCCGAGCCGGTTCTGGCTGGGCTACGGTAAGGACCAGGAAGGCTTTAACCAGTAGGACCAACATCACAGCAAGACATCAGCTCTCCAACGCCTCACTCCAGACCTCCTACTTGCTGCCAAAGACACCACAGATGGTGTCTCTTAGACGGTCTCTCCAAGACGGTCTCTCCCAGTCTCTCCCAAATGGTGTCTCCCAGACCATCTCTCCCAGGCGGTCTCTCCCAAATGATGTCTCTTAAGACGGTTTCACCCAGACCATCTCTCCCAGACGGTTTCTCCCAAAATGATGTCTCCCAGATCATCTCTCCCAGACGGTCTCTCCCAAACGGTCTCTCCCAGACTTCTTTCGCAGGTTGCGCGGTTTCTTTTTGTTTGTGTTCTTTGTGTTTGTTTGTGTAGGACTAATACTGCTGACAGTGACATAGTGCTGCTATTACAGCGTGCGTAGTCTGCATTCCTCTGTGATTGGGTTAACATTTGTAAACCCCGGGGGGGGGTGTGCGTTTGTGTTTTTCGTGCGCACACGTAGGTCTACATGCATGCGTGCGTGGTGACGGGGAGGGCGAGGGGTGAGCGTGGGGGCGTCGAGGCAGGGGGGTGTGAGGTGGAGGGGTGACTCTCTAAGGGTGCGGGGGAGTTGGATGGGTTGAACGCAGTTTTCCCCTCCCGTTGCAGGATTCAGTGCTCTGAACTCCACTACGCCGTGAGCAGTGAACACTCCACTTGGGCTCCTCTTTGTCTCTCTGGAGAAAGTTTATTCAGCGCGCCGACTTTCTTTAAGCCAACGTTATTATCTGGGGATTTAGTAAACACTCTATTTGGCCTGCTCTCCTCCTCTCCTCCCCTTCCCCTCTCCACCTCTCCTCCCCTTCCCCTCCCCTCTCCACCTCTCCTCCTCTCCTCCCCTTCCCCTCTCCACCTCTCCTCCTCTCTCCTCCCCTTCCCCTCTCTCCCCCTCTCCTCCTCTGCTCGGAAGGCGGCGTACAGCGAGGAGCAGGAGGAGATAAGAACGAGAACAACAAATGACTTCACGAGCTTGAAGGAGAAGAGGTGAGCGGGGGGAGGGGGGGAAGCATAACAACCTCCCTCGATCATCCCAACGTACCACCCCGCCTCGCAACCCCCGATCGCATCGCGCCGCCGTGACAGAGAGGAAGCGAGAGAGAGAGAGAGGGAGAGAAGATGTTTGCATCCTTCTTCTTTTTCCCTCCGCCACCCTTCTGGTTCCCTCCCCTGACATTCACGGACGCGGGGGGGGGCTAATTCACATGAGGAAAAGTTTGCGCCGAGGAAATGCTTCTTTGGCAACGCGTCCGTCGGGGCGGCTCCTGTCTGTTCATCTCCGCCGGGTTCCTGACATCTAGCCCCCTTCCCCCGCCAACCCCCAGGCATGTGCGTGTGGGGTTGGGAGGGGATGGGGAGGGCTGTGATGAATGCCACTCCCCCACCATCTTTACATCCCCTGCTCCATTCATCGTCTCCCTCCCGGTCCCCCGGTGGACGTGCCAACGCTCCTCCGCCCCGCTCGTTTAGTCACCGCCGCCGTTGACTCACCGCCGCGAGGAGGAGGTGGCGAGGAGGGGCCGGGGGTAGGCGGGAGCCGGGGAGGAAAGGGGGGGCGGCGGAGGAGGAGGGCGCAGGAGGTGCGCCGCTGAAAAGGCGAAGGGGGGAGGGGACCCAGGTTTGAGTTGCTGAAAAGGAGTCGTTTGAAAAGGATGTGCGTGTTCCAGGGCGACGGTTATACGTGATTGCGACGAGCGCGGCGAGGACGAGAGACACGCGCGCGCACGCAGCTGTATGCATTCAAATCCAAAGCCTCGACAAAGGATGTACTGAACCGTACGGAAGTACGCCCCCTTGAACTCTCACCGCGTTCGCTGGAAGTTTGGAGAACAGACAGGGGAAGAGAGGAGGGGAGAGGGAGGGATGGAGGTGGAGAGAAGCGGAAGGGAGCGGAGTGGAGAAGTAGAGGAAGGGAAGAAAAAGTTGTTGTCTTTCTCCTTCTCGCTGGGGTAGAAACTCTAACCCGAGCCCTGACTCCCAGAGTTCCGATCCTGTGTGTCATCTCTGCATGACCAATCCCACTCCTCACCCGAATCCCTCCGAGGACACTACTCCAACCGTCCTCCCTCCCTTTCCTCTCTCCTCTCACTCTCTTTCTCTCTCGCTAAGTAGGCCCTCGCTGGGCTCTCATTAAAATGCTCTCGGCTGAATCGGACGGGGGGAGAAAAACACAATTTCTCTCCTCTCTCCCGTCTCTCTCTCTCTCTCTCTCTCTCTCTTCCTCTTCGTCTCTCATCCCTGGCGAGGGGGGGGTGCGTACGTTTTTCTTCGTTTACAACGGCGATTGATCCGGCCATGTTGTTGTCATCCAAATTACATTTCCTGAAATCTCAGAAAGAGAAAGACGAGGCGGAGGGAGGAGAGAGGGAAATGGAGGAGGGAGACAGTGAAGGAGGAGAGAGGGGGAGAAGAGAGAGAGAGAACAGAGGTGAAAACGAAAGGGCTGAGGTCTAGCCTGCTAATGCTGTGTGTCAGATTAGTTAGGTTGTGTGGACAGACGGATTGGCATTTGGGAAAAAAAACCCTTGAGAAGGGAGAGTCACATACACACGCACAGGCACACACACACACACACACACACACACACATACACACTCACATACACACTCACATACCACTCCAGGGCCCTCACACTCACTGCCTCCCAGCACTAATTGAATGCCTCTCTTGACAAATGGATTGTTGAAACCACACCTGCAATGCACCATTAGGCTGTCCTCCTCTCTCTGATCCACCAAGGTCTCAGTGTGTGTGTGTGTGTGTGTGTGTGTTTGTGTCTGGGTGTGTGTGTGCGCGTGTGTGTGTTAGGAAAGGAGATAATGAAAGAGAGGGTGATAAAGAAAGAGAGTGAGAGAAAGAATGAAGAGGGAGTGTCGGAGAGGGAGGAATTAGAAATGGAGAGACAGAGAGAGCGACAGCGACATTCCTTGGAAATCATTTCAAGAGAAGCGACTTTGGATTTTCACTCAGGTCTCTGGAGAAGTTTGAATATTGCAACACGAACACATTAGTTGCAGTTATGTATTCACCCTGAAAGAAAATATTTCAATAAATGATGTCCAGTGTCATTTACATAACATTTACATTTAGTCATTTAGAAGGCGCTCTTATCCAGAGCGACTTACAGTAAGTATAGGGACATTCCCCCTGAGGGATGTAGGGTGACGTGCCTTGCCCAAGGACACACTTTCCTACTGATTAATAGCTCGATTCCCTAACCGCTCAGCCATCGGACACCTGTGTCCATATCTTTCTGCAGGTTTGTAGTCCAGTGAAGAACCTACACGAGACATATTTTGTTTATTTTATCCATCCACCCAACCATCCATCCAACCAACCAACCAACCATCCATCCATCCATCCATCCATCCAACCAATACACTTACAGTAACTACTAAACTTTACCTTCAATGCTGATCTCCACAGCATGTCTGCAACTACACACTTATGCTTCACCTATAAAAACATATCACCCACCACGGGGTACCACTCAAAGCCCATTTCAACAGTGTCGAGAACGGACCTCAGTGTTCGAGTCCTTAGAGACGCCCCACCCCTCCTCCCTCCACCCCCACCATTTTCCCTTTTACACACCTCTTCATCAACCGCAGCACCATTAAATACATCATTGGAGCGGTGATTAAAAATGAAACAGACTTAAATGCAGTAATCAATCATTGAATAGGTTAACAGGCTTAAAATACCAGACTGCTTCATTCTCAACCTGAGCGATGAGGGGAGAGTAAGCCGGTCTGGAAATCAACTGTGACAGTTATGTGCCAACGCGTTAATACAATATAGCGCTGGTCTGAGGCCAGTGTATCAACAGGGCATCATATTAGCTCCTGTCAGCCTCTGTGTGTGTGTCTGTTCGAATGTGTGTGTCTATGTATGTGCAGCGTTGTAGGTGCTTCTCTGTGTGTGTGTGTGTGTGTGTGTATGTCTGAATGTTCAGGATGACGTGTGTTTGCAATGAACGGGCCTTTCAGTGTACGTGTTTACATGTTGTTCTTTGGTTGTAGATTGTAATCCAGAGCGATGTAAACTCGAGCGATTTATCACGTTCTCCAAACGAACTGTAATAAATAAAGTGGTTGAACAAAGGATTTCTATTCTCCTTCTGCCTCCTTCTATCTTACCCTTTCCTTCAACTATGCAAGGTGAAATCTTATTCAAACCAGAACCCTTTTGTTCGGTTTGACCAAGCCTCAATATTATTTGAAAGCTGAGAGGCGTAGAGAAAGGATCGACGGTGATATCACTGACTTCAGCTGGATTCCAGCGGGCAACATGTAAAAGAAAACAAAACAAAAGATGAAAAAAACGGTTCAAGATGTATTTATTCAGGAGTATGATTTCCCGACCCCCCTAGCCTCGCTGCTTCTCGTGGCGAACCCAAACACACACGACGGGGAAAGAAGCCGTCCTTCTTCTGCCGTGTTGACATTTCTAGCGCGTGAGGTAAGGGGCGAACAAGCGTTAGCGCCAACGAGGTTAGCTAAGAAAGCAAACCTGGCTAATCGTTGCCTCTCTACTGCCTAACTAAGCATGACCGCGGGCTGTGGGGCCAATCAAATGATTAATACTGGGATTATGGAAGGCAGGCCTGGGTTGTTTCCACACTGTTCACCTGTCAACCAAGCCTGGTCGTGGAGTTCCTTCAAGGCAGTGTGCCCAGACTGACATGTGCAGCGGGTTGACCATGCGAACACGGTGAAAAAGTTACATTTTGTGAAACTCCAATGTCTTTGTTGTGTGTGTCTTGACGTGTGTGTGTGTGTGTGTGTGCTCGTACTCGCACGTAACTTTGTCTCAGTGCGATTATGCAAATGCAATTAGAGTCTCTTTATCTGTTGAAAGCTGTGGGGATGAAAGGGAGGCAAGCTTGACCTGCTACAGATCACATCTACTAGCATGTGTTCAGCACAAGAATACCAATGTTACTCCATTAACCCTGGGAGAGGAGGAGAGTTAGGAGGGAGGGAGGGAGGGAGAGACAGAGAGAGATCTCTCGCTCTCTTCTCGCTCTCTCCTCTTCCCTCTCTTCCTCTCCTTCCGTCTCTCTCTCTCTCTCCTCTATCTCCGGTCTATAGAGTCAGGCAATTCCACCTATATTCTGCGCCTGCCTAATTTCTTTCTGTCCTTTTTTCTCTCCTCGTCTTTCGCTCTCGCTGATTCCGTCTCCCTTTCTTTAGCGCCGCGGCTTGCTCTCTCTTCTTCTTTTTCTCGGTCTTTCGTTCTCTCCTTTGAGTTCTCCCTTCGGTCTCCTCCAGCTCTCTGCGCGCTGTCCCGTTTCTTCGGTCGTGCGCCCCTGGCTAGTTCTCTCGAGTTGTCGCGCTCGATAGGCCGCGTTGGCTTAGTCTTCTCGTTGTTCCGTCTCTCGCTCTCTGTCTCTCTTTCTTCTTATTCGCTTTCCTCTTCTCTCTCTGGGTTCACTTCGAGGATTACCTCTTCCCCTCTTTGCCTTTCTTCCCTTATCTCCTTTCTCCTCTTTTCCCGCTATTTCCCCTTCTTGTCCGCCCTCTTTTTTTCCGCAGTCTCACTCCCCCGCCGCTGTTCTTTTCCTTACCCATTCTCCCTTCATTCTCTCGCTCGGTTTTTCTTTCCTTGCACTTCCTGGATCTGGTGGCTTCTAGGTGTGAGTCGGAGAGAAAGCTAATCAACACTGCATTCAGTGGGAGGCACATTGTGCCCCACATACAGGAGATTTCTATGTGCTAATGACAAACATCATCACCACACAAGGTGCTGAGACATGTGTAAAAAACGTATTCTTCCGGATTTGTTGTTTTCTTTCGAGAACATGCGGTTTATCTTCCTTTATGTTTTCGTTCATGTTTGTTCTCTGCATGTGGAAGGCCAATCCCCCCGTGTGACTCCAGAGTTGTGAATCTGGCGCGAGTCGAAGCACTGCATCTGGCTCTCGGTAATCGAATACGTGCTGCCGGTTTAATTGTGTTTGTTCCTAATTCACGAGGACTGTTGAAGAGAGGAAGGCCCTTATGGCTAGGATGTAGCCCTAGGACCTGCTACAGGGCAGGGAGAGGCAAACCAGAAGGGAGAGAAGTCCGCTATACTCGTGCTTCGTGTCGAGCATGACACAGCTAGGCGCTTGCTTTCTCTTCGTTTCCAAACGTTCGATGAGGCTCACAGATTGTCGGTTGATTCAGAGCGAACTGACGTCGACGAACAAACAAGTTATGACATGTTCCGGTGAAGTCTAAAACAGGAGGCCGCGAGTGAGTGTGTGTTTGCGTGCGAGTGTGTGTGTGTTGGCGTGCGCGTGTGTGTGTTGTGTTTGTGGCCGCCGAGCAGAAGAGATGCGTGCTGGCACATACGTGGAGATAACACCTCTGTGTGTGTGCTCTTTAAGGATACTTCATTTTGTCGCTGGCGGAGAAAATGCCGGGGCCGTATGACTCGGAGGAAACGCAATGTGACAGCGCTGAGGACCATGTGGGGGCAAGTGTGTAGAGGCCCTGGTGTGTGTGTGTGTGTGTGTGTGTGTGTGTGTTGTGTGTAGTGTGTGTGTGTTTGTTGTGTGTGTGTGTGAAAAAGGTTGGTGGCTTTCTGCCTCGTGTTGTGTACGTTCAAACACGTGCATGTGTACGTATGTCTGTGTGCAAAATACTATGGATCTGTGCCTTGTCTGTGCGTGAGTTGTGTGTGTGTGTGCGAAGCCTAGCCGTGCGTATGTGTCTACGTCATGTGTGTGTGTGTGTGTGTGTTTTCGCTGGCCCAGCGGGTGTTGTTGTTGTTTGGGAGGGAAAATCAGCCATATCGTCAGTCAGACCAGAGATCCAAGATGACAACTCAGAGGAAGGCAGCTAAAACCCTCCCCATCCCAATCTGTCCTCGAACCAAACAATTCCCCTCTCGCCCTTCAGCGCGTCTTCCCGACGAACACGCGTCTCCCACTCCGCCGCTCGCGTCCCTCGCGTTCAAAAACGGCGCGGCGCGAGCCCAATCAGCATTCGCCCTCCGATGCCGACCTCGGCGACTGAAGAGACGGCACTCGCTAAGATCGTTGAGTCTTGATCCTCTGAAAGTGACGTGGAATGTTTGAAATGAGTGGCCGAGTCTCACAGATCCACGCCGGAGACAAGGCGGCGGGCGCCTTTGATGTGTGAGGAGAAAAGCACATGGATGTGCCTACGAGGCTCGCGGGTCTGCTGCTATTATCCAACGCTAATGGGCTTATCAGGGGGAACCTGAGTCTGTCAGGAGAACCAAGGGAGAGAACGGGAGAGGGTTTAGGACAAGAACAGGCTATATTGTTATATACCTTTATAGTGTTTATTACACGAATCGATGTTATCGACTTGATAGTTTTAGACATAAATTATATTTGTATATAACTTTATATTTGTATACCCCTACCTTTTATACATTTTTACCTACCTCTCCTTTATCTTTTTCTTACCAGCCCTTCGTATTTTTCTACTCCCGTATCTCTTTTCTCATCTTTTCCGTCCCCTCCCTCTTCCTTTTATCTCTCCCTTTCTCTTTTTACATGCCACTCCCCTTTCCTCTTTTTCGCCGCCTTTGTTTCTCGTTTTCTTGTCCCCTCCCCTTTTCTACTTGTTCCCTGCCCCTATCCCGTTCTCTTTTTCCTTCCCCCGTCCATTACGCTTTTTGTGTGGCGCCGCCCGGGGCCCTTCTCTACCCGTTTCTTCCGTCTCCCCGTCATTCATCTTGTTCGCTCCCTTTACGCCTTTTGCGTCCCCTCCACCCTTCTTCTTTTTCCCCCTTTCTCGTTTCTCTGCCATACCCTTCATCTTTTTCTCTCCTTTCTCTTTTTCTTCCCCCTCCCTTCTCTTTTTCTCTCCTTTTCTCTTGTGTCTTCCCATCCCTTCTCCTTCTTTCTCCTTTGTTCTCTTCCCTTGCTCTTTTGTTTTCTTCCCCTCCCCTTCTCTTTTTCTTTCTTTGCCTACCTTTCTCTTTTTCTTCCCCGCGCCTTCTTCCTTTTTCTGCTTTCTTTTTGCTCTCCCCCTTTCGTCCTTTTTCTTCCCCTCCCCTTCTCTTTTCTCTCCCTTTATCTCCTTTTCTTCCCCTCCCTTCGCCTTTTCTCTTTTCTCCTCCCTTCTCTTTTCTTCTTCCCCTCCCCTTCTCTTTTTTCTCTCCCTTTCTCCTTACTTCCTTTCAACCCTGTTGTTCGATTTCCACCTCCCTCTCCGTTGCCTTGCTCGCTCCCTTTCTCTTTTTTCTTCCCCCCTCACGTCCGCCTTTTTTTCTCTCCCCTTGCTCCGCTATTTCTTCCCCATCCCATTCTCTTTTTCCCTTCCCCTTTCCGCTTGTTTTTTCTTCCGCTTCACTTTCTTTTTCTCTCTCACCTGTCTCTTTTTCCTTCCCCCTGCCCGATCTCTTTTTTCTCTCCCTTCTCTTTCTTCCCCCTTTTTCTCTTTTCTCTCCCCGTCCCCTTCTCGCTCACCTTCGATTCCCCTCAAGAAAAGGCATTGTCTGTGCACTCGCACCAAGGTCTTTGGAGTTCCCCCCCCAGAGCTTTAATTAGCTTGCATTGTGGTTTAAAGAGCAGTGTCCCGTATCCCTCTCTCCGTCTCTTGTCGTTACGTCAGTCCCACCCTCTTTCTCTAAACGTTACAGTGATGTGTTTTAGCCTCGGTGGTTCGATTGCCTCAAAGCCTAAGTATGAACCGTGTGGTTCCAGGAAATGCGGATGAAGTTGCAAGGCCCCCAGGTCATGTGGTCAGTCTCAAATGTTGAATCCAGTTTAACCACACAAATGCTTCCCTATAAACGGTGGAAGAGAAACAATTCATTCATCAAACCTTGCAGTGTTTGATGCTGTTTTGAAAAGCCCCTATACACGCAAACAACAGAGAAGTTGTCGCTAATTGTTTCATTGAACGTCGTAAGAAGGATATACAATTAGAAGGGTATATTGTTTGCTCTTCCACAGGTGCCTTTTAGATTCATGTTGTCCAATTGTAACTTGTTTAACTTCATGCTCTTATGATTTTTCCCTTTGGCACTATTTTAATTTTTTTCACATGTATGATTCATGTTTGACTACTTGCAATGTTTGGGATATCTCGTTGTTATGATCAGTGACCTATGCACTTTTGTAAAGCTCTCTCTTGGAAGTCGCTTTGGATAAAGCGTCTGCTAAATGAATAAATGTAAATGTAAATGTAAATGTATAGTTATCTTACTGGGGAGTCAGGTGGCTAAGCGGTTAGGGACACGGGCTAGTAATCAGAAGGTTGCTGGTTCGATTCTCAGGTTGTGAAAAAGGATGTTGCGTCCTTGGGCAAGGCCTCTGGGGAATGTCCCTGTACTTACTGTACTGCAGAGGGTCTGCTAAAATGACTACATGTAAAATGTACCTGAATCTGCCTATACTAGCTTTGCAATTTGTATTTTATATTTATTTTAGAGAAAGCAGTTTAACAAACTGCCAGATAAGAAGCCATCTTCCCAAAACATCTCAGCGTTGAACCCGTCACAGGTCAGAGGGATCAGACCTAAATCCCTGTGGTTAAGTTACGGTCCTGTCCAAGTTGTAAATTCCCCTTCACTCCCTCTCACCGTGGTCAGCCACGCACCCCACCATTAGACTGCCAGGGTCGTCAATCAGACCACCACTCCCCCCCCCCTCTTTCCCCCAGGGGCCCTTGAAGACAGGGTTATGTTTCCATCCCCTTGCTGCAACTTTAGTCTAATCCCACTTTACACTAACCAGAGAAACTCCTGATGTATGGGGAAACCACACTGCCAAGAACATGAACTGTGTGTTTTGTATATTTTATCTAATGCATAGCCTGACAAGGTATTCTTGTTTAGTTTTTTTCCAAATAATGTTTTATGAAGCATGTCTGCGGTAGACTAGTAAATAAATCGAGATTCATAATGACGATGGAGCCCCGGTTTCCCAGAGCGTTTTAAAGCAGCCACGATGCGGTGATTAAGAGAGTGTTAATTACCTGTCATTATCCAGTCTCCACCTGAACGTGTCACTCTATCGACGCAGAGCACTTTTTTCACCCTGACAGAACTGGAAACGGTGAAATGGGAAGTTTCAAAGTAAACAATTAGAGCAGCGCTCGCCCTCCCGCGCTAGTGTGTGCGGGGACGACGCGGAGGTAATTCACACATAGCTACATAAGGCGGAATTATCCGCACGTTGGCGCTACACACTGGCTTTTTTTCCCACCTCTTCATTAGCGGCGCCCGCGGTGCTGCCTCTCTCTCCGGCGCTCGGAGACCGAAACGCAGGTGGTTGCTAGGAGACCTCGGTTGAATGGGGCGTGAGGAGTTTTCATTCAGCACACGGTTTTCTCTCTTCTAGGTAGGCTACGTGAGGATTTGAGGTTTTAGGTGCGTTGTGGAAGACAGTAGAAACGAGGAAGAGGGAGAAGCCGTGCTTAGCACCTGGGAATCGCGGGGGATTGAGTTGAAGGTAGAGAGACTCGTCTGCAGACTTGATCCAATTCTTTCTGTCTGTGTGCTTTTCTTACTCCGTGCCTGTACTACTGCTAAGGTCCACATCCGTTTTATATCCAAAGTACAGGCTTTACCACCCTGAGCCCCCAAAATAATTAGACCAACCCTGAGGGCTTTAGGTATCTGTATGGAGGAACATTACTATACTTCATATCCAGTCAGATATAGGTATAACCCTATCTGTATGGTGAAACGCTTCATACCCAGACAACTGTCAGTTGGATGGAGCCTCAAACACACACACACACACACTCACTAACACCAAACACAAACAAACACACCACACAGGCCAAACAAATGACCAGTCTCTTACATATAATTTATTGAGTCCAAACAGCGGACGGAAAATGAGATTACCATTTCATTTCCTCTAATTATATGAAAATAGATCACATGACCGGGATGGGCAGGGAATGCATTCCTCCTACAGTCCTCTGCCAGCACAGCAGAATGACCAGCCTCCATGTGTGTGAGGCCATACGGACGGAAGTTTCTAGCACCCACAACTCTAATCTAATCACTTCTTGATATGTATGAAACGCAGCCCGGGCCAGCACAGCTACACACACATTCACGGCCTGCTGTGCTCTGTCTGGGTGAGCCTGCACGTAACTGGTCATGTGGCCTTGCAACCATGGTGCATTTTCAGTATACTTTACAAAGCATTTCACACCCTAGAACAACAATGCAAACTGAACACTTTTGTGGGTGGCAGAGGAGAGCTAGACAGAGAGAGAGAGAGGGAGACAGAGGGAGAGAGACAGAAACAGAGTGGGAGAGAGAGACAGACAGAGAGACAAAGAGAGAGAGAAAGGAGAGCAAGAGTGAAGGAAAATCTGAAAGAGGCTGGGTGCTATTTACATACCAAAGAGGCTAAAGGGTTTGGATGTGGTAAACATTCTCTTCAAGTCTCCCTCCAGCCCTGCAGCGGAAATAAGGACCCTGAAATTGCTCTCCTCTCTCTGAGGCCCATTCTAATTGAGGGGATGTTTCTGTGTGGGCCCGCCGCGCCCGCCTGTCTGCCCTCTGAGCTGCCCCTGCGTCTGGAGCAGGGCATCAGCTGTCTCGCGCTAGGAGGGCAGGGGGGGGCAGCTGTAAACCTCTGGCTGGACCGTCTGCCAACCCCAATTACATGGCCTGCCTGCCTGCCGTGTCCTGTCTGTCTGTTAGCTGGATGTCTGTCCTGTCTGTCTGTTAGCTGGATGTCTGTCTGTCTGTCTGTTAGCTGGATGTCTGTCTGTATGTCTGTCTGTTAGCTGGATGTCTGTCTGGATGTCTGTTAGCTGGATGTCTGTCTGTCTGTCTGTCTGTTAGCTGATGTCTGTTGTATGTCTGTCTGTTAGCTGATGTCTGTCTGTATGTCTGTCTGTTAGCTGGATGT
>CAEFZP010004469.1:0-29001 GCA_903064625.1 Mallotus villosus | reverse complement strand
AGGGCATGCACAGAGCCTCGGGGTCAGGCCACTTTGGTGTGACCAAAACGCTCCGCCGCCTCCGTCAAGGCTTCTATTGGGGCCACTTTCGGCGGGACGTAGAAGACTTCTGCAGAAGGTGTGACTTATGCACTGCACGGAAATGTCCAACAGGGCGGTCACATGCCCAGCTGCAGCAGCATCTAGTGGGGGCCCCCATGGAGAGAGTGGCTGTAGATGTGATGGGCCCGCTTCCCCGCACAAACAAGGGGATTGTCTAGAGATGCTCCGATCAGGTTTTTTGGTGCCGATCACCGATCACCGATCACTGAAATCAGTATCTGCCGATCCGATAATACCGATCACCGATCACGGTGTCGATTGAAGCATTCTATTTATTGTGTAGCATTATTTATGAAATGAATTATTCTTAACAACATTGGTTTTGTATTTTAAGTATTTCAATTACGAGACGAGAGAGTATCATGAATTGACAACCATCCGTTTTATTGCAGGGAACGTGCAACATTCCAATGTAGAAAAGCTCTCTCGCTTACTATAAAATGTGTAAATAATAATAAATAGAGATGCTCCGATCTACGAACGTTAGAGATAGGTATTTCAGGCCGCCAATGGTAAGAAATTATTCTTTTCTTTTTTTAAAGCTTGTGATTGGCTGTCTCTCCATGTTATTACATTTCATTGGCCCCCGTCTTCGGTGGCGGGTAGGTGAAACCACTGAGACAAAATGGCTTCGTCGGTCTGGCAATATTACAAGGTGTCGGAGAAAGATAATACATTTGCAGTTTGCAACGTCTGCTCAAAAGTAGTTCCCCGTGGAGGAACGTGTCAAAGGGGTTTCAACACCACGAACCTCATACGGCATTTGAAGGCTTGTCACATCAAGGAATTTGAGGAGTTTACGAAGTTGGCGAGCGTTAAGGCAGATAAAGACAAAGAGCGTGCAACCTCTTCCCAAACGCCACTCACTCAGCTGACTGTAACAGAGACATTGAAACGACAGCAACCATACAGCAATGACAACAAGAGACGAAAGGAATTAAATGCAAAGGTAATGGAATTCATATGCCTTGATCAGCAGCCGCTGTCTGTTGTGGAAGACGCCGGGTTTAAACGCCTTGTATCCTGCTTGGATCCACGCTATACGCTGCCGGGACTAAAATACCTAACTGATGTTTGTCTGCCGGAATTATACCAAAATGTCTACACGCACATCGAGAGCCTTATGAAGGACAACATCAGGGCAGTTAGCTTCACGAGTGACATTTGGAGTTCGAGTGTCTGTCCTATGTCTATGCTGAGCCTAACTGCGCAGTTTATTAATGAAAACTTCGAGCTGCCCAAAGTGGTGCTTCACTCACAAGAGTTTCCCGGATCGGATTTCTTACCATTGGCGGCCTGAAATACCTATCTCTAACATTTTATTGAAACGTCTCTGATAGTAGTTCTCGCAGATTTTATGTCATCTGATCGGCCAAATTTGATCGGCCGTTTTGAGAACGCCGATCAAAACCGATAATGGGAATATCGGCCGATATGGATCGGAGCATCTCTAGTATTGTCTACATCATCATCATCTTTATTGTCAGACTCAAGGTCCATAAAAAGAACACACAAAAACAAAAACACATTTTCATAAAAGACATGCATACCAATACCTCCACATTGGTGACTGGTAACGAATTGTACTGTAGCTGGGATTAGTCAGCACAACAATAATGCAATTCTGTGACGTATTAAGGCGACAGATACATTTGTACATCAGGTTCCTCAACAATGCTCTGAAAGTGCTGACACCTGCATTACAAAACAGGGCACTAGCACTACAGCTCCTAGGCCTCCTCAGTAGAATCCTGAAGCAGTCATTATAAGCAACCTGTAGCTTCTGTAGACTGGCCTTTTTAAACTTTGCCCATAGGGCTGCAGTGTACAGTGGAGTACAGTATGCTTTAAAAAGTTGGATTTTTACTTTTTCAGAGCACATATGGAATTTTCTTGTCAACATATTAGCTTGGGCATATAGCATGCGACACTGTCTATAAATATCATCATCATCATACATCTGATCTGTCATGTAGTGACCCAGGTATTTTGTTTTCCTACAGACTCCCAACACTTGTCCTGACAGATAGAAATCTGGAAAGCACAATTCTTTGTCCCCTTTGGTTCTGCATATCATAACAATACTTTTTTTAGCATTGTATTGCACATCATATTTCATCCCATAATCAGAACAAATGTTCAGTAGCTGCTGAAAACCAGCACTGCTGGGAGAGAGAATGGCCAAGTCATCAGCATACATGACATGATTTACAAGAGTGTTCCCAATCATACAACCAGTTTGGCATTCATTTAGTTGCTGAGATAATTCATCCATGTACAAGTTAATCCTCTCTGTGATTGACTACTTCACCAAGTGGCCAGAGGCCTATGCCCTTCCAAACCAGGAAGCAGAGACTGTGGCAGATGCCCTGCTGGGAGGCATACTCAGCCGGTTTGGGATGCCTGACACACTGCACAGTGACCAGGGGAGAAATTTGGGCGGCCTCCAGACGCCCCTGTCGTTGCCCCAGGCCCGGAATATGCGAGGAGGCTCCAGGACAGGCTTGAGTCTTACACGCCCAACCCAGGAAGTTGGAAACAATCTGATAACCTTGTAAGGACAGGCAAGCTCTGACCTGTGAATTAAATGTCAGGCCGACCCCTTTTGGCAGATAATATATTGACAGGATAAGAGTTGCATGTCTTTTGACTCGTAAAATTAGATATATATAAGATATATATTTAAAAAAAATATATATATATAAAGGCTAGATGTCTCGTCCGCGTTGCCGGCCAACAGAGTCGAACGTCCGCACATGGCGGCCATCTTACTACAGTCAACTCGCTCACCCATAACATTGTGTTGGTGCTACATGTACTTTTTAAATAACCATAACTTGCTCAATTTTTTACCGATTTTTAACCGGTTTTTTTTTATTAACATCAGAGATGTAGTTATGCCACTGCATACTTATATTACGTTTATGTTAATTATGTACTTTTTTTACAAATAGAATATAAGTATGCAGTGGCATAACTACATCTCTGACTTTAGTAAAAAATAGTAAAAAAATCGGTTGAAAATGTATTAAGTTATGGTTATTTTAAAAGTATATCACCAACACAAAATGTTATGGGTGAGCCAGTTGACTGTAGCAAGATGGCCGCCATGTGCGGACGTTCTAGACTCCGCCGTAAGACATCTAACTTTTATATATATCTATGATTACGCCAGCCTCGCACTGTCTCTGGGTCATTGTGACCCACTGCAGTGTCACAATGACCTAATACAAAAATACATAAAATACAATTAATATATATCATTACAAAGTAAAGGTCTCTGCAAATTATTCTAAGGTCGAAATGTGTCAGTATGACCTGTTTTAGGCTGAAATCTAAGCACTGTCATGTAATGTGAACTACTACACAATTTCTACACCAAAACCCATTCCCATGCATGGGGGTGTACAGAAGGCAACAACTGAGTAGAGAGAGGGGTTTGCTCAAGTCAGACAGTGTCACCTGGATGACATGGGTTGCCTATACAGACAACGAGGACAGCGTGAGGGATATCTAACCTTCATCATATACCATCAATCTGTCAACTAAATATGGAGTCTCTTACTTTTCTCCAGAGTGTCAGCCAGCTCCTTTTGGTTCATGTTCCTCAGGACGTGCAGTGTGATCTTCAGAGCTCCCTTTCTGGCACTGCTCTCCTGCTTCTGATATTCAGGGTCCAACACTTCCTGGTCCTTCCTCTGACTCTCTAAGCCTTCTGGGAAATCTGAACTCAGAATCCTCTCTATCCACTTCAGCTCTTTCTTCACAAACCTGATGACAGTCTCCTCAAGCACCTAAAACATGGAGGGAAGATATCAGATGAAACAGGAACTATCTACACAGTAGAACAACATTACAAGTATGATGTCTTGATTGTACTTTAGATTAACACAAAACTAACTGTAAATATGGAGGACAAGTCCTCATGGTGACTCTGGTCTGACTCAGACTTCTCCTGTTGATCTCTGAGGACAAAAGATTACATGACTTAACCACATGAACCATATGTACAAGGGCTGATAATATACTAAAGAGTATTTACATTTATTAATTTAGCAGATGCTTTTATCCAAAGTGACTTTCAAGAGAGAGCATTACAATAGTGCATAGGTCAGACACCATTACAACCTTCAAGTCACTACTCAAAACTCACCTGTTCAAACTTGCACACAACATATAACTGGTCCCTGTCTTGATTGTTTGTTTGTTTTGTTGTTTTGTTTTTTACACAATGTCTTGTTTTTAATGATTTTATGATGATTTTATGCTCTGTAAGGTGACCTTGGGTGCCTTGAAAGGCGCCTATATAAATTAAATGTATTATTATTATTATTATTAGATCATAAACAACGAGATCGCCTCAAAAACATTGCGAGTAGCCAAAACACGAAGCATACATTGTGAAAAGCAGATAAGTGCCAATGGGAAGAAACATAAGAGCATGTAGTTAAAAAGTAACAATATATTTTAGTATATCATACATAAACATGAGTGGTAAACTTAACTGCATACACACACAGACACCCTGTATCAGATGGATATCATCACTACCAAGAAAACCATCTTCTATATCACTACAAGACACTATTCTTTTAATACATTCATCAAAGATAAAAACACTGTCCTTCCCAGGTAAACAAGTGTGTTTCAACCAGACTCTGAAGAATGGCATCAGGGTCCACCTCACACAGGGCTGCATGTTTGCTAACCTGCTAGCCTGCTTTAGACACTGCAGCACTCCTCCACCCAGGAGGTTAAGACCTTCTGGGTGGTCTAAGTCTAAGTCACTGATCTCTCTTTTATTGTATGTTGTTATACTAAAACTCAGTATTGACATTACATGTAAAGTATTTTTAAATTGACAAAGTTACCAAAAAAAACTACCTGACACATTCACAAGCTTATCCGAGGTCGTTGAGTCTCTACTGAACTAGAGATAGCAGCTTTGAGTTATTGTTCTGCACAGACATGGAATTACCCAATGGTAGCCATGCATAAAGGCATTTTGTCTGTGAAAGTTGCAGTGTTGTGCTGTTTTTTCTTGTCTGTTTGTAGTGGTTTTGTCTCTGCGTTGGTTCAACATTCAACATTAAAGAGGAACACTGGACTGGTAGGTTGTGGTCCTGTCTCTCAGGTCAAAGGGTTTGATGTGCCTGATTGTGGTCTAGTGGTTAAACTATAGATACATAAAGAGAAGACCAACATCACATGTTAATAAAATAATATTAAATAACAGGTCCCACTCACTGTGTACCTCAACCACATGGTCTGCAGCTCTAACCCTGAGTTTTAGTAGGGATGCGATGAGGGAAACTTTAGTATCTACAGTCAGCAGCTTTAACCCTGTGTTTTAGTAGGGACCGTCAGCAGCTCTAACCCTGTTTTAGGTTAACCAGCAGAGGTCAGTACATACCCTTTCTCATTATAAGGCTCTCCTCCAGCACTGAAGTTGATAGGTCGATCTATAGACCTGTCACTCTTCATGGACACACAGATGGGTACAGATGAGGCTGGTCTCTGCTGTCTGATCCTGTCAACAAACACAGCCAGGCTATGGGTTCTAACCTTCGTTTAGAAGATTTTATAAAAGTCACATGATGATCCTGAATTTAATGAGTACTTCAGATATTTGTCACCGTAAAAATACACGTAAACATACACACACCCTTCCTTATTAGAAGCATAACAGTGAATAATAGCAGAGGTCAGTATATACCCTTTCTCATTAGAAGGTCCTCCTCCATCACCTAACATAATGGGTAGATCCATAGACCAGTCACTCTTCATGGACACACAGTTGGGTACAGGTGAGGCTGGTCTCTGCTGGATTGGGCTTCAACACAACAGAGACAGACCTTTAGTCTCTCATTTATTCTGACTAATGATGACAGTTATAGTTATGGCTTCTCATCTTACCTCTTAGCTTTGGTGTCCATGTCATGTTCCCCAGAGAGACTCATTTTAGAGACAGCACTCTGAAACACAGTAACGATTCATAAATAAATAATAATTAATAATAGGGAGACGGGCAAGTTGTCACAGGATCAAGTTGTAATACTGCTGTCAAACCGAGGTTTGGCACCAAAGGTTCAGAGAATGATTTTTCTTTGTGATCAGAGAAAAGATAGAGACAGCCTACATTAGATGCAGCAGTATTGAGTCATGAAATAAAAACACAAAAAAAATTACCTAACAATGCATTTTAAAAGCAAACACAAATGCATATTAAACTAGAGAGCATACAATTTCTGGGGAAATTGTGAGGGTGTGCCTGCTTGTCCGTCCCTTTAAGTTTTTCCCTTCTAGTGATATTTTCAAGCATTTAGCCTACTCATAGTCTATTGCATAATAATTCATTAAGAACACCCTTGGAAAGAAGCTACTGTAACAACGTTATCACTGGAAATATTTCAGATAGAATCGCGATTCAAACAGTAGCTCTATGTCTGCTAACTTATGACATGCCCCCAAAAACATAAATAAGCTTGACATTTATTTAGTGGAAAATCGCTCATGCATAAAAAGCTCAATAGCGATCATTGTCAGTAACAACGCAAAATGCGATATATAGACTTTTGTGGAGAAGCTGCCCCGGTAAATTGTATACTACAGTGTTCGTCTTGGTGTTGATCGTTGGTTGAACGTTACGTTGTAGCCTACGCTTTTGGCTGAAATTCAATATTGCTTTCATGAACAGATTGACAAGTTTAGGCTGTGTCAATGAAGTTCGGGTTAGTAGTCAGACAGTTTCACCTATTGAAATACTTTTGATTTAAGGGAGTGCCGAACATGTTCTGTCGCCGTTTGACTTCCTACTACTGTAAACAGCTGTGGATGTTTTTGTTAGCTACACAGTGTCTCGCGTAGAGCGAGACACAGCGTTGCAGTACTGGTTTGAAATCACAGGTAATGATTTTTTCAGCAACAAATCGTTTACTTGTAATCTAATGTCATAATAAATCGTACAACGAAAATGTATTTGTGAGTAATGTTTATTTTAACGATTGAAAACAGATGCATCATAGACCGCTGTAGTATGTCTTGCCCGGGCAACATAGGCTTATGTCATGATGCTAATGCTTCAGTGAAATAGTAGACTACTGTTTCCGAAAGTATATGTACTAGTTCATCAATAATATCAGCTTATATTGTACATTACACTTCACAATTGTGTTTCATATCACAAAGTAAAATGAGTAAATAGTTATCACCCTGGCCTCTTTGCTTGTGGCGTTTCTGCAGCTGCCTTGCAGTAGCGTTAAAGCTATAGTTAGCCTACCTATCTCCCAGAAGTTAACAAGATGCTAAACTAATGTTCTGCTAGAGGTAGTCACGCGTGTTTCGTGACGTTAGTAGCGTCAGTGACTGTGGCTAGCAAGTTAGCCAGGTAAATAAAAAGACAAGCAACTCAATGGCTACAAACTTTTGACATGACATTTTCTAAGTAATCAAAATATTGACGGATGCTAGGGGGGCGGCACGATACCATCCTTGCTGTCAGTCTTCTATGCACGTCGTATCTAATGCGTCGTTGCTAACATGTGCCGACGCTGTGACGTAGGCTATTATAACTGAGTAGTCTACCCTTTGCCGACAAAAGACACTTTTTGCCACAAAAACGTTGTATCCTCCTAAACTGTGCAACGGAACGAAAATCTGAATACAAGCAACTCAATCTCTACCAAGTCGAAACTTTTGACGTCGACGTTGTCTATGTAGCGCAAATATTGACCGAGTTTTAGGGGCGCAAAAAGAACTAGAAACGGCTGTTCCTGCGAAACAGCAGTGAGAATGCTGAAAACCTGAATGGGGATAGCTGACCGTGCTAAAAAAGCTGAAAATATTGTAGAAAGTTATAAGCTGAAGCCTCAAAGCGCCCGAAAGGTATTTTTGAAAGGGGCTGGAGCTGGACAAAGGCATAAAACTACAGAAAAGAGAAGAAACATGCTAAAAGAGAAATAAGAATTTGAACATTTAGTAGAAAGTCATTTGCTCAGGTTTCAAAAGGCCTGAAATGTATGTGAGTTAGGACCTGCAGCGAGATGAAGGCCGAAAAGTAGAGAAAAGAGAAGAAAAGAAAGATGAGCTGCAGGAAAATGAGAACATTTAGCAGAAGAACAGTTGCTGAAGTCTGGGTTGAACGAATTTGAAGGTAAAAGGACAACACTGGAATTACTTGAACTTGCTGGAAAAAAGGCAGAATTGATTAAATGGCTGGAAAAAAGTTGAAGGTTTAAAGAAGGAGATGGGAAATGAATCCTGTTCATATTTTGAATTTGTTTTCAATCGTTGTAAAATGAAGTCACGTAAAGATGCTAAATAAGTTGAGAAAAGGGAAAAAATTGCAGAAATGTAGTAGCTGGATCTCATCAGAGCTGCCTGGAAGTACTTGTGGAAGGTCGTGGAGCTGAATTAGCATTGAAAAACAAACAGTGCTGAACAATACAGTGTAAAGAAGTTCAATTGTTAAACAAATATATATTTAAAGAAGCCAATATGACCATTGGTATGTACTCTGATATTAGAAGGAAATGAATAAATTAAAGCGTGGATATCAACTCTAACATGGCCTGTATCTTGTATTGAAAGTGCTCGAAAATTAGCTCGTCTAATGTCCCAGTATGGTGGACCGAGAAAACATTAGTTAGTCAAAGCGGATGTCGTGGGAGAATTCCTACTGTGTTAGATTTACTGCTTCAAATTGAATAAGTTTTCGTCGGCGACCTTTTCAAAAGTGTCTGCGACATAAGTATAAATTGGCCTTAAAGCCCAATTTATACTTCGGTCGCCGACAGAAATGACATCACGGTCGACACTTTTAACCGTCGCTTGGGAGTGTCGCCTACAAGGAGAAATTTCTACTGGCGTTGATGTCGTCACATAGTGTCGCTCAAGTGTGATTGGCTAGATAGACGGCACGCGTCGTCATTGTTTGAATTTTCAGCGAGCGCTCAACAGCTGTTTTCTAACAGCTGTTTTCTGTTTATGATGGAAGGAATAGAGGAGATATTAGCGGAGCAAGTGAGAAAATATCCTCACCTGTACAATGCCTCTCTGCCGTTCTACAAAGACAGCCAAGTCTTACTTAATTCATGGGGGGAGATTTCGGAGACAATTGGCTTGACGGTAGTGGAGTGCAAGGCGCGGTGGAAGAAACTCCGTGACAGGTAGCTAACTAGGCTAGCTACTACTGTATAGCTAACGTTAAATTGTTCCTGGTGGTGGCTAGCTAATGAAGCTAACAGTCAGAATACAAATAAAATAGCTAGCTATAATAGATAGTGTTAAGTTATTTGAATAAAGGTCACTCATAATAGTAGCATGTACGTGTACAGGTATAACAAGGCCAACAAGAGGATGGCGGGGAGAAGCGGTGATGCCGGAGGAAAGCGTGTCCCCGACATTTATCTAAGCCTCTCATGGATGCACGATTATGTCAGGCTCACCAACAACACCAGGACAAACTTTCCGGAGAGAGACGAGGTGACAGTTAGTAGGCTAGTATAATTGTGTCATTACGCTGCAGTCAAACATTATATGACAGGGGCAGCTACATTGAAGCTACTACTAGTTTGTTAACCCTTTAAATACACAGTATAAGCAATCTGAAATGAGGCACAATGCTCGAAATGATTGGAATCATGCCGAAATTACATTTATATATATATATATTTCCTCTCAATGTGGTATTCAATGTGCAATGCTTATAAAATAAGGCTTTACAATATTTTCCATTGCCTCTTAGTCAGAGAATGAGGAAGGGACTATTAACAGGGAAGACCTGGATACAATCTTCCCTGGGACCAGCACAGCACAGCCAGCTGCAACACAGCCAGCTGCAACACAGCCATCCCAGCGTAGAAAGAGACAGAAAATGACAGAAGAGGCAATCATGGAGAGGCTGGAGGAGCTACGGAGGATCCGGGAGGAGAGACAGGCCCGTGCTGAGAACGAGGACATTGTTTTTGGCAACATGGTGGCCAGCATGCTCCAAAAACTGCCCCCACAAAAGAAGAGCGAAGCAAAGTTTGCCATCCACAGAGTATTATTTGAGCTCGAGCAAGCAGGGGAGGAGTAGTCTCACAATAAAAAAAAGAAATCAACGATTTTGATGAGATGTATATTATTATTTATCATTGCAGTATATTATTATTTGGGCCTTATTAGTGCAGTTATTGTTGTGGGTGGGGATTGAGGAGACCTCTTCTGACATGATCAAGCTGCCAGGGTACATGACCCAACTGTCAATAAGAAAAATGGCTGTACATTTTGAGAGAGATATAAGAATAATAGAGAGCATGTCAGTGGAGGAGGAAGTTGATTTATTAGAGGAAGAGGAATTACTAACAGAATTACTGTTAGCGAGAGATCAGGGGCACAGAAGGGAGAGACGATGGTGTGTTCGTCCTCTTAACAGGACTCGAGAGAGAGCCATGGAGAATATCTGCTAGTAAAGCAGATGAGGGAAATTGACTCTGGAATACACTTCAAATACTTCCGAATGTCATTTATGGTTGTGGCTGGGGATTGAGGAGACCTCTTCTGACATGGTCAAGCTGCCAGGGTACATGACCCTGTATTGTCTGGAAGTAATTCTTGAGGTCATCCCTGGTGGCAACGGCAGCTTGGGATGCCCTCGCGTTTGACAGACGCCCAATACCCATCAGGTTATTGTCCCCGGCAACCACCCGTCTCCACTCCCCTGGCTGGATCTCCTGAGCCGCTGACACTGTGTCAGTGAAGTTTGGGGGGGATATACCTGACAGATTAAATATGCACAAACACACATTTAACAGGGTGATGAGTTGGATTATATAAGTATAACAAGGCTAGACTTGAAGATCGTTGATTCCTATTTGATTCCTGTTGCTGCTATTACACCTGAATTTATAATAATACCTAGTGGCCATGGAGTTTGCAGCATCTGTGTAACACAGGTAGTTGTGGAGAGCCGCACAGGCATTGACCACATCAACCACCTTCTTTGGGTTGAATTCGATTAGCCGACCTAGGACCCTCCATCGCGCAGACATGATCCCAAAGGTGTTTTCGATCACCCTCCTGGCTCTTGAGTGCCTGTAATTGTATATTTTTCGACTTTCATCGAGATTGGTACCTGCGTATAAAAGTAATAGAAGACACAATGCTTTGTATGATTTTCGTCAGAGGCATCTCTCATAGTTAGAGATTTATTAGAGAATATTTCAGTCTATTTTTGGGTTTAAGGGTCAATAAATAGGTAAATGTTCAGCATAATAATTTGAATAAATAAGTAATACATTTCCTGTCAACTAATTTCCTAGCCTATTATTTAGCCAAAGACATAGGAAAAGGGGGAACCAATATTTCGTTCCGCTTGGGACTTATTGGGATTTACTTGTTGCCGTCCAGGTTATTTTTTACCGGTGCACAAATCATAAGAGCCACACGAGGTGCTGTGCTTGGTGCCTTCAAAGTTAGGGGAGTAACAACATGAATCTTACCGTAAGGACGCATCAGATTTACGTGCAGGGGGAAAGCCGCATCTCCCAAAAAGGTGTGTGGGATGGGCACTGCACTTCCAGGAAGATCGGCTGGTGTAGGAAGATCGAGTGTCCCCTGAAGAAGCCCGTGCCCAAACCGACTAGCCTGAAAACCCCCCCCGTCGCTCTGCCTCCCGTAGGCGCCAACGTCCAGCATTGTGAACCGGTACTGGGCATCGCAAACTGCCATCAACACCACGGAGTGCGTGCCTTTGTAATTAAAGTACTCGCTGCCGGCAGATGGAGGGGCTTTAATTTGAACATGCTTCCCATCAATGCAACCAATGCAGTTGGGGAAGTTCCACATCCGCCAGAAATCCCTAGCTATTTCCTGGAACCCAGCTCTGGATGGGTAGGGGATGTATTCTTCCTTCAGTGCCGTGTGTATGGCCTTGCAGACTTCGGACACGATGTTAGACACTGTGGCCGACCCAAGTCGGTAGCTAGCAGCCACACTCTGTTGTGACCCTCCACTTGCCAGGATACGGAGTGTGACTGCCAACCTCTCTGCTACAGTCACAGGTGATGAGTGGGTGCTGGCACGCTGGATGTAGGGACGGATGCGGTGGACCAAGTCGTCGAACCTACTGGCTGACATTCTGAAGTATTTGAAATGCATTTCAGGGTCCATTTCCCTCATCTGCTTGACAAGCAGATACTCTCCGTGAATTTCTCGAGTCCTGTTAAGAGGACGAACACACCATCGTCTCTCCCTTCTGTGCCCCTGCTCTCTCGCTAACAGTAATTCTGTTAGTAATTCCTCTTCCTCTAATAAATCAACTTCCTCCTCCACTGACATGCTCTCTATTATTCTTATATCTCTCTCAAAATGTACAGCCATTTTTCTTATTGACAGTTGGCTACAAAGCATTAACAATGTAACCATAGAAATGAATGTAATGGTAAAATGATTGTTTACGTCGTCCGCCTACGTCAGTACGTCGAGTGTCACGCGAACGTTGAGCACAGGCGACGGTTTGCCGAAGTATAAATGCAGCAGCCTGAGCGACACTTTTTTTTTCCGTCGACGACCTTTTCAAAAGTGTCGGCGACCGAAGTATAAATTGGGCTTTAGAGTTAGCTAGCTTAGCTACAGTACCCCAGCCCCGGTTTGGCTGTTCGTTACAGCCAGCTATGACAGTCTTGAGCCTCGATTTTTTGTAGTTTCTGGGAAACTTGCTCAAATAAACGATCTAGCTAGATTATGTACACTTTAAACTCAATGTACATAGCGTCACTGTGTCCAATTCCGACCGCCGAAAGCTCCTATTGTCCAAACCCGACCAGGCAGTATCAGGTCTTTTTTCCAGAATTATCTTCCGCGATCACCAGCAAAGTGTACGTAGTATTATTTTATGCATATCAAACAATCTCTGTGTCGAATTTCATGAACATACATGGACGTTTACATGTCTAAATACTATAGGAAAGTTACTTTGATGAGAGAAAGCCGAAAGACCACTCGGGCGACGCATGGGCGATGATCTGTACTCTGAAAAAAAATTCAGTATTGTCATCGTACTGCTACTATGGGTTAGGATATGAGTTTATTTCAACGCTAGCATAGCACTACTTTGTCTAGCCAACGGAAATGCACCATAATTTCTGACGATCTGTAGTAGAGGGGAGGAAGGGAGGGGGGCAAATAAACACATGGTGCCAGACATGGTAGGCTATCACACCGTGTGTGGGTTAACGAGGAGCTGGATAACGAGGATCATTGTAAATCTTAGCCTATGTTTCCAGATTAATGTTGTATTTTCGTTAGTCTGTTTAGTATTTAAATAAATGTTCACATTTTTAAAGATTTGCACAAGTTGTCTTTTGCTAACCGTCCTGTTATCTTTGACCCCATTCAATGTTTAACGTCTCTAAATATAGGATTGACTTTTGCTTCATATTTCATGACTTCCTAATAAGATATCTTATTTTGAAGGACATAAATACGTTCCCGGATATGTTGACAGCATTGATGGTCAGTTTGGTGACCCTGGATCAAGTTATTATCCCTGGAAAAACAGCAGCGACGAGTGTTGACTACGACGATTTAAGTGTGGTCGGGTTTGGACAAGGGTAGCGCACGGCTAACTTACCGGCGCCAGCGTCCTTTTGCCGGCTCTAGTAAAGGCAAAGCTAACTCTAAAATTAAAACAATATTTAGCTCGAAAGGTAATAAGTTAAAGCCCATATAGCAGGTTAACCACCACTGTCGATGAATGGGTACATAAAGCACTCAAGATATGTATATTATTCAAGAAATCTCAAAATGGTGTCTCAAAATGGTGTTTAAGACCAGTTTTGTACGTTTTTTTGTTAGCATTAGCATATTAGCGCAATTCGGCGATGACGTCACGTTGGGGAGTCGTGGAGGAGAGTAGCCTCAGTCTAGTACTAGAACTATGGCAATTGACTGGGATGGGGAGAGGTGGCAATAACCACTAAAATGTACGATGGCCCGCAGCCGTATAATATCGAACCAAATAGACGAGAGAGGTCAAATGAGGAATTGCCTAGACCTGATGGCCGCCAAAGCCAATTAAATGGATGGTCCGAGGAGAATGAGTGTAGAGTTGGTGAAGTGTCCTGCTGAGTTAGCAACGGCAACGCAGCAAGGAGCGCTGGAGCTTGTCTACGGACAGCAGTGCATACAATAACGACACATTGTTTTACTGTCAGTGAATAGCACCGAGTGAAAGTCAACGTTTTCTTTATTTCTACAGTAGTGACAGTTATCATGTCGTTAGTTCAGATAAGTAGCTCTTATCTAGATCTAGAAGGCATCATGCTAGCTATGGGCTAATTTACTAGTGCCACCTGTGAAATTCTCCCCCCCAAGTCAATCCCTAATTAAATCTTTTCCCCGACGTTGTAAACACATTTCCGATTAGATATTCCACGTTTTGAGTTCCGTAATAGTCACGTTCTATCGGGAAAGGGGAAACTAAATCAATAAACTAAATCAAACACACACAGTTATGAAAGCCGTTTGATGATCACTCGTGATCCAAACACTAGCCATGGCGCGCTATCTAGCTAGATATGACTAGCTTTTGGACATAGCTACTTAAAAACAATTTTGTTTTGGTTCATATTCATGAGTCACGAAATGTGCTTTTCTAATGTCATCGTATCTTAAAAGCTCCGTGTACCCCGTCCACACTACTACGCGTATACCCGGCGTTTTCAAATGTCTCCGGCTAGGGGAGCGTATTCGAAAAGCTCCGTTTTCAGTGTCCGAATTCTCCGTATTAGTGTGGCCGGGAAGTGCAAACGGAGACATATGTATGCGTTTCTAAATTTACCCGAGTTAGTGTGGACGGGGCCTCAGACTTTTCTTATGTCACACTGATTATGACTGTAGTTGGGGGGTTCATATTATGGGGCTAGCTAACGTGCTCTGCAGCTTGTAAACATTAGCCTGAGATTTACCGTTGCCAGCTCTCGCTTGCGGCGGGCGGCACCGAGCCTTTCAGTGCTTCTCGGTCTCGGGCCAGGGCAGACAGAGAGTTTGTCACCCCCACAAACACAGTAGTTTACAATTTTTCCTACCTATACATATGTATATCTAGCTTTATCTCTATATCTATATATGTAGGCTAGTACTAGTAGCTATTTATTTATCTAGTGCTAGCTAGCTATGCTATGCTATCTGGCTGTCTGTCTATCTATTTCTCTCTCTATATATATATATATATCTATCTATGTTATCTATATATTTATCTCTTGATCTTTATATCTATGCTAATTATATATTCTATCTATGTATTTATCTATAAACTATCTACTGCTGAACACTCTTTCGTTAATCTCTCTCGTTGATTTCAATGGGGCTTTGGTCTATCGTCTCCCCAACGTGACGTCATGCAATGCATTGTGGGGGAAAGAAGAATCATTGCAAAAAAGTACCTACTTTTTCGTATTATATTACGTTTTGTGACACCCAACAACATCAAATACAATAGATAACAGTTAAAATGTTTATAACCAACATGTAAATAGCGCAAATTCGTTGGAAAAATCAACCTGCTATATGGGCTTTAAGGCATAACTTGACATAATGAAATCAGCTGAAAACGTGATACGATCATTTTAATAAATATTTGAAGTGGCATTTTAGCTAAAACCCGGTCGGGATTGGACACAGTGACGTTACCTTGTTTGGCCAATTTGGTCGATTGTGGAAGTCCAACCGTTTTTAGTTATGGAGAGCCATCGCGCTAGCTCAATTTGAAGAGACAATAACCGAAATGTTGCTAGACCCACACCTCAAACGAGTTAACCTAGACGCAAACCTATATGTCCAATCCAAAAAATAAGGATATTTTCCGAGACCCAAGACTCTGCCGAAACTATAGCTAGATATCCTGTATGTGTCTGTGCGGTCAGAAATACAACTCGTTTGGCAGTTTCAATCACGTTCATGGTGCGTGTCTGTTTGGTTACCACGGTGACGGCGCAGGTGTGAAAGCTAATTACAGAGAAAAACGACCATTTACCTAGCATTCATACCTCAAACAAGTTGACCTAGACGCAAAACTATACTTCCAATCAAAAAAATGAGGATATTTTCCGAGACCCAAGACTCTTCCGGAACCAGAGATGTCCGTTATTTGTCTGTGGAGTCAGAAATACGACTCTACCGGCAGTTTAAAAAACCGTCTACTTTCAAATTTATCTGACGAATTTTCACCACCTCTCCATTGAAGTTAGTAAGATCATTTGAAAGGCTGCCCTCGCTTCAAGGCTCCTATCTGAAAATCTGTTAATGTGAGCTCTCAAGCAGTTACATTGTCTGAAAGAGGACAAGTTTTCCTACATTTTAAGTTATAACTTGTTTCTGTAAGTTAAACTATATGAACGTTAGAGGAATTTGTTTGACAAGTTAGTTGAATATCGGAAAAAGAGCCGCAAGCAGAGTGTGCCACTCTGCTTCCTTAATCATTCATAAAACTCAAGAAGGAGCAACATTTTTAATGTATTTAAAACTGTCATCATTCAAAATTGGCTGAATATTTTAAAAAGCTGAATCATTTGGGAATAGCTGAATGTCCTGTGAACATTTTAAAGGTTGAATGGTGTCTCTAGCTGAAAGTATGCTGAAGTAGTTACGTTTGAAAGAGGAGGGAGCTTTTTAATGATTTGAAAGGATTTACCATTACTTTTAATGGGAGATTAAAAACCTTAATTATTTAAAAAGTATAAAAGTGAGAAATACCAAAAGTCATAGCATACATCTCCTGAAGGAGCTGAACGTTTTCATACAAACATTATAGGAATCAGTGAAAGTATGCAGGACTAGTTAAAGTGTAAGGGAAAAAAACAGGAAAGCAATAGTGAGAATGCTTAACAGCATTCTCACAATAAAGAGAAACAGGAAAACAATATTGAGAATGCTTAACATCATTCTCACAATAATATTATATATGTGAGATAACAAAGGTTGGCGCTTCATGCCGAAGCGCACACCCAATTACTTGGATTAAACCTCAGTCAGAGTCACATGTTGACACTGTGTCAGGTGCAGTGTTGGGAAAGTTCACTTTCAACATAAACTAGTTCAGTTCATAGTTCATAATTAAAAATTGTGATCTAAATTCACAGCTCCAAAAAATAGTTTGCTAGCTCCAAGAACTAGTTCAGTTCTTTTTTTCAATATGTTGCAAGCTATAATTGTTCTGAATTATTCCCACAGCCCATATAGAACCACAGACAGCAATCATTTTTATGAGTTTAACGCTGAAACTATGTGTCAGATTTCATCTTCATATCCAATTTTTAATCCTTATCCAAATCCAACCAGGATTTGCATTGAATCTGTCTGCAATACCGCTCTCGGCCTCTACGCAACTCCGGCGCTCTCCCACTTGCCAGGCATAGACAGTAGAAGAAAGCACACGCAGCGATTGACTGTTTGGGCAACCCTGGATAAAGGACTGTTAAAACGGTGTGTTTTTCGCCTGGAAGTCTCTAGAAATCTGGCACCTTATTGAACGAAATTAAAAAGAGTGAACGTGCCGTTCACAGACACCAGAATGAACGCATCACAGTATCGTTCATCAGGCAGTATTTAGTACGTTCAGTTCACGTTCATCAAAATTATGAACGAGTTCATTAACTTTCGTGCACAGGCACAACACTGGTCAGGTGTTACCCACGTCATTGTACACATGCTCCCTGTGTTGTTTCACATGTTGACACTGTGTCAGGTGTTACCCACTGTCATTGTACACATGCTCCCTGTGTTGTTTCACATGTTGACACTGTGTCAGGTGTTACCCACTGTCATTGTACACATGCTCCCTGTGTTGTTTCACATGTTGACACTGTGTCAGGTTAGCCACTGTCATTGTACACATGCTCCCTGTGTTGTTTCAGGGAGGATCTGTACAGCAAGTTTCAGGACAGTGTCTCTTCCTTTAAAGGGGTCACTGACTGCAAAACCGTTTTTACCTTGTCATAGTTGAATAACGACAGTTCGGTGGGTAAAATGAACATACAGTGAACCTCAAAGTCCATTGACACTTATTTCCCATGCAAATCTCAAAAAGAAAAAATCTAGCTGTAAAACGGTAGCTTTTGGAAAAATCCACCCGACTGACGTCAGTAGGGTATCGCGCATTCAATTGGCTCTGGTCTGTGTCTTTGTCATGCCCCAAAATGTACATCCAGACCAGCCCACTCACTGGTGTTCTTGCCCAGTCCGAGGTAGCGACGCTACGTTTCTAAACACATCAACATACCTTACTTAGCAAATGACTAGCTAGACTAGCTGTAGTCGGCATTAGAAGGGAAGCTTCCAAAAAAATTGCCAGAAAACGAAAGCAGTCTAGCCTTTTGCTGACGCCTGTCTAGATTATCTATTCGAAATAACTGGATAAAGGCTGTGCTAGATACAGGATACGTTAGCATTGCTAATAACTGTTACTGACAAAATCATACTACAGTTTGCGGTTCTGATGAACATAACTAAGGTCGGAACGCACCTCTTTTCAGCAACAGCTTCATAGCAAATCCTGCTTTACATATTCCCAGGTATTTAAAACCGTCCTTGGTGAAATGGTTCGCGCAACTGCACAGAGATCTTCTATGCTACGGTATAAACAAACATCAGCCATAACCGTCTAGTCAATGTTAACTAGACTCAAGCTCATCTGTTTTTCATCGGTGATTTGCAAGGAATGTAAGAACAGCTAGATAGCGAAAACACCTATAGGCCTACTGTAGGCATGTAAACCAGTTTAGCTTGCTAACGCAAGAGCATGAATGTGTTATGATTTAGCCTAGTTTATTGGCAATTGGATTTACGTTATTTCATGTTCCTGACTATATTTCATTCAAATAAATAACCCGTGTTGTTATGTAAATCTACAATTCAGATGCATGTTTGTCCAGATCTATTTTTCAGTAAGATAGCTAGAGCTAACTGAAGCTGTGTTGAATCACGATAGTTTGTATGCTAAGCTGTAGTGCTAACGTTACCCACCTAAGGCGATTCTGTTTGCTTCGACAACAGACGTGGAAACTACCGTAATCATTTCAAATTATATCTAGTCAATCTGTTGAACAGTGTTGTGTAGACACAATAGATTTATTTGTACGTTTTTATTTCAAGTCGCCACCTTCTTGTTTCAGTGAGTGCTGTTGGCCGTCTTTGCTCCGCAGCTTCGCTCGTTGTAAACCAACCAATCAGCGCACAGTTCATCTAAATACCAATGATATAAGGGAAAAAGCTAGCGTTTTTTCCCGGGAAAAAAATGCTGGATGTAAGGCATAGAACAGCACCCGGGCCATTTTCAGCCAAAACAATGTTACATACCCTATTCGGAGACCTTAAGGAACAGTGTAAAATACTCAAAAAACCCAGTCAATCACCCCTTTAAAACTGTTCAATGTCCACTCATCATTCTGCACACCACATTTATAAACTAATGATACTTCTAAATCTATGTGAATGAGTGTTCACTGTCCCCCCATGTTGTTCTACATTCAGTATGATCCTGTTCACCACACTGAAACACACCTGTGTTGTCTTGTGTTGTCGTCTTGGCTCAGGGACTCTGGTGGTCTCTGGTCTGGGGGGGGTTAGCATGGTCTGGTGGGAACCTGCTAGGAAGTTCCCTGACATACTTGGCAGGGACGTAGAAGGGCTTAGTCCTCTCATCCTTGCAGACGAGCCACCAGCTGTCGCTGGTCTTCTCCAGGAGGAGGTAATGTTCATTGGGTTTGATGGAGATGATGCTGCCATTTCTGTCTGTGCACAGGTACTCCACCTCCACCAGAACCACACCTTTGCTGCGCCTCTGAAAGCTCATTGCTACAACTACAACCCTGGGACCGAGCTTACCCCAAGGGACGGGGGTTGACCTACAGGTGCAGGCTGGGGGTTGACCTACAGGTGCAGGCTGGAAAGAGAAAGGGGCGTGGTTCAAACTCAAGAGCTGTCTTCCTAGGGAGGGAAAAGAAAACATTTGTTAACTGTACATATTAAAACACACAAACACACAGCATTTAGACACTATCGCAGGCACCGCGAAAGAAGGGCAAAAAGTTGCTGCAGCTTTTATCTAATGCAAGCCCTAGCAGCTTCTCAGCTTGAAGGAAAGGCCCTGATTGATCTTGGTGGTACTGGGATTGTTCTGGTCATTCTATTTCATGAACTTCATTTTAATATCCTATGTTTTTTAACAATATTTGTAGGGATACTGGGTAAGGGTCTTGTTGAAACCATTTAATGTATGACAAAATGTTTCACTGACACTTCCTTTATAGACTGACACTTTCCAGAAATACGCCCTGTCCCTCAGAAATATAATCATGCTCAACCCTGTGCTGTAACTTGGGATATTTCTTACAACGATACTTAATGCAAATGAAACATTCAGTAGTGTACCTCAAAAGCCATGATAGAGCAACACACACACACACACACACACACACTATCTAAGCTAAACTTAACCAGTAACGCATGATCGAGCAGCCAAAACACAGTATCTAAGCTTTTTCAACCCATTTCTACATTCCAGTCCTGTGCTGCTACTGGGTTCTGTCGAAACCATGTCATGTATGAGGAAATGCAGTTGTGTTTCACTTGACGCTCCCAGTAGGAATGATGAGTGTTAGGTGGAGTTGAGGGCCTCATGATGACTTATAAGAATGATGGGTAAATACAACATGATCTAAACAAATTCAAAACAAACTCTGGATGTTTGTCCTCCCTCACCTGCAGCCTACACCCTCTGCCCTGCCAGAACCCTCCTCTTTCTGCCTTGTCTCTGATCAGGGTCTTTCTCATGCTCAGGATACTCTTGCACAGTGCAAATGAAACATTCACCAATGCACAGAGGAACACATGGAACAGGTTTAAAAAGACCTAGCTTAAAATGTCAACATCACCTTTAGCTCGCCAAAAAAAAACATTTGCAAATAAGATTATTTTGGAACTACCACATTTACATAACCAATGGGTCCTATTGTCTTGCCTTGCAATGCTATTGGATAAATTTGGTCTTTCAAAAAAAGAAATGAGCAATTAAAGAGCTAAAGGTGACTTTTACAACAAGGGGTCTTACAGGTTTAAACTAGATGGTGTATTTAATGAAGGTTTATGTCATCATAGGTTGTCATTAGCCTGACGTTGTCATCCTCATAATTCTGGTCAGAATATGAGCAGAGCCTGTTTAAGGAGAGCCTTGCCACTCGTCATTAAGCCCCATTGTACCGAATTTTGTTGCAGTTCCACCAGAGTTCCACTGGGAGTGATCGCGGTCGAGTGCAGAATGAATGGGAGTCTATGGAGCTAAATTTGCCTCTTTCACCTGATTGTCGGTGAGGTGAGAAATCTCAGATTTTATTGTAGTTTTTGCATGTTCAACATGGATTATAGGTTGAAAATTGGATGAACGAGTACTTATGTCCTTTCGATTTCTTACAGGGTGAGTCGTTGTTGCCCGTAACACGCTAGCATTCTGCTAATGATGCTGATTGGTTAATGACGGACGGATTACGACAGGAGATCCCGCTTAATGGCATCCGAAGCGGAACCAGAATGTCAGAGCCCTTCTACGTGCATTCTCTGAGAATGTTAAGGTGGACTTTTTCGCCCAAGTTATTTTTTTGTCCGCAGCAACTTTTTGGGGGGGTTGCTGGCACTTTTATTTGACTTTATTTGACTATAGTTTTGAATGTACTGGACATTTACATGGCAAATAAATGTAATTTCAGTCCTTGTTGTGTTATTCTTGTATTCAGTAATACAGGATACATATTGCCACCTTAAAATAAATAAAAACAGCCAATGTCCTGCTCAAAAGTGATAAATATCAATACAAATTAGAAAAATACGAAAATGCCTCGCAGATGTGCAATGATGAATTGTTCAAATAGTGGGAAAGAGTTATGTTAAATTAATTTGTTCCCATTTTGTTATATTAGTTGTTTAACATGATATGCTCCTATATTATGCGGATTACAACCGAGTTTTGTATCCAACATTATTTTACACCAATGTGATTGGTTGTTTATTTTGTTTTCTGTATTGTATTGCATTCTGGGTCATTGACCGTTGATTTTTACTGAGCACATGCCATGGCTGCTGATGGACATACCGGAGCTGTGAAGAAAGAAATAAAGCTGCAAATGAAACATATGCAAGACGTGATTCTTTATCAAATATGACGGAAGAGAATGAAAACCCAACAGGTTATGGGCCCAGACGTGATACTACAAGAGGAGGAAGATGGCAAAGGTTAGTCTTCAACGGAGATGAAAATAACTTCGAACTTTGGGAAGTGAAGTTTCTCGGCCACATGCGAATGCTCGGCTTGAAGGACACAATACTCTCAACGGATGACGATCCGGATCCAGAAAAGAACGAAGAATGCTACGCGGAACTCATTCAATTTCTCGACGACAAAAGCCTATCGTTGGTCATGAGAGAGGCGGCCGATGACGGCAGTAAAGCCCTGCAAATATTAAGGAGCCATTACGCCAGTCAGGGTAAGCCCAGAATCATTGCCCTATACACAGAGCTAACTTCATTAAAGAAGGAGTCCGAAGAAACTGTGACAGACTATATCATCCGAGCTGAAAAGACAGTCACCTCGCTAAGAAATGCTAAAGAAGTAATAAGTGACGGACTGATAATAGCCATGGTTCTGAAGGGTCTCCCAGAACCATATAAGCCGTTCGCCATTCATACGACGCAGAGCAGCGAGGAATTAACGTTTATCCAGTTTAAAAGTAAACTACGAAGCTATGAAGAAATTGAAAAGTTCGACACAAAAACTAAATCGGACAATGTAATGAAAGCAGACATGTCATCCATCATTTGCTATGGATGTGGAAATCGAGGCCACATGGCAAAAGAGTGCCGCCAAAGAGGTGGGTCAAAATGGTGCAACTACCACAGAAGCACAACACACAGTGACGAGACATGCAGGAGAAAAACCAAGCATAAAGATGATGCCAAACAAACCACGGATGGACAGAAAGACCAAAAGGAAGAACAAACATTTGTATTCAAAGTCAGTCAAAAATTCCTTCCGGACAACATTAAAAGAAATGGACTAATGGTGGACTGTGGAGCAACATCACACATCATCACGGAGGAAGACGCATTCACAAAATTTGACGAGACTTTTAACCCAAATGCACACTACATGGAGCTAGCTGATGGAACCAGGATGAGCAACGTGGCATTGAAACGAGGGGACGCAGAGGTGTGTTTGCAGGACAGAGAAGGCAGATGCAGCAAGGTCACACTGAGGAAGGCCTTATTCATACCGTCATATCCACAGAGCATATTCTCTGTGAAAGCAGCCACAACTAATGGAGCCACAGTGACATTCCAAGAGGGACAGAATGAACTGATCCACAAAGATGGGACTGTTTTTCGCATTGAGGTGCACGAGAGACTGTACTACTTGAAAACGGTAAATAACAAACAGTGTGTTAAAAATACAGTAAATGATATGATGTCCACTGACAAAGTGAGTTTATCGTGTGATGTCAAAACATGGCATGAGATTTTGGGACACTGCAATATTAATGATGTGTTAGAATTACCAAATGTAGTAGAGGGTATGAAGATCACAGGTAACACAAAGATAGACTGCAGCGTGTGCACTGAGGGTAAATTCAACAATAGCAAAAATAAGAAAGCTGATGCAAAAGCTAGTGCGCCCCTGGAGCTGGTACATACAGACTTAGCAGGCCCCATTGAGCCAACTTCCCGAGATGGATATAAGTATGCTATTTCATTCACAGATGATTTTTCAGGGGCTGTGTCTGTTTACTTCCTTAAAACCAAAAGTGACACGACACTAGCTACAAAGAAATTCCTTGCAGACAGTGCGCCTTATGGCAGGGTCAAGTGTATAAGATCAGATAATGGCACTGAATACACAAGCAATGTTTTTCAGTCACTCCTAAGGGAAAAGGGTATAAGACATGAAACGTCATGTCCATACTCTCCCCACCAAAATGGGACAGCTGAGAGACAGTGGAGAACCCTGTTTGAGATGGGAAGATGTCTCTTATTAGAGAAAGGGTTACCAAAAGTATTGTGGCCTTATGCTGTACAACATGCTTCACATGTTCGAAATAGATGTTACAATGACAGGACTGAAAACACCCCATATTTCATGTTAACAGGTAGGAAACCAAATCTGTCAAAAATGTGGGTGTTTGGATCTGACTGTTATACTTACAAACATGATCATAAGAAACTAGACCCTAGAGGTGAAAGAGGGATATTTGTTGGACACAGTAAAAACAGCCCGGCTTACCTGATTTACAACCCAGACACAGAGAAAGTGTCAAAACACAGACTGGTGAAATTTGTTAAAATAAACAGTATTGAACAACAAACACAGACTGAATACGATTCAGAATTCCCGAGATACGAAGCCAAAAACCCCAGTACTGAGAATAATACTGATATGACAGAGAGTGATAATGAGGAGAGTCTGAGCACAGATTATACAGATGAGTCACAATGTGATGAAACAACGGAGAACGTAGTCCTAGATGACAGTGCAGACTCCAAACCTTGTCATAGTCAAAATACTCACCTAAAGAGAGAAAGAAAACCACCAAAATATTTAGAGGACTACATTACAGATGTTGAAAATACAGATGTATCCCATCTAAGTGTTAATTATTGTTACAGGGCAGTACATGGAATCCCCCAGAGCTACTGTGACGCCCTGAGGTCACCCGAGGGGCCAGGATGGGAACGGGCTATGAAGGAAGAGCTCGACTCACTTAAAGAAAATGACACTTTTGAACTGACCTCTCTACCAAAGGGTAAAAATACAGTAGGGGGGAAATGGGTCTATGCCATTAAAGAAAACGTTGAAAAGGGGAAAATACTTAAGGCGAGATACGTAGCAAAGGGGTACAGCCAAACAGAGGGCATAGACTACCATGAGACATTTGCTCCAACAGCTAATCTTACTTCAGTGAGAACCTTAATGCAGGTAGCAGTTCAAAACGACTTAATAGTCCATCAGATGGATGTAAAAACTGCATACTTGCATGCTCCAATTGATGAAGAGATTTTCTTAGAACAACCACAGGGTTTTGAAAATACATCTGAGTCAGGAGAAAACTTAGTTTACAAACTAAAGAAATCCATTTACGGACTAAAACAGTCATGAAGAAACTGGTACAAACTTCTTAATGATCATTTAGAAGAAAACAACTTTGTGAGAAATGAATCTGACCACTGTGTGTACAGAAAGCAAACAGATAGTGAAACTATCATTGTATTAATCTGGGTGGATGATTTTATCATTGCAGCTAGCAATAATGATCTACTCAACAGTTTCAAAGACACGATGAAATCCACATTCAAAATGAAGGATTTGGGAAAAATAACATGCTTCTTGGGCATCGAGTTTGAACAAGAGGAAAATAAAATAAAGATGAGTCAGAAAAAGTACATTCTTAAAATGTTGGAAAAGTTTGGAATGTCAGAGTGTAAAGCTAGATCTACTCCATGTGAGCTAAAAGTTGAGAGTGACAACAAGGAGGACAAATGCAATGATATGGCAAATCCAAAAGAATACAGGGAAATTGTAGGCAGTCTAATTTATGCCATGACATGTACGAGACCAGATATAAGCTGGATAGTAAGCAAACTGTCGCAAACACTGGCAAAGCCAAAAGCAGAGAACTTAGTGGCTGCCAAACATGTTTTGAGATACCTAAAAGGTACTTATGACTACGAACTATGTTTCACTAAAACCGATGACGACTTAAAACTAATAGCCTTCAGTGATTCAGACTGGGCATCTTCTGTGGAAGATAGACGTAGCACTACAGGCTACTGTTTTAGTTTAACCAAACAAGGACCTGCCATCTCGTGGAAATCAAAGAAACAACCCACAATGGCATTATCAACGTGTGAAGCCGAATACATCGGCATGGCAAACACTACTCAGGAAAGCTTGTATCTAACCCAATTGTTAAGTGGTATGGATAATAAAGTCTACAGTTGCACAAAGATCCATGGAGACAATCAGGGTGCCATTGCACTGAGTAAGAATCCAGTGCACAGACAGAGGTCTAAACACATAGATGTAAAATATCACTTCATTCGTGATGCACAAAGGGAAGGCAAAATAGTCATTGTTTACTGCCCATCAGAAGACATGGTTGCAGACATATTGACTAAACCTGTATCAAAGATTACAATGGTTAAATTCAAAAGGTTCTACTTTGGATGTTAAACATGTAATGTATGGCTTTGTAAGATGAGAACAAGTGGGGGTGTTAAATTAATGTGTTCCCATTTTGTTATATTAGTTGTTTAACATGATATGCTCCTATATTATGCGGATTACAACCGACTTTTGTATCCAACATTATTTTACACCAATGTGATTGGTTGTTTATTTTGTTTTCTGTATTGTATTGCATTCTGGGTCATTGACCGTTGATTTTTACTGAGCACATGCCATGGCTGCTGATGGACATACCGGAGCTGTGAAGAAAGAAATAAAGCTGCAAATGAAACATATGCAAGACGTGATTCTTTATCAAATATGACGGAAGAGAATGAAAACCCAACAAGTTATCCTACTTCTCATTTCCCAAGGACGAAAAAAGGTAACGTATGTGTTCCTATGTTAATTGCCAGAGCCTACCTGAAATTACGGGGTTCATATGGGAGGGAAAGTTGGCTAAATGCCAAGTGGGCTAATGTCCAACTCAGCCAATTTGCAATGGCTACCACCGATAGCAATGATACGTGTTGGGCTCTTCCCTTACTCGATTAGGCCTACTGCATACAAATGGTTTTGTTAATATATTTAAATACGGTAAATACTTAACTGAATCACCCTCTACAGACTGAATGGGTTTCTTAAGAGTTACCCAATATGTGGCCTGATGACCTTGCATAGATGGAAGTCTACACCATATCACTTAATCCTAAACAAAATTGATGTATGTCGTGGGGAAAGTTCTATTTGCACTGTGTAGATCTGAATTGTCAAGAGATGCGGTTTCAATAGTTTATTTAGTTTGTACAAATTAAGAATGAACAGAGTACTCTGGACCCGTCATAGTAAAATACATGCAGATGTACCTACACGTCGTTCGAGAGTGGTCCAGAACAAAGGAAACATCTCCCTTTTTATGAAAAAATGTAAATAATCAATCAACACAGTGGACAACATTTCTAACACGTGTAATAACAGAGAGAGCCGGACCTGTGTTGACATAGCTCGAAAGAAAAGGAAGAGACCCTAGCCCGTCTACGTATATATTAGACAGCTTACCGTAAAGCAGTATCTCTGGTCGTAAAATGTGTATGACGTCACTGACATTTTAAAAAGTCTTTTTAGAACACAAAAACGACTTAAAAAAATCTATCACCCAGCAGTTAGTGCTTTTTTGCCTCCCCTTTCGAATTCCAAATTCAAATTACTAGAAAAAAAAATATCCTGAGAAAAGTGGATTTTTAGGGGTATAGCTCCATAGACCTCCATTCATTCTGCACTCGACCGTTAGCGCCATCATATGGAACTAGTGTGGAACTGCAACCAGTTCAGAACCCGGAAGTATCCCGAGAGTGGGAGTTCTCTTAGATCAGGGGTTTTCAAAGTGTAAGACAGTGAGCCTCCCTTGAGAGAACATCAAGTCACCGGGGCCTCCCCCATTTTAACGGGGTCATAGAATGATTTTTTGGGCATATTTCACACTGTTCCTTAAGGTCTCCCAATAGGGTATCTAACATTGGTTGGGCTGAAAATGTTCCGGGTGCTGTTCTATGCGCCCTAATGCACCCTGTGAAATAGCCCTGGAATAAAACAAGAGGGTTTCTTCTTTCTATGGTATGCTCATGAATATATAGATAAGCTGCGCGCTGATTGGTTGGTTTACAACGAGTGAAGCTGCGGAGCGAAGCGCAACATGGCCAACAGTAAGCCTACTTACCAGGGGTGAAAGTAGTTTTGTTTTCTTGGTGGTACTATGATGCTGGTTTAATGCGCGCGCTTTGCGCGCGCCGAAAATTTCACTTAGCCTAATTATTTATTATTTATTTATTTGTATATTTACTGTATTATAGTCTACTTATCAAGCATTCACTAGGACTTCTTATCACTCTAGTATCACTCTTTAACCCACCTGTATCTGTTTTTGCCTGTCTAAATGTCACACGTGATATTTAACCTCTTCTGGGTCCAAGCGCTCCGCTCGTCCAGATCTAATAACAATGGCGGAACCTGTTAATTTATTTACGATCACGTCCTACTTTAGTGATGCACCCTTGCTCACACAGTTTGTCATTGCATTTTATTTTTAACCAGTCGTTGTCTTGGGGCCCCAATCCAGCTCGGCGCCCCAAGCAATTGCTTGTTTTGCTTGCCTTGTCGCGACGGGCCTGTGCGTGTGTCGGAATTTCTTACCGGTACGGCGTACCGGCCAGTACCGGCTTACTTTCACCACTGCTACTTACTGAAACATCGAAGGTGGAGACTTGAAATAAAAACGTACAAATAAACCTATTGTGTCTGCACAACACTGTTTTCAACAGATTGACAAGACATCATTTGAAATGATAACGTTAGCGTAAGGGGTCCCATTATCGTCCACCGAAAATAGTTATGCCAACTTCTCCTTTTTTCGGTAAAATGTTAGCTCCATTTCCTGTTTCCTGAGAGATTAAATGACATTAAAATATGTATATATTTTTGTGTATTCTATTCCATACATCTACGTAATGATTATTTTCCAGTAAGCATATATTTTTATTTTTTTGAATAATTAAAAAATATATATTTGCCGCCACCCCTGAAACGCTTTGCCGCGCCTCCCCTGAAACTCTCTGGCGCCCCCCAGGGGAGGCGCGCCTCACACTTTGAAAACC
>CAEFZP010004466.1:0-22751 GCA_903064625.1 Mallotus villosus | reverse complement strand
CTGTGACAGTTGCACCACAAACCCTCGAGGACTGCGACAGGAAACACAGGAACAGACACAGACCCTCTTCATCTATCTTATTAGAGATTTTCTCTTTTTTCTAAACGTTTTAAAACTCCTCTTGCGGCTCCTTAATGATCGATCTCCCTCTGACGCCTCAGAATCAAACTTTTTCCCCGTGGTGTTTATCTGTGATGTGGTTGGTGTCAGTGTCCAATCACACGGGCTGAAAGATATCACTGCTGCTGTCCGCTATTCCAGACAGGATGTGACATCACCAGCGACATGCAATCTGAACTCTCCCCACTCCATAAGCTGTCAGCAGATATCTCCTTAGTCACGCCACGTTATGAACGAGTTTACTCTGGACGAGGTGTGTGTGTTTGTGTGTGAGAGAGCGCGTGTTTAATCAGTGTGTTTGTGTGCACGTGTGTGTGTCAGCCTGTGAGCAAGAATGTGTGTGTTCTGTGTGCCTTGACTGCTGGTGTGTTCACATAGGATGTGTTAAGTACAGATCACAAAAAGGAAAGTGAGGAACAATCAGATGGTGTGTGTATGTGTCTGGGGAAGAGATTGTGCAAACGTGAGTGGGTGTGTGACCTTGCAACAGCTGGCGATGGACAAGCAGCAACATTCATCGTCTATTCCTTTGACGTTGCCTCGAAGTAATTCCCGTTAAAGCGACTTCATTGCGATAGAGTCGTTGGAGAGAATAAACGTGAGGGCTCCCCCTCTCCGAGCATCGCCCTCGCAGACTATACCTCTCTCCTGCACGCCCTCTCCCTCGCTGCTATCCCTGCTCCCCTCTCTACTGGCACCTCTCCCTCTCTCTCGCTCCCCTCTCCTCTCGCTCCTCCCTCCCTCTCTCTCTGAGCAGAGACCTCTCTCTCGCAGACCCCTCTCTCTCGCTCCCCTCTCCCCTCGCTCCCCCTCTCCCCCCTCTCTGAGCAGAGCCCTATCCCCTCTCTCCTCCCCTCGTCCCTCTACTCTCGCTCCCCTCTCCCCCCTCTCTGAGCAGAGACCTCGGCCCTCGCTCCCTCTCGAGCAGAGACCCTCTCTCTCTCTCTCGCTCGGGCCCTGACCATTATGTAGTCCCTCTTGGGAAGGTTGACGCACGTGTCCTTTCACGACACGCTGGCCTTCGGTTCTGCTTCACAATGGCAACAACTAGATCAGATTTTCACTGATTCGGTGTTCACCACTCTCTCTTCTCTTTTCTCGCTCTCTCTCGCGCGCGCGAGGGGGGTGGCGACTGATCGTCGCAGCGAGCACCGCAACGCGCACCAGCGCACGCGCACGCGCCCTCCGCCCGCGCACGCGCAGATGCCCGCGCCCGCGGCCCCGCGCCCCGCGCCGCCCGCGCCGGCCCCGACGCCCGCGCCCGCGCCCGCGCACGCGCACGCGCACGCGCAAGGCGCACGCGCACGCGCACGCGCACGCGCACGCCAACGCGCACGCCCGTCACGCGCACGCGCACGCGCAAGCGCACGGCGCACGCGCACGCGCACGCCCGCCACGAGCACGCGCACGCACGCGGCGCCAAGCGCACGCGCACGCGCACGCGCCGTCGCACCGCGCACGCGCACGGCGCACGCGCACCGCGCACGCGCACGCGCACGCGCACGGCACGCGGGCACGCGCACGCGCGAACGCGCACCGCGCCGCGCACGCGCACCGCGCCGCGCAAGCGAACGCGCACGCGCCACGCGAACGCGCACGCGCACGGCCCCGCAGCGCAGCGCACAGTGAAGACGCACGCGCACGCGCGCACGCGCAAGCGCACGCACGCTCACGAGAAGAGAGCAGAGCAAGAGAAAGAGAAACGACCGACGCAAGAAGCACGAGAACGACAGAGAACGGAAAGAGCAAGAAAAGAGAGAGAAGGGCACAAGAGAAAGAGAAAGAGAGAAGAGAAAGAGAAAGAGAAAGCGAAAGAGAAAGTGGGACGGGGTAGAGAAAGAGAACGAGAAAAGAAAGCGAAAGATAATAAAGAGGAAAGAAAAAGAGAAAGACGAAAGAGAATCAGAGAAAGAGAAAGAGAAGAAGAAAAGAGAAAAGGAAACGGTAAAGAGAGCGGAGAGAAGAGAGCAGAGAGAGTCTCTCTTCTCTCTATCTCTCTCCTCTCTCTCTTCTCCTCTCTCTCTCTCTCTCTCTCTCTCTCTCTCTGTGTTGTCGTCTTTCTGCTCTGCTGGAGGGAAAACTTAGGAAGCACTCGCTCGACTGCGGGCTATAGAGAGCGAGACGAACAAAAAAAAAAACAACAAAAAAGAAGAAAACAAACAAAAGAAAATACGCGTGCACACACAAGCGGGCATGAAAACATACACACACCACCACAACACACACACACAACACAAACACACACACATCACACACAACACACACACACACACACACGACACACAACACACACGACACCAACACACCACACAGACGCAAACACCCACACCACACACCCGCCACACACTCACACCACACTCACACGCAGACGCCCACACACACATTCTATGAAACACAAAAACACCCACACCCATACACTCACACTCATTAACACCACACACACACCATGATTCATGAACATGCACACTCACACACACACCTCTCTCTCTCGGAGTTGACCTCACGGGAGAGCTCAATAGACAGTGCTTGCACCGCGGCGGTAGCGTGGTAGTGGGAGGTGTCAAGGGAAGGGGGAGACAGAGTGCACAAGGCAGATTTCAAATGAGAGAACGTCAAGGAGAGCATGGCGTTTGGGGTGGATGGTTTCATGTCGCTCGCCAAAAAAGAGAGAAAGAAGGCAGAGAGAAGAAAAGAGAGAAAGAAGGGAAGAAAGAAGGAGAGAGACAGAAAAAAGAGAGAAGAAAGAGAGTAGAAATGAAGGAGGAGAAAGAAGACCACGAGCGAACGAAGGAGAGAGAAGAAAAAAGAGAGAGAGAAGGAGAGAGAGAGAAGGAGAGCGAAAGAAGGGAGCGAGAAGAAAAGAGGAAAGAAGGAGCGGAGAAGAAAGAAAGCGAAGAGGGAGAGAAAGAAAAAGAAGCCGAAACAAGAGAGACGAGAGCGAAGGAGAGAGAAGAGAGAAAGAAAGAAGAAAATAGAAAGAAAGAAAAAAGATAATAAACACATTTACTTTCACCTCTACCTCCTCCCCCCCATGACGACCCTTTCCACCTCATCTCCCACCTCCCCCTCCTCACACTCACCACCCCTCACCCCCCCCCCTCACCCTCACCCCCCCACTACCCTGACACGGAGCAACGCTCTGTCTCAGCTTCAGGACAGGATGCTTGCGACTCGTAGTAAATAACAACAGCGTGAAATCAATCTCAGGGACAAACACAACAACAACAATAACAACACCACCAGAAAGAAAAGAATAAGAAGAAATATGTGCAGAAAGGAACAGTGGGGGTGCTATGAGACACGACCAACAGGGGAAAAAACTCATTAATGAAACAAATCTTTTTATCATAATTCTTTTTTCCCTATTCTGCATTTCCCACAGCGTCGGTGTGGTAACCGTTGCTGGAGTAACAGGCTCAAGAGGCCGTGTGTAAAAGCCACTCACCTCCACAATGGAGGCAAGGTGACATACAAAGGTTTTATGTGGAAACTGATTGAAAGCACAGGGTTGCTGAGTTAGAACCATGATCCGACTTACACCAGTCAGCCAGGGCCAGACCATAATGTCCCACTGAAAGTCCAACACTATAATAACCATGCATTCATGTCATACAAACAAATATGACTGAAGGGAATAGGTATGGCTACTGTTGGGTAGTTTCCACAAACAAGTGATGTGATATACACATCAGTCAGTCAACCAGGCCAGACCATAATAACACGCACTGTCCCACTGAAACGTCTCAGCAACGTCCTGCTCCAACACTATCATAACCATGAAATGTCCTGCTCCAGTCATTCATTTCATTTAGAACAAATATAACTGAAGGGAATGGGTATGGCTGTTGGGTCAGTTTCCAAAAACAAGTGATGTGATTATACTGTGGGACCAACAACTGAATAAACTGTGAGTGTCTCTGATTGGTCTACGAAGCAAAAAAACAGAGTTTAGTGGCACACGGAGACATCTGAAGCTTCTAGCTCTTCTGTCTGTTTTTATAAAACACAAAACACAGAGGAGGTTTGATGTTGCATCGTCCTGCTCTCCCACCAGAACACAGCCCTCTTAGGGTCACTGATGTCACCTAACTACCTAACCCACTGTCTCCAACAGCAACACACGTACAGCACACACACAACGCACAACAACACACACGTACAGCACACACCCCACAAACACACACGTACATCACACACACAAAAAACACCACACGTACAGCACACCCAGCACACGAGGACACACGTAAGCACACACACGTAACAGGCACACAGGGGCAGGGAACACAAACACACACGTACAGCACACCCCGACCAACACACACGTGACGCACACAGCACGTACAGCACACACACAAACACACACACTTTCTCAGCTGGGATATACTGGAGGACACAGAGGCAGGGCTAGAGAAGGCATCGTCGAGGAGGCCAGCAACATTTAGCTGGAAACGTAACTCAGTCTGTGATTACTGGAGAGATAAAGATGGCAGCAGCCGAGCTCCAGTCGGGATAGGGAGGCCGCTGGTGGCGGGTGGGGTGATCGCTAGGGCGTCTCGCACTCGTGGGACGAGAGCAGCCTGACCTCGACACAGCGATGAGTGGGAGAAGAGAAGGATTGGGTCATGAACATCACATCCATCTTAAAGTTTGAACCCGTCGGCACCATGTTTTGCAGATAATGTTCAGGAAAGACCGTGTTGTTGCGGCTAAAGCAATATGTAAGACTAATAGGTATTGATCCTTTATTGATTCTACTTCTACATTTCATCTGCTCGAGCCGGTGTCTGGTTCTGTCAGCGACAACTCGGGTTGTTTTATTGGCAGATGGATTCTTTTCATTGATTTACTCCTTACGACAAATCTCTTGACCCAGGAAAACACAAAGAGGGGGGCGGGGGCGTAGGGAGCATGGGAGCTAGACAAAGAGAGAGAAAGGAAAGAGAAAGGACGAAAGAGAAAGGAGAAAGAGAAAGAGAAGAGAAAGAGACGAGAAAGAGAACGAGAAAGCGAAAGAGAAAGAGAAAGAGAAGCAGACCAATAAGCTCAATAAAGAGAAACTGTATCAGTGAGAAAGAGAAAAGGAGAAAGAGCAAGCGACGAAAGAAGAAAGATTGGAAAGAGAAATCGAAAGCGAAAGACGAAAGAGCACCGCGAAGAAGACTCTCGCTGATCCATTGCCTTCCAACCATTCAACTCTCTACTCTCACTCTCACTCTAGCCTATCTATCTCACCTACACTCTCACTCTCACTCTCCCTCTCCCTCTCCCTCTCCCTCTCCTCTCCCTCCTCCTCTCCCGCTCCCCCCCCCTCTCTCATACTCTCTCCCACGAATGTATAGGCCCTATCTTGACCCAGCGCAATTGACTGTGTCAGTGACGCAGTATCATTCGGCTAGCTTGCACTCGGGCGCAAAGCGGATTTTGCCTCCACGGCGCACGTCGAATGACCTTGCGCTCCGAGGTGCTTTGTGCAGCGAAAAGGAGGCGTGTTCCGCGCAACAGTCTTGGTGCTATCTGCGGTTTCCGAAAACCACGAGAGAACCATCAGCCACTGACCCGGAAAAGGTGGTTTAAAGACCATATGGCGCCTCTTCAGAGGCTATTTTAACAGGCGCCAGCTTGTGTCCGTTATGCGCACTGCGATAGCGACCAGGGATGGTGTCGACGAAACTACGTATGTGGAGGGAGGTTGCGCCTATGGCTAGCTGTGACAGCGTGCAGATCAAAGAAGTTAATAAGAGAGTCAGGTAGAAACTGTCTCTATGTCGTGAACTTGAATTTGTAACACGGTGGCAATTTACGCCTACACGCCTGTTTAACAAAACACCCGAAGCTATAATTTGGTGTGTTTTCTCTCCCATGCACATCAGAATCAGAATTTCAGTTTTCCAATTTACTGTGGCGCAGGAAGGAAGTGCCAAAAATAAACATATACCCTACGCGGGTCTCACAGTACGATACAAAAGTACAACAGTTAAACTAATTCTAGAGACTAAGCAATGACAGTTTTGTAATGATATGTCAAAATCAAAATAGGCTACACTTGAATGAGGTCAGCATGAGTGGGCGACTTAGTGCAATGAAACTGCTCTGCCTTCCCATACACATCACTTTTCTATCGTTTACGTACTGACGAGAACGTCGGTCTCCTGTGAACCGATCGGCCGTGTCAGAATGAAATCATGCCGTTAATAGCAATCGGCCAGGAACAAGCGCTGCTCTTAAAGGGAATGTGAGATGACACTCTGATTGCTTAATTGCACGTTACGCCCAAACCAAACCCATAGTAATGTAGCTACCTCTTTTAGATTTGCGCCCTGCGAAAAGTCATTTTCCCGCTGCTAAAATAGCACCGCACCGGAGTCCCGCCACTTGCGCTTTGCGCTTTGCGCTTTGCTACTTGCGTTTCAGATCGTCAAAATAGGCGCATAAGGTTTCTTCTCGATCAGACGCCTGTGGTAATTCTCATCTCCCTCTTCCAGTCTGTCTGCTCAAAAACTAGAAGGATGTGGAGAGATCAACTGTATCTTGGGAATATCTACTCCTAGTTGGGAAGAGTCTACTCCTAGTGGGAAGAGATCTACTCCTAGTGGGAGAGATCTCCTCCTGTACTGAAAGTCTCTCTTCGCCTCGTGTCTCGCTCATCTGACTCTATCAAGTCCTTTCATCGTTTCAGCTGTCAGCTGATTTCGCTCTCATAAACCGTGCCAGCTGTGATGTGTGTGATGTGTGTGGTTAAGCCCCATTTCTAACACCTGTGCTCTTTCCTACTCCACACCCACACACACACACACCACACACACCCACACACACACACACACACACAACACCGCTACGCTGGAGCTCGTAAAGGTGCTACGAGAAGCAACGGGAGGGAGAGCACTGAGACTTCCTGCATGTTTGCGAAGCTGAGCTGGTATCATTAGTGTCGTATTGTAAGGGGAAACGTGGGAATTCTTAAGAGAGCTGTCTCTTTATCTTATCATCTTCCCTCTCTCTCTCTCCTCTCTCGGCCTGTTGTCCCTCTCCTCCCATCTCTCTCCTCTCTCTCCCCACTCTCTTCTCAGCTCTCCCTCTCTCTCTCTCGCGCGTCCCTGACGGTGGTCCGCGTCTCCCATCGCGCGCACGCTCGCGCACTCTCTCCCATAGCGCTCCGCCTCTGCGGTCACCACTCTCGCCGGCTTCTCTCCTCCCCCTCTCGCCCGCCCGCGCCGCTCTCTCGCCCCACTCTCTGCTGCTCTCGCGCGACTCTCGACTCCCCCCTCTCGTCGCTCCCTCACGGCACTCTCGTCTCTCACTCGTCTCCTCTCTCTCCCCCCTCGCCGATCTCATCCTAAGCGCGCCTAGCTCTCCCCCCTCTCGTCCCTCCCTCTCTCTCCTCTCCTCGCTCTCTCGCTCGCGCTCCCGCGCACTGCATGCACACGAACCAGGGCGTGCGAGCCGTGACGGAGCAGCCATGAGAAAAGCCATGAAGAAGAGACCAGCGGCAGCATATGGGTTGAGGTGGTAAGGGCCGTCAGCTGTGGTTAACCATGCTGACGGCTGGCTGGCTGATGGACGATTGACTGCGGCTGATAAAGGACTGGCTGATTGGCCAAATAGCAGTCGCTGGGTATGAGTGGCTGTTGTGAGTGTACTAACGGCATGACTGCTGACACTGCACCTCTATCTGTGTGTGACTCCACAACACATGCGAGCTCTCTCTCACTCTGACAGCCTCCAGCCTCCAGCCTCCAGCCTCCAGCCCTCATCTCCATCTCACTTCCTTCACTCTGATCAGCCTCCATCTCCCCTCCACCCTTCCTCCTACCTCCCTAGCCGACAGCTCCATCACCCATTACGCTCTCCCATCCACGCCTGTCGTCGCGAGCAGTGGACCTGCATGCCTGAGCAGGGTCCGTCCACCCCTTCCTCCCTAGCGTCCAGCCCTCTCAGATACTCCCAGCACCCCTTCCTTCACTCTGATCCAGCTACCATCACGCCTCTCCAGTGCACTTTCACCGCTAAGCCTCCGCTACCACGCCTCCACTCCACCCCTTCCGCCTCCACAGCCTCCACTTCTCAAGCCACTCTCGCCCCTACCGTATGTCTTTGTTACTGCGCTCACAGCCGTTTTTGGTCCATTGTTTTGTGCTGAGGAGCCACTCAGCACCACGGACGCCTAGACTCGCCAGCACAAGGCCCTCCAATCGTTATATGTCTGAAAAGGTGACACAAAGGAAGGAAATAGCGATAACAAAGTAAAGAGGAAACAGAGGAAGAACCAGAAAGAAAGAAGAAATGAGAAAACAGAAAAAAGGAAGTAAAGAAGGAAAGACTAGAAAAAAGTAGGATAGACAACACGGACGGATAATGAGGAGAAGAAGAAAGAGAAAAGCAAAACTTATAAAGGCCCTGGAACTAAGAGGGAATAAGGGTAGTACAGCGTACCAGGCAACACAAGGAGAAATACGCAGCCGCCATCGCCCAGTCAACTCACCCCTTCTCCTACTCTCCAGCCTCCTCTCTCCATCCACCCTTCCTCCCCTCACATCTGGAGCAGCCTCCATCATCCATCCACCCCTTCCTCACTACGCAGCCTCCATCTCCCATCCACCCCTTCCTCCCTACTCCACCAGACCTCATCTCCCATCCACCCCGTCCTCCCTACAATCCAGCCTCCATCTCCCATACACCACTTCCTCCCTACCTCCAGCCCATCCAGTCTCCAATCCACCCCTCCTCCCTTAAACCAGCCTCCATCTCCCAATCCACCCCTTCCCTCAACCTAAACCTCCAGCATAATTCTCCCATACCACCCGGTCCTAACACAAGAAAGAAGAAGAGAAAAGCAAAAAAGGAAGAGAAAAAAGAAGAAGAAATTCGAAAAGAAAAAAAGGAAATTCTCAACTCCTGCCATTATTTCCTCCCTTCCATACCAAGCCCCGGTGCTGCGACAGACTTCCTCTGAGAATCCGCTTCTTCAGTGTGGCTCAAGGACCCACAGACCAGAAAACACAACAAAAACACCACCACCCAACACCAAACCCAACAACCAAAAACCACAAAAACAACAACGCAAAAGAAAATAAAAAAACAACGACCAAAAACCAAAGAAAAACAAAAAATAAAAACCAAAACGAACAAAAAAAAAAAAAAAAACCAATACACATAAAAAAAAACTGAATAAAATACAAGAAACACCCAACGCACCCACATCCCTCGCAAACACCATCAGAAGGGGCACCCAACACTAGATCCCCCAGTCTCCTTCCCAACTTACATATCCCATGCTACATTTCACTCCCTATACTCTTTCCCTCTTCATCTCTCTCATCTCACACCTCTCCTACACAGCCTCCATCTCCATCACCTCTCTGTCTCCGATCCACCCCTTCGGCTACTTTACCTCCTAGCGCTCCATCTCCCATCCACCCTTCCTCCTACCTATCCGCCTCCATCATCCCAACCTACGTCCCTTCTCCGTCCACCTCTCAGCACATCATCACACCTCACCCGCACTACTACCAGACAGAAACTCCAGAGACTGCGACATGCAAACAAATCCTCTGAGATCCGCTCTCCACCGTAGTTTTTAATCCAGCACGCTCACGTCTCTCTCTCTCGTCTGAAGTGAACACGAGCAGGACTCAAAAAGCACAGATCAGAACACTTCCTCCCCTTTCACTCAGTCTGAGCGGGAATCACCGAGCCGACATCCACACAGACCCGCGACAGAGCAGAGCACACAGAGCCTACAGTCTGAAGTGAATCACAGAGCAGACCCCCCCCCTCTCCCCCACAGAGCAGACACCCTCCCCCACAACCGAGCAGACTCCCCCACAGAGCAGACCCCCCCGCCTACATTTCCATGTTGACATGTGCTGTTTAATAATCAGTGATGAAGAGGCATCGTCTCTTTACCTGGAAGTTCCCAGCGTAGTCCTCGTCCTGGTCTCCCTCCCGCCCCTCCTTCACAGAGATCAGGGTGAACCCTCGGAAGTAGGAGGGGCTAATGGCGTACAGACTTACTGGGAGGACGAGAACACCAGTCAGTACATCTTTACAGACTTACTGGGAGGACAAGAACACTAGTCAGTACATCTTTACAGACTTACTGGGAGGACAAGAACACTAGTCAGTACATCTTTACAGACTTACTGGGAGGACGAGAACACAGTCAGTACATATTTACAGACTTACGGGGAGGACAAGAACACTAGTCAGTACATCTTTACAGTTCATCCATTTACGCTTTCATCCAAAGCCCACCTAGGAACAGTGCACATGGAACGTATGCGGGTGCGCATGAGGGTGGTCAGATGGCTGAGCGGTTAGGGAGTCGGGCTATTAACCGGAAGGTTGTTGGTTCGATTCCCGGCCGTGCAAATGACGTTGTGTCCTTGGGCAAGGCACTTCACCCTACTTGCCTCGGGGAGAATGTCCCTGTAATTACTGTAAGTCGCTCTGGATAAGAGCGTCTGCTAAATGACTAAATGACTACATGTAAATGTATGCAGAGGATCAAGGATCAGAGGACCGTTCTAACAGTCGGGGTGAAGGAACGAGGAAGGCTCTGTCACACGTGACATCACCGCCAACGTGAAGCTTCACACACAAAGGACAATAAAAGACTGAAGAGCCGAATCCCAGTGTGTCTGCTCAAAAACTAGAAGGATGTGGGAGAGATCAACTCGTATCTTGGGACAATGAAAGACTGAAGAGTCAAATCGACAGTTAAACTGTTCTTATTGTTCCTGTGCTCTTACAGTCCCCACATTTAGGATCAGAAGATTTCATCTATTGTCTGAGTTGATTTCCTCAAACGAATTCAATACGACATGAAATTCACCTTTTCTTTCTATTTTTGAAAGACAAAAAGTGTTTATGGTTATAGTAAGGATAATAAGAGTTAAAATATTATATTGTTTGCTTGGTGCTCTTTGCTACTGTGGCCGTCTGAATGTTATATTTTACTCTCAGTAATGTTTTAGGACGACACTACATTAGGTAATTGTATCAGGTATCATCGTTGTTTTGACAGCAAAATACATATCACATCGGAAACCCAACTTAATGTCAAATTCGTATAAAATATTGAGAGGTACGCTAACTCCGAAACTATTCACAAACTGTCACAAATAACCTTCTCTCTACATCAATAATAGTCAAGTTACTATACAGTGTGTTTACATCCAAAACGTGCGCGTAAGAGGGCTTCAGCTCGCGAGGCATACCTCTGTAGGTGCTACCGGGCTGATAGGTCTCGGGATCCCCTTCCACGCGCAGTCTGAACTCGTTATAGCCTTCTTTCCGAGTACCCTGAGCACGTATGATCCTACTGCAGTACCCGTCCGACCGGCCAACTGCTCGGTCCATCGGCTCCTCGGTAAACGCGGTGAACGTGTTGCAGAGCGCGGTCGAGATAAAACATTGCAACAGCAGAACGCAAGCATACCTCCTCGCTCCTGGCATCGTGAAGCGGCAGGTTTCAACCGAGCTGACGTGAAGACGAGAAATAGACACTATAAAGTAATCTCTACGGAGTGACCGGACGTTCTCCTCTCAACCCCGCAAAAAGTCCACAAATAAAGATCAAAAAAACTCAACTGCGAACGTCTCAGTGTGTGTCGATCCATTCTGAAGGAGACGGGAGAATACGATGTGCACTCGCTCTCGGTGAATCGCTCTCTGATTTGTGTTGGTTCAACTGAGCGCGTTACACAGAGTCCGGGGAAATAGCTGAGCGCGGTACAGCGTAACAAGGCTGTCTCCAAGGCACCGGCGCGCAGAGCCAACAGACTGGAAACAGAAAGCCAGACATTCCTACCAGTGACTGCATTGACGGAGTAACCCCGTTGACATTTTTTGGATCGGGCTCCTAGATGGGTCCCGTGCTGGTTTGTTCAGCCGTGGACCCCCCGCGAGCCCCCCTTAACCGTCAGCACACACAGACGAACACAGACGCTCAGATAGCAATTAATAATGTTAGATCCCGCAGGCTAAACGTTTGACTTTATGTCTCTCTCTCTCGCTCTGCTCGTCTCCTCACACAATGTGTGTGCGTGCGCGCGCGCGCGCGTGTGGTGTGTGGTGTGTGTGTGTGTGTGGTGTGTGTGTGTGTGTGTGTGTGTGTGTGTGTGCGTAGCCGATGAGCGAGAGAGAAAGCGCGAGGTTGGCGCGCCGATGAGCGAGAGAGAAAGCGCGAGGTGGTACTCTAATTACAGGCCTTCTCTTTGTTTGCGACACTTTTTAAATAAAACTTGACAGCATATATTAAAATGAAAGAGATGAAACAAATTGTATTTACATAACAGAGGACCTACATTATTCATTACAGTCACGTCACATGAATATAGCATCCAAAAGACAAGCTTTCAACCAATAAAAGCTCACATAAATCGGTGTTCTTTTTTAAGTCTCAGACCAACAAAGTACTAAATTATAGTACCTATACTGTTGAGTCATAGTGCTATTAGCAGTACACCCTGCCCAGGAACTAAAACTGTCCAATCAACTGAAGGACACCCTCAAGGGGGACTCTGCGGTGGCTCTGAGATGATGGGTCATGGCTAGAGTATATACCAGACAATAAAGCCATTAAGGAATCTAGCTGCACTGTCATTTTCAAGAAATGCCTTGAGCCCTGCAACCTTACTGTATCACACAATCCCTCACACTTCAGAGTCCTGATGACCGCTCTCTCACTCTCAGCTAACCCTGAACCACTGGAAACTGTCTTCATCCACATCTCTCTCGCTCTCAGCTAACCCTGAACCACTGGAACCCTGTTTCTCTCTCTCCCCTGTTCTCTCTTCCCTGTTCTCTCCCCCCCTGTTCTCTCTCCCCTGTTCTCTCTCCCCTGTTCTCTCCCCCCGTCCCTCTCTCCCACACCTACACATCCGTACTATGAGAAAGATAGTGTCGAACTATTCCGTGTCTTCCAAGAGCATTTCTCACGTGTGTTCTTGTGTGTGCCGCCACCACACATTACAACAGATCTTTCAGACCGATTCACACAAGGAACGAGAGACGAGTACAAATCGATGAACAGCCAAACCTCTGTGTAATCTCATGTTCTCGCTGCTTCTTTATCTGACCCCAGAGATAGGCTACACATCATCTACACACACACACACACACACACACACACACACACACACCACACACACACACACACACACACACACATCATCTACACTGACACACACACACACATACACACACATATCATCTACACTGACATTGTCTCAGAACTCCTCCACTGGTTTTATTTCAGTCTTCAAAAGGATACGCGGGCGTCGAAGGATAACTGTCTCCTGGTGGAGGTTTGTGTGTTTGTGTGTTTGTGTGTGTGGTTTGTGTGTGTGTGTGTGTGTGGGTGTGTTTGCATGTGTTTGTGTGTGTTTGTGTGTGTTTGTGTGTGTGTTTGTGTGTGTTTGTGTGTGTGTGTGTGTTTGTGTGTGTTTGTGTGTGTTTGTGAGCTAGCAGACGAGGCAAAGGTACCCATCACTGAGATGTTCTGATACTGCAAAGACAGAGACAGAGACACAGACACAGAGACACAGAGAGACGAGAGACAGAGAGACAGAGAGACAGAGAGACAGAGAGACAGAGAGACAGAGACACAGAGACGAGAGACCAGAGAGAGAGAGACAGAGAGAGAGAGAGAGACGAGAGACAGAGAGACAGAGAGACGAGAGACAGAGAGACAGAGAGACAGAGAGACAGAGAGACAGAGAGAGAGAGAGACAGAGAACGAGACAGAGAGACGAGAGAGAGAGAGACAGAGACACAGAGATAGACAGAGAGACAGAGAGACAGAGAGACAGAGAGACAGAGAGAGAGAGACAGAGAGAGACGCAGAGAGACAGAGAGACAGAGAGACAGAGAGAGAGAGACAAGAGCAGAGAGACGGAGACGAGAGACAGAGAGACAGAGAGACAGAGATACAGAGACACAGAGACACAGAGGACAGAGAGACAGAGACACAGAGACACAAGACAGAGAGACAGAGAGACAGACACAGAACACAGAGAGACAGAGAGACAGAGAGACAGAGAGACAGAGACAGACAGAGAGACAGAGAGACAGAGAGACAGAGACACAGAGAGACAGAGACACAGAGAGACAGAGAGACAGAGAGACAGAGAGACAGAGAGACAGAGAGACAGAGAGACAGAGAGACAGAGAGACAGCGAGACAGAGAGACAGAGAGACAGAGAGACAGAGAGACCAGAGAGACAGAGACACAGAGACACAGAGAGACAGAGAACAGAGATACAGAGAGACAGAGAGACAGAGAGACAGAACAGAGACAGAGAGACAGAGACAGAGAACAGAGAGACAGAGAGACAAGAGACGAAACAGAGAGACAGAGAGACAGATACAGAGAGACAGAGAGACAGAGACACAGAGAGACAGAGACAGAGACACAGAGAGACGAGAGACGACAGAAGACAGAGAGACAGAGAGACAGAGACACGAGAGACAGAGAGACAGAGAGACAGAGAGACGAGAGACAGAGAGACAGAGATACAGAGACAGAGACACAGAGAGACAGAGAACAGAGAGACAGAGAGACAGAGAGACAGAGACAGAGACACATAGAGACAGAGAGACAGAGAGACAGAGAGACAGAGAGACAGAGAGACAGAGAGACACAGAGACACAGAGAGACAGAGAGACACAGAGAGACAGAGAGACAGAGAGACAGAGAGACAGAGAGACAGAGAGACAGAGAGACAGAGACAAGAGAGACAGAGAGACAAGACAGAGAGACAGAGAGACAGAGACAGAGACCAGAGAGACAGAGAGACAGAGAGACAGAGACACAGAGAGACAGAGAGAGACAGAGAGACAGAGAGACAGAGAACAAGACAGAGAGAGAGAGAGACAGAGAGACAGGGAGACAGAGAGACAGAGAGACAGAGACACAGAGAGACAGAGACACAGAGACACAGAGAGACAGAGAGACAAACACACACAGAAAGTATGTGTGTATGCATGTGTGTACAGTATGTGTGTATGCATGTGTGTACAGTATGTGTGTGTGTGTGTGTATGTGGGAAGCGAGGACATCAGGACACAGGAATGCCACCAGGGGGCTTCCTCAATAAGAGTGCATACACACCTCCCAGACGCCCTCCCAGACGTACCCCCACGAGGGCCTGACAGGAGCCTTCCGAGAGAGAGAGAGAGAGAGAGAGAGAGAGAGAGAGAGAGAGAGAGAGAGAGACATAGACAGAGAAAGAGAGAGAGAGAGAGAGAGAGAACGGCAGAAGTAACAGAATGAAACCCTTCACCCCACAGAGCTCCTCCCAGCTCCCAGATCATCACCTGATGTTTCAGTGACATCATCACCTGATTTTCAGTGACATCATCACCTGATGTTTCAGTGACATCATCACCTGATGTTTCAGTGACATCATCACCTGATGTTTCAGTGACATCATCACCTGATGTTCAGTGACATCATCACATGATGTTTCAGTGACATCATCACCTGATGTTTCAGTGACATCATCACATGATGTTTCAGTGACATCATCACCTGATGTTTCAGTGACATCATCACATGATGTTCAGTGACATCATCACCTGATGTTTCAGTGACATCATCACCTGATGTTTTCAGTGACATCATCACCCGATGTTTCAGTGCCCTTGCTGACTCATCACTAGCCACCCCACAGTCATGACTCAACACACTTGCGTACAAATGATTTACGATCGAATGGGTTTGTGTTTGTAATGGTCACGTATGAAGAGACAGGAAGCACCCTTCCTCTACTTCCTGGTTCTAAAGGCTTCGTTTGTTCCAAGAGATCCAGGACTGTAGTGCTGCAGTAAACACAGTTATCAGTTCTCTCTAAACTATCCGTCTAACTTTGAGCTGCGTTGAACGCTCGGGTCCTCGGGGCTCCCTGGAGGCGGGGCCTGGGGCCAGGAGGGATGATGCATTCTGGGAGGAGGGATGATGCATTCTGGGAGGAGGGATGATGCATTCTGGGAGGAGGGATGATGCATTCTGGGAGGAGGGATGATGCATTCTGGGAGGAGGGAGGGCTGATGCATTCTGGGAGGAGGGATGATGCATTCTGGGAGGAGGACTGATGCATTCTGGGAGGAGGGATGATGCATTCTGGGAGGAGGACTGATGCATTCTGGGAGGAGGGATGATAGCATTCTGGGAGGAGGGATGATGCATTCTGGGAGGAGGGATGATGCATTCTGGGAGGAGGGATGATGCATTCTGGGAGGAGGGATGATGCATTCTGGGAGAGGGATGATGCATTCTGGGAGGAGGGATGATGCATTCTGGGAGGAGGGATGATGCATTCTGGGAGGAGGATGATGCATTCTGGAGGAGGGATGATGCATTCTAGGAGGAGGGATGATGCATTCTGGGAGGAGGGATGATGCATTCTGGGAGGAGGATGATGCATTCTAGGAGGAGGGATGATGCATTCTGGGAGGAGGACTGATGCATTCTGGGAGAAGGACTGAAGATTAGCGGAACAGACTAAAAAAATAGAAAATAGAGAAGAATGAAACAGCCAGCTGGGAAACGAGGGGAGGACAAGTAGGGTTTAAACCGGAGATTAGACGAGAGGCGAGAGAAGGGGGTGAGAGGAGAGTATTGAAGCTAATTAACAGGTTTCAACCAGGCTCTGACGTACATGAGGCTGTGTGTCAAGCAGCAACCTACAGCATGGCTCAAGTATCTGGATCTAGAGCCCACAGTAAAGGTAGGTCAACGTGACGCTCCTCAGCGCTGTGGATGAGAGCTCGCCACATCCCCCAGGACCAGGCGGGAGGGCAGGAGATGATTCCAGAAGGAAGAGAGGCGGAGAGGTGTAATAATTAGACGGGAGGAAGGAAGGATAGTACTGATAGCACATCGGAAAGAGAGAGAGGAAAGATGGAGATAGAGATAGGGGTGAGAAAGAGATGGGGAAGAGTGCAAGAGAAAGAGAGAGAGAAAGGGCGACAGAGAGAGAGGGGAAGAGTGCGAGAGATCAGGGTAGAAAGAAAGAGAGCGTGAGGGAGAGAGGAGAGAGAGAGAGAACGAGCTAACAAAAGATGAGCTAATGACAGGGCAGGCTGTGATCGAGGCCTGACCATGTATTCTCTGACAAGAAAAAGATTCTGCTCGTGGGTTCGTGAGCGCGTTCCCACAACGTGTTTCTATTCATGGGTTCTGTTGTTGTCTTCATCCGTCAGGCTAAGATTAGCTTCACGTCCTCCCTGAAAAAATAAAGGGTGTGCTTTTGGTCCTCCTTCATGCTGTCCTTCCCTCCCTCCCACTCTCTATTCCCTCTCATCCCTCCCTCCCTCTCCCTCTCCCTCTCCCTCTCCCTCTCCCTCTCCCTCTCCCTCCCCTCTCCCTCTCCCTCTCCCTCTCCCTCTCCCTCTCCCTCTCCCTCTCCCTCTCCCTCTCCCTCTCCCTCTCCCTCTCCCTCTCCTCTCCCTCTCCCTCTCCCTCTCCTCTCCCTCCCTCTCCCTCTCGTCATCCCTCCCTCCCTCCCTCCCTCCCTGCGTCTCGACGGGGCTCTGAGCAGTCCCCCTGGGGCTTGGTTGTTTTCTGGGAGGAATAGAGGTCAAGAGGGAAAATCAAATTAGAGGCTCATTTGATCAGGGTGGATCGGGAGAGCTGACTCGTTACCCCAGCCGAGGCCCCCTCTGGTGAGTCATTAAGGGCACGTTTATCCCAGCTCCCACTCAACCCAGAGAGACCCCACGCCTCTCCTCATCTGCAGGAGAGAGAGCGGTAACGAGGTGGGGAGAGGGAGGGACGGGGGGAGAGGGGGGGATAAGGAGAGAGAGGGAAAATAAAGATGGGTGGAGAAAGTAAGAGAGGGAAAGAGGAAGTGATAATGAGATAAGGGAGAGAAAGAGAGGGAGCAACATGAAGACAGAGATAAAGAAAGAGATGAAGAGAGAGAGAGGCAGGGAGGATATATAACAAGGACAGAGAAGCTGTAGAGGGAGGAGGAGGGAAGTGAGAGAGAGAGGGCCAGAGAGGAGGGAGGAGAAAAGAAACATATTCAGCCTCCGTCTCAAGCTACTTTATTGCCCTTGTCTCAACACACGTATATTAACTACGCCTTCCTGAGGCTAGCTTCAGAGTAGCGCTGAAGGGCTCCGTGCCTCAGCACACCACAGCAAAACAATCCCTGCAGTTAGGTGACCTTTCCATCCACCGCTGGCCTGGGAAGGATAAGTACCAGTCGCTGAACTCTGCCACTCTCTGCCGCCCAGGTTCTGCTAGTCAGCAGTCAGAGTTAATGTCTTTATTTCCACTCCCCGCCCCCCGGTCCCCCCCCGGCCCCCCCCCAGCTCCGCTTAGTGCCACAGAGGTAATGTCTTCTGATGTCCGTCTAAATACCTGAGTGAAATGCATGCACCAGGAGGTCTGCTGGTGTAAGGAACCCATCACATGTGATTACACTCAGTTAGGGGGAGTGAGGTGAGAGGGGGGACAGGGGGAGAGGAGTGGGGATTTTGGGGGGAGTATGTGAGTGAGGGTGTAGGGAGAGTAGGAAGGGAGGGGAGTCTGGGTGTAGGGAGTGACTGACACTCAAACCCCATAAAAGAAAAGAACCATTGAAAGTTAAAAACCTTCCATTCTCCTTGACGTGCATCGATTCCTAAAGTAGCCAGATTCAACCATTACAGCCTGTGAGGCTGTGAGGCAATCGCTCTCTCTAAGTCCTACCCCCCCCCCTCCCACCACCACCACCCCCTGCCCCCCCCCTCCCCCCGCCCCCCGCCCCCCTCCCTCGACAGCTTTCTCCCCTGCTCGTCAGACAGAACACAGCTTATCTGAACCCAGAAGTGCTGATAAGAGGTGTCAGGGTGTTTAAGACAGTCCCAGCCCTCAGCCGGCCCCCCGTTACAGAACCCCTCTCAGCTTCCCCTCTCTGTGTGTGAGGAGTGTGTGTGTGTGTGTATGTGGGGTGTGTGGGGTGTGTGTGTGGTGGTGTGTGTGTGTGCCCTCAGCCGGCCCCCGTTACAGAACCCCTCTCAGCTTCGCCTCAGATAGGAGAGGACAACATGAAGACACGGGTCGATACTTAGACTGATACTCACACTCACAACTGACAGTTTGAAGCCTTGTTTACTAGCCCGGCGGGGAAAAACTCTGGGCTCACGGTCTTCCTGCTTTGTGTGAATGGCAGAGAGGTATATGGAGAGAGAGAGAGAGAGACAGAGAGAAAGATGAAGAGAGAGAGATGGAGAGAGGGTGGGAAGGAGTGGGATAAAAGGCTTCGTTGCTGATTGTAAAAGTGCAATCATTCCAAGGTTGTTCTTTAACGGAAACCTAACATATAATTAGCTGCGAAACCAAAAATACAACAAAAAAAAACCTTTATGAAACAAAAGATAATCTTATTTGATCTTCCTCTCTCCTATTTGAAACAAGACAGCACACTGCTACTTACTCATCTGTTTCCAACGTACTTCTAAAGGTCGCGTGTAAAATAGATACAAGCTTTTGCTTTAAATCAGATTCAGAGAGTGTCTCTCCACGCCAGGCTCCGATACGTCTGTTAGGTTCCTGACCTTTAGAGACGCTCCCGAAGACCTTACATCTAAGCAGGACGCAGAAAAGACTTCTGCAGTGGCCCAGTGTGAAACGTGTTCCTGTGTGAATGTCACGTAAAAAATGTGAATGTCACGTTAAAAAAAACATAACAAGTGCAAGCCTGACCTCAAAGCTCTGGACCTTTCCTGACACACACCAGCTCGACCTTTCATCCTTCACACACACGTTGACACACACACACGTTCACACACACAACGTTCACACACACGTTCACAACAGAACAGGAGTGAGACTGACCTACCGTACGCTCCTCACGTGCGCCGGACGTCAGGCACCGCACAGCGGGCCACCAAATCATCACCAAGCCCTTTCAACTGCCGAGATTAGATCACCCGTCTCGGTTGTTTACACCGGCAGGCAGTTTGTTTACAACCCCTTTCGAAGAAGCGCTGACCTTTTCCGGAACTTGACTTCCGCTCGAACGGTGACCTTTCGAGACGCAGACGTGTCTCTGTGAATGCCACGGCCGGAAGCCTTTCCCACTTCTGTTTCATCGACCCACATCCTGTTTCATCCACCCACTTCCTGTCTCACACCACCCACTTCCTGTCTCATCCGCCCACTTCCTGTTTATCCGCCCACTTCCTGTTTCATCCGCCCACTCCTGTTTCATCTGCCACTTCCTGTGTCCCCCACCCACTTTCTGTCTCATCCGCCCACTTCCTGTCTCATCCGCCCACTTCCTGTTTCCCCCACCCACTTCCTGTCTCATCCGCCCACTTCCTGTCTCACCCACCCACTTCCTGTCTCACCCACCCACTTCCTGTCTCATCCGCCCACTTCCTGTCTCACCCACCCACTTCCTGTCTCACCCACCCACTTCCTGTCTCATCCGCCCACTTCCTGTTTTATCCGCCCACTTCCTGTTTCCCCCCCACCCACTTCCTGTTTCATCCACCCACTTCCTGTGTCCCCCACCCACTTCCTGTCTCATCCGCCCACTTCCTGTCTCATCCGCCCACTTCCTGTCTCATCCACCCACTTCCTGTCTCACCCACCCACTTCCTGTCTCATCCGCCCACTTCCTGTTTCATCCGCCCACTTCCTGTCTCACCCACCCACTTCCTCCGGTCTTAGAACACCACGTCTGACAGAATGAGGCCGTGCCTGACAGAAGAGGCTTGTTAATGTAAAGACAGTGTTCAGCGTTCACTCAGGTCTCATTTGAGCTTGGGTGAGATGACATTTCAAACACTTTACATTTAAGTTTTGTTGTTCCCACTTCCTCAGTGGTAAGAGTGTATCTGTACACACACACCCCATACACACATACACACTAACAAGCACACACACGCCCATACACACCTACACACTAACAATCACACACACGCCCATACACACCTACACACCAACAAGCACACACACGCCCATACACACCTACACACTAACAAGCACACACACACCCATACACACCTACACACTAACAATCACACACACGCCCATACACACCTACACACCAACAAGCACACACACGCCCATACACACCTACCACACTAACAAGCACACCCAACGCCCATACACCACCTACACACTAACAAGCACACACACGCCCATACACACCTACACACCAACAAGCACACACGCCCATACACACCTACACACTAACACAGCACACACACGCCCATACACACCTACACACTAACAAGCACACACACGCCCATACACACCTACACACTAACAATCACACACACGCCCATACACACCTACACACTAACAAGCACACACACACCCTCACAGATTGCAGGGGTGCTGACTTACACAAAATATGAATTTGCAGGACGAAGTGAAGTGAATCATTAGTGAGTGAATAACAAGTGGAACCCCTTTTGTATTCTGTGTGGGGTGTGTGTGTGTGGAGGTGTGTGTGTGTGGGGGGTGTGTGTGGGGGGGTGGGGTGTGTGTGGAGTGTGTGGGGTGTGTGTGTGGTGTGTGGGTGTGTGTGGGGTGGTGTGTGGAGTGTATGTGTGTGGTGTGTGTGTGTGTGTGGTGTGGGTGTGGTGTGTGTAAGTGAGGCAGGTGTGTGTGGAGTGGTGTGTGTGGAGTGTTGTGTGTGGCGTGTGGTGTGTGTGGGTGTGTGGTGTGTGTGAGGGGTATGGGTGTGTGTGTGTGCGTGTGTGTGTGAGGAGTGTGTGTGTGTGTGTGTGGTGTGTGTGTGTGGTGTGTGTGTGTGTGTGTGTGGTGTGAGGCAGGGGTGTATCCCTGGGGGCATCTGAGTAATGTGGGCACCACTGGGAGTTAATGTACCGTAGACTGTGGGTGGGTGTGTGTGTTCACGTGTGTGTGTGTTCACGTGTGTGTGGTTGTGTATACATGCATCGGTATGTGTGTGTCCTTGGAGTACTATGTGGGGAAGGGGTATGTGTCCAGTGTGTGTCCAGTGTGTGTGTGTGTGTGTGTGTGTGTGTGTGTGTGTGTGGTGTGTCCAGTGTGTGTGTGTGTGTGTGTGTGTGTGTGTGTGTCCAGTGTGTGTGTCCAGTGTGTGTGTGTCCTTGAAGTACTATGTGGGGAAGGGGGTGTCCAGTGTGTGTGTGTGTGTGTGTGTGTGGTGTGGTGTGTGTGGTGTGTGTCCAGTGTGTGTGTGTGTTGTTTGAGGATATTCTTCAGGTAAATGTAGCATGCAGATCCTCCATCCCTCCCACCTCCAGAGAACGTTCCTCCCAGCGCTGGGGGCGTGCGCAGGGATCCATCCCTCCACGGACAACACCGCTCCATCTTTCACGAAGCGCTTGCATATCCTCAAGCTCTCCCTCACGAGGACATTACCTCAGACCCTGCAGTGTCAGATCCGCTGGAGACACAACACCTCACGCGTTCAATATGCAGAGCATGAGTGTCCCAACAAGGGGTAGTGGTCACATCATTTGCAGCAGCTCTGCACAGCTTCCTGTTGAAGACCAACCAGCCTGTCGATGACTAGCCAGCTTTCTGTTGAAGACCAACCAGCCTGTCGATGACTAGCCAGCTTCTGTTGAAGACCAACCAGCTGTCGATGACTAGCCAGCTTCCTGTGAAGACCAACCAGCCTGTCGATGACTATCCA
>CAEFZP010004464.1:0-39625 GCA_903064625.1 Mallotus villosus | reverse complement strand
GTAATTGCCAATTTATATCAGCCTATTTATTAACCTTAATTCAATCAAGATCGGTTGAGTGTGGACAGGTTTTCTCTCTTGCAATGATCGTTATCTGGTTTCCCCTCAGAAAGAATGAAGTGGTAGCACCCAATTTTAAACGTGTACAGACGTAAAAAATGAATGTGTACAGACGTCAAAACGTGTACAGACGTCTGTACACGTTCATTTTTTACGTCTGTACACGCACGCAAATTTAGACGTTTTGGCACAGTTGGCCTTCCATACTTGATTCCTTTCATCGCTCGATACAGTCGCCATACCCTGAACTGACTAGCAGATGTCCCTATGGAAAAGATGTATAGAACGATTCGAAAAAGCGATACTTTTTCGACACAATTGTCTCAAATATCTTGTTGCTTCGGAAAGCTTTGTTTCCCCCATCTCTACCATTTGGTCCATTTGGCCAGATTGTTCTGTTACGGTACAGCAATGTTCAGACCTTAAAACAGACTCGTGAGGCAAAGGTTTCAAAAGGTAAGTGTTTAATGTCGTAGCGGAGTTAACAATCTGGCAGAATCTGGATGCAGGGTTTACATAGATCGTTGATTGCTGATCTACCACAGGTGATAATGGTTGTCTGTTCCCGGGGAACTTAAATGTATACATTTTTCACACACACACACACACACAGGGAAAGGAAGGGAGGAAAACACAAGGAAAAAGGGAAACAGAAACAGTGTCACAGCTGTACTCCCTTTTAAGGCCACTGCAACATGAGTATTTCCCTCTATACTGAATGAACTATAAAGGTACTCATGAACCCGAGGAGCAGAAGAATATAAGAATATAACACTAGGTCACTTTGGGTTTCACTTTAACGGGACTTCTTCAGGGCATGGATTCTACAAGGAGACGTTTTACATTTACATTTACATTTATTCATTTAGCAGACGCTCTTATCCAAAGCGACTTCCAAGAGAGAGCTTTACAAAAGTGCATAGGTCACTGATCGTAACAACGAGATATCCCCAACATTGCAAGTAGTCAAACATGAATCATATATTGTGAAAAAAAACAAAAAATAAGTGCCAAAGGGAAAAATCATAAGAGCATGAAGTTAAACAAGTTACAATTGGACAACATGAATCTAAAAGTGCACCTGTGGAAGAGCAAACAACAGTAAACTACCTCATAGCGAGTACAATCATTTTAATCACTTACAGCTAACCGACAAGAGCAGCAGGTCTCTAAGTAAGAGTCCTTGTGATCCTGGAAGAAACTAACATCATGTCCAGCAGATCTTTCCCAGGTACCGTTGTATTCCCGGAACAAGTGTGTCTTGAGCCTATTCTTGAAGGTGGGGAGACAGTCAGTGTCTCTGATGGAGGTGGGGAGTTGATTCCACCACTGGGGGGCCAGACAGGGGAAGAGCTTGTGTTGGGACCGGGCGGTCTTGAGCGGTGGGACCACCAGACGGTTGTCAGAGGAGGACCGAAGGTGGCGGGAGGGGGTGTAGGGCTGGAGGAGAGACTTGATGTAGTCGGGTGCAGTCCCATTCACCGCTTGGAAGGTCAGTACCAGGGTCTTGAATCTGATACGGGCCTTGACGGGCAGCCAGTGAAGGGAGACGAGGAGCGGGGTAACATGGGAGCGTCTGGGTAGGTTGAAGACCAGACGGGCCATTTTGGATGTCAGAACCAGATTATGGGGAAAGGCTTGGTTTCTCTTGTTTTGTTTCATTTTGGAATAATGGAATAACCATATAACACAAACGGTATAACGAGCAATTTACTCAGTTGTTGGATCGGCCGTATTATGCATACTGGCAAGTGAAAAAGAGAGAGAGGGGGTGAGATGTGAAACGATTGGGGGTGTTATTACTTCCAAACACCAGAGTGCAGCAACGACTATCTTATTTTCTTTCCTGTGATCTGTAGGCAGTAGCGGCTGGTGATTCTTTTTTTTTGGGGGGGGGCGCAGTTGGGCGGTGCGTTGGTCGTTACACAGAACTTTTTTTTTAACATTAAATATATATGTATTAGCTATGTTGGATGCTGTCGTCCTCTCCTACTATTTCTTCAATGCCTAACGAATCTATCTCTTGACCCTGTATGTATGTTTGAGCAGCACTGGTTGAAGCCTGCAAATATTGTAAACAATGTTTGCATATATGCAGGTAGCAACGCAAGTGCTAAATAACTATTTTGCTTGTCGGCTAGTAGGGCTCATGAGACAGCTCACCAAAAGAACGATGGGGAAGCCACTTGTCCAGCAGATTAAGACATGTTCGTAGGTACCTAGCGAAAAGTAGCCTCAATTTTCCTAGACTTAGCTACGATACTAATGCTGAGGGGTCGCTGATATCGCATAGCGTCGTTGCTAACGTGTAATGTTGTGACTGTGTGTGTAACACTGAATTACTCACTGAACAACCAGCTAACCAGCTCCGGTTACTTAGCATACAGGTTTGAGGAGAAGCTACGGGTGTACGTCCCGTAGGCCTACAGCCCATCATCCTTTGCTAGCTATGTTGCTCTCGTAGATACGTGATAATTATATGGGATGTGGGGGAATGATAAAGGTCTCTGATTCGACGAATCAGATGTCAATATAAGTAAGAAACGATGTCATTGGCCAGGCATCGCCCGGCATCGCCCCTTTTTTCCGCCAATGAGAAGCTGTTCTTCTCAAATGTATGAAAAAAGTATGAGAGCTCCCATTGACTTCCATTTGTCCGGCGCCCCTCCAGGGGGGAGTGGCTTATCTCAGTGATAACGAATGGCAATATATTATATTTGGTCACATTTAAGTGGTTGTTGACAGGGACTTACGGTCTCCCACACACATTTAACGCGTTAACACAATACATTTCTTATTTAAATAGTTTGGTATATCATATTTTTGAACGTTTTTTTATTTATTTTTTACGAAAAACTCTAGGAGGGGCGGCGCCCTTGCGCCATCTATGGACGCACCGCCACTGTCTGTAGGCCTACAATCTTGACATTGCTGGGGACATACTAAAATATTATTATTAAAATGTTATAAGATCTTCAAACTGTGAGAGACTTCAAACATGAGGACAAAACAAAAAAAGGACAAAAAGAAGGAAAAAAAAATGGCAACGAGTGTCCCGACGGTGAACACAGGAAATCTGCAAAATCTCTTGAGACTTCAGAATAAGCATGGCGGACGATATCCAGGAAGAAATTTCGAAGATTGTGTTTGGAATGATTTTCAAAGACAATTCACGTAATTGGTTGCCACAAATCAATTCCATTTAACGTTGTGCTGCGCCGTGACTGCGTCTGTTATGCTTCCGTCCTCTCTCAGTTTGCTTTCTGATTGGATATAGTTTCGTTTCACGTGATAATCTCCAGAGCGTGCACGGGTTTGACATTGGGGTTCCCCCCACACATTAGGATTTCTGATTGTAAATATTCAACATGTGAATATTTCCGATTCGCGATCGGGGCGGCTCCGACGTTCTTCCTAGCAGGTTCGGTCACTCTTAACACACCTCACACCAAGGGAACATCTGATAAAATCATCTGTAGAACCATCAAGATTATCGGGACATAACCTAGGATTGTCGGAAGTGGGGAAATCGGCCCCGATTATCCTTAGTTGTGTCCCCAGCAATAGCAGCAGGTTATTTAGTAGAAGACACACACATCAAACTGGAGGCACATTTTGACAGAGTTTGCTAGTTGCTACTTAGTTCATCAGAATCAGAAAGGGATTTATTCGCCATGAAAGATTGCACAGATTTGCTTTGGCAGGAATACAATAAACATATAGGAACCTTAAATTCAAATATGTGGACTATCTATACTAAGGGTACATAAACTAGCAATACTAAGTGGAATTAGAATTAAAATAAAATATAAATTGCCTGTAATTTACAATATAAAAAAATAAAAAATACAAGATACATATGTACAAGATACAGTAATGCAGTGAATTAAAGTCAGTGTGAACCCTTGGCCTTGTTGAAGAGGCCAACAGCGGAAGGGAAGAAACTGTTTTTGTGGCGTGAGGTATTGGTCGTGATAGACAGCAGCCTACTGCCCGGAGGGGAGTAGCTGGAACAGAGTGTCCAGGGTGGGAGGAGTCGGCCACAATCTTCCTCGCTCGCCTCAGGGTCCTCGAGGTGTGCAGGTCCTCGAGGGTAGGCAGATAAATCTGATGATGAACCCAAGTTTCTTTAATATATATTAGAAACATTACAAGACAGGCTTCAGTGTGTGTTCAAACAAGGCCAAAAGTGCCAGACGGTATCAGTTGAAAAAGACAATCACACCAGTGCAAGAAACCCTTGCACGGGTGCTTTCTGCTCTGTTGTACGTTTTAATAAGTGCATTGAGGCAGTCATAGTGAGCACATTGAAGTCATGTGGGCTACAACTGACAGAGGCACTGTTTTTTCAAAGTTCTGATCATATTCAATGTCCAAATTCAACTTTTTCAAAGTCCAAAAACAGCACGGAGCAGCAACGAGAGGGTTCCCAGGAAAATCGGATTTTCTTTGTCTGTGTTACACCTTTTATATCCACCAAATTACTATCCTGAACTTTAATGAAGTGCATTGAGGCAATCAGTGAGCAAATCCTCTAGCCTGGGTGCCAGCCGAATTTAGCCCCGCAAAAACTCAAACCTATATAGTCCGAAATGAGGAAAACTCCCCTCCCCTCCCTGGATAAGAGCACATCACCCCCTTCTTGAACTTTCTCGACCCTTTGTGCATCCCTTCACACGAACTGGCGGGGATATTGTCATTCCCACGTCTCTTATCGGAAGCCTGAACCAGTCAACAAGTGGGTTTTGGCCTTGGATGCTACTTCGCTGGCGCTGCAACCCCGTGTTTCTTTCATATTTTGAATCTAAATATGTTAATTTATCGTCCTAAACACACTAGAGGACACTATTTAAAAGTATATTTTCAAAAAATTATTCTGTGGGAACCTGCCCCCAGACCCCACAAGTTTTGCTGGGTCACAGGAAAAATAATAGGTTTTATCTAGGGGCTTAGCCCCCCCAAAAGTGGGCACCTGCTTGTGCCAGTATAATACGGCCGATCAAACAAATGAGTAAATGGCTCGTTATACCATATATTACCTTAAAAGCGAAACAACCAAAAACAAGCCGTGATAGGCTACATAAATATGTTACTCAAATGACAAAACGATATAACGGCCCTATTTTGCGTTTGTCAACACGGGTTGCAAAATAGAAGTTTATAGCCTATAAAATGGACTATTGACGTTATTGGTAATAGTGTGCAAAAAAGGTTGTACAAAATTATGGGGCGCCGTTTGTAAAAGGTTGCACGTCTGTTAATCCTGCTCATTTTTTGCACATTTAGCACAAATAAATTTCACACTTTTCACCTGTCACTTTTTTAAACATTTAGAGGGAAATTCATCTAAATACATGTCATAACTTATCCAGAGCAGTATGCTAAATAATAAAATTATATTTGATAGAACTGTTAAATCTAAATGTTAAATGTTAAATCTAAATATTAAATCTAAATCTAAATGTTAAATCTAAATCTAAATGTTAAATCTAAATGATAAATATTAAACTAAATATTTAGCTAAATATTTGGAAACGAGCCAATAGCTGAGCTCCTGGCAAGAGCAGTGCACTGCACACAGCCCCGCCCATGCCTGGATCAGTGGGTGCAACGCATAGGTGCAACGTGGGTGAAAGAACTCAAAGATGGCAAGTTCTTTCCAGCTAGGTTAAACTCTACTTTAGACCAATACATTCTATTAGAAATTCCGCGGGTTTTCGTCGGAATTCTACACTGGCGAATTATGTTTGGGCCTGGTGATGAGCGATCGCACTAACTAAGCAATCTGAGAAAGTTAGTCACATATTCACAAACAACTTAACAACTTATCAATAATGATGTGGACGGCACCGGTGGACCTGCACCTTGGAGTGCTGCCCTCACTCCTGCCAAAACTGCACGTTCGATATCCCCTAGCTGGGAAGAACTTGCCATCTTTGAGTTCTTTCACCCACGTTGCGGTTGCACCTATACATTGCACCCACTGATCCAGGTATGGGCGGGGCTGTGTGCAGTGCACTGCTCTTGCCAGGAGCTCAGCTATTGGCTCGTTTCTAAATATTTAGCTAAATATTTAGTTAAATATTTAACATTTATATTTAACATTTAGATTTAACATTTAGATTTAACATTTAGATTTAGATTTAACATTTAGATTTAACATTTAGATTGAACAGTTCTATCAAATATTATTTTATTATTTAGCATACTGCTCTGGATAAGTTATGACATGTATTTAGATGAATTTCCCTCTAAATGTTTAAAAAAGTGACAGTTGACAGTTTAGCACATTTATTTGTGCTAAATGTGCGAAAAATGAGCAGGATAAACGGACGTGCAACCTTTTACAAACGGCGCCCCATACAAAATCGATCTAATGTATGAATGTTTTAGGCGCTCGCTTGCTGCTGTCTTGCAACTCTCGGTTGTTTAATTTGTGCACTAGTACTTATATTTTGTGAGTGAAAAGTTAATATCTGCGTGTGAAATACGCGCTCTCGATTTATGGTATAAATCTGATGCCGTACTGCAGGCTCCCTCTTCTCGCTTGGTAGGCCTACTGTCTTTCAATACTGAGGCCATACCATGAATTAACAACCCAGTTAACCAGCAGATGTTACTATGGAGTTACTGTGATGTTACTGGGCACTGTAACTGTTTCTTGTGAGTTGTTACGTCAGTAAACTTCATTTCCAATAACGGCCGTGCTTGCAGGCACTCCCAGAGGCATTGTTAGACATAAAACTCTACTGGGGCACAGGCCCCTATTCATATCTAAATTAATGCACTGACTAATAAAGTCAATTGTTCAAACCTTTTTTTACTGGGGCACAGCAGATTTATACTGGGGCACGTGCCCCAGTAAAAAGGGTCTAAGGACGCCCCTGGGCACTCCCATTTGGAAACTCCATGTATTGTATTGCACTTGATGAAAATTGTGATTGAAAACATATTGTGGGTGACTGTCCTAAAAAGTAGCTAATAATTGCAATGATCATAATTAACATTGGCCTTGCCCTGGTCATTACACAACTGCTATGAGCTTTGAAGGAACTGCAGCGCTCGTTTTTGTCTTACCTGACTGATTTTCATATTGAAATCCATAAGAAAATAAGATTGCTATATAGTTCCTGTCACAGAAGACAACATAATCATTAATCACAATTTTAGAGTCGTGTAATGATGAGTCGCTACACGTTTCCTTTTCGGATCCAATTAAGTTCAAATGTAAATTATGAAGTTTTGGTCGAAAGTCTAAAATGACACTCGAGTTGAAAGAAATCGTGAACGAACACAATTCGATTTATTGGGGATGTTTACAGGGTAAAACATAAATTTGGCAATTGTGGGCGTGGAGGAATTGAGTAATTCTCTTGACCCAACTGTCATATGAGACACGTAGCCTACAAAAGCAAGTGCCGACTCCACAGTTGCACCTCTGTGTATAGTAAAAGCTAAACAGTCGGAGTCACGAATCTTGATGCGCTCACCGCTCAACATCATTTATTTGGATGAATAACTTGACTCTGAACTCAAAGACTCAATTTGGGGAAAATACGTTTTCCGATTAAAACAGTTGCACTTTTCGTCGTTACTATACCAACCATTGCAGAGATGATCCATGAGTGTATGTTTTCCTCCAAATGGGGTATATTTGTTTTAAACTTCTGGTACTGCATCAACCCGTTGACAAATTGGACTATTCACGTAATCGACGGTGCGAAAGGAAACAGAATGAGCTTAGTCTTGGTACTATTACTAGCGGTAAGTGTCATGCATCTTTTGCATGCTTATTACTAAATGTATGGTTCTGTCAAATCAGCGCATTAAGGTGTCTATTGCACTGCAATCGGTCAGTCGAATCTTAATTTGAATTTTTAGAAGTGCATTCACTGACCCTTCCATTCAATCACATTTTCTTTCATGTTGAGTCTGTGCTGCTTAACCACACCCACCTATTGTAGTTCATATGTGAAACTTGTAAACCTATACCCAAATTGTTTTGTTGTTCCATACACCTGTTCACGAGTAGTCCTCAATCTGAATTCTCCTTTAATTCAAAATATTTATGCATATGAAAGCTACATTTACACAATCTGATAGCAGCAAGTCCTGGGTCTGCAGCTACACCCTTCTCAATTACATGCTGTGAACAGCAGGACAATAACAATCTTACAGTGGAGCAGATGAAAGGCCAGCAGGACTGTAGGCTTCCTGAAATCGTTTTCGCCTTCTCTCTCTCTCTCTCTCTCTCTCTCTCTCTCTCTCTTTCTCTCTCTCTCTCCTCTCTCTCCTCTCTCTCTCTCTCTCTCTCTTTCTGTCTCTGTCTCTCTTTCTGTAGTGCTGTCAGGAGATTTTTTCTTTTCATTTTACTTTGTTTTATTGTTTAATACATTGATGTTTGCACAAATGAAACACTCAAATGAAAATATGTTTCTTTCAATTGTTAAATACACTTGTCATTCGAGAGGTGAAGAGTCTCGAGAAATAATTTGTCTGTTGTTGGCTATTCTTTCAAATAGTGTGGATTAGGCCCTTGGGACGTGAGTTAGTCTCAAACTAAGGTATGATCAACCTTGTAGGATAGGTTTTCTGCATGGTGGAGAGTGTCTGGAAACATCCTTTGACCCTAGGAGTATCAATGAGGATGTGTCCAAGAGCATCACCAAATCATTAAATTATAAAAAAAATTGTATCCCTCTCACTCATATATATATATAAATAATCATATAATTTACAATGAACAGTCAGTGTAGTTGTATTGTGTTTGTATTAACAATGCATTATCACTCTTACCACCATATAAAGGTCTGAATATAATAGGTTACTTATTTAATCCCTATTGATCCACATTTCAAGTTACATTAATCACAATAACATTTAATTTAAATATCACTGTGTATTTCCGTGGAACAATAATGCATCCAGTCTAAATGTTCATGTGTAACTGTGTTGGGAAGTTTCTCTGTCTCATGATCAATCCATAATTTTAGCCTGAGGGTTAACTGACTAAATCAGATGACAACAACAGGGTCCAATAATTCAGGCTTTCACCATTCTTTTTTTATAAACCAATTAGGCTAAAAACCCAGTTTGGCCAGAACCCATATAACTTTTCCAATATTGTCCTCTCAACTTCATGCATATGAAGGCTGATATGGCTCATATATGGCTGAGCGGTTAGGGGATCGAGCTATTAATCAGATGGTTGCCGGTTCGATTCCTGGCCGTGAATATGATGTTGTGTCCTTGGGCAAGGCACTTCACCCCACTTGCCTCGGGGGGTATGTCCCTGTACTCACTGTAAGCCGCTCTGGATAAGAGCGTCTGCTAAATGACTAAATGTAATGTAAATGTAATCAATTGTTTGATAACTAAACATGTCTGTAAAAGAGTGGAAAACACAACAGGCAAGATCCAAGCAACATTTTAGAGTTTTGTTTTCCTTATACCTTTTGTGTGACCATGCACTGTTAAATCTGTCAAGTCAAAAGTGTTACGACACTGTCAAAGACATTCTTTAAATGTGTAAAACATGGATTTAAGCTCTAGAGGCTTTAAGGGGCTATACAGTCTTGAAAGTAGATTGGGAATCATATGGCCATGATGAGAAGACTGTTGGTATTATGGAAATATTCTAAAAAAACAAACAGGAATTTTAAATAAAGGGAGTACAGTAGATGTTAATTGTTTGGAGTGTGGAACATGCACAAACACACAAACACGCCACCTGTTGACGACTGACAGGGTTGCCTAAGGTGACATGTTGTATCTTTGACCTGACTTCTGTCATTAGGATTCCACAGGCATGAATCGTTTGGATTTCACTTCTCTGCAGCATACCCTGTTCAGAACCCTTATTATCTTTTCATGTTTTTTTCAAACATTTGCTCCTATTGAAATGCTTTGTTGTTATGTACAATGCTTATTTATCTGTTCTTTGCAGGTTGGGTCCTTGGCCAATCAGGAACCATGTTCCTCAGGCCAGTTCACAACCAGTGAAGAATGTTGCAAGCAGTGCCAGCCTGGAGAAGGTGTTGTGAAGCAGTGTGTAGCCACTCAGACGGTTTGTGCCTCCTGCCTCGACAGTGAGTATCATGTACACACACACAATCTGTCTGTGTTAAGCTCTGGTTAACATTAGTTACCTTGCTAATGGGATATGAACGTATGGGGCATGATAACTTTGCATCCAATCAATCATCATTGTGTGCACGTAAACAAGCCCCTTGTCCACACACACACACCACACACACACCACACACACCACACACACACACACACACACACTCCTGCAGTATAGCACAGTTGCATACACACACGCACTTCCAACACACACAGATCCAAGTTCACATTAGGACACACTGGTAGGCACACTACTGTCCAAACTTCACACATTCAGAAATTCTTCCTTGAATTTCTGCTACAGTTGGTTCAACCAGGGGTAATTTCATAGGATGGAAAACAAAGGAACAGATTGTTATCTCCATGCTGTTAGTATATGATGAGCCATGCCCCCTCCCTCCACCATAGCTGCAGGCTAGCTTTATTATTGTATTGACTTGCATTATTGATGCATGGCATTATAATGGTTATGAAGGCACAGTTGGGTGGGGGATGGGAAAGAGATGAGGACAGTTGGAGGAGTAAGGATAAGACTTGTGGTAAATTACTGGATATATACACACACATACATACATCTTGGTTACAAATATTGACACATTATCATTACTAAACTATTACATTGTACATTTTAAATACCATAGCTACTTTTTTGTAGATACACTAACCATAGATTACATTTTTAAACTTTTACTGAAACTAAAAGAAAATCAAAATGCCTTACTTTAGGATGGGGTACAGTAAAACTCACAAATATGTTCTCACCCCAGCGGTGATGCCTGTTCTCAACTCAGATCTTTTTCAACTGAGATTGTAACCTCAGTCATTACACTACTGCTCTTGAGCTTCAAGTAGACATGGAAAACTGTTGACTGATTTTCCTGAAGAGGTCAATAGGACAATTAGTCAAGTAAAATCTGTCCTGAAGCCACAGGGAACCACTGCAGCAGGGACATGATGGTTTTATACTGGTTAGGGACCTCAGACCTTTTAAGACTGACGCTTGTGTAATCATCAGGCTAGCTAATATTTAGTGCATAATAAATAATATATGAAAATGCACATACAGTGTAAGTCAGAACAACAATATGTTAACATTTAGATGGACAGATTTATTGTACTAGTACAGTGCCGGTTGGCGACAAACGTATATATGTACTTTTTACGAGACCCTTGGTTCCATCTTTTAGTGCAAATCAATGCATTTATATTTATTTCTCACAAAATCCACAACTACAGTAATTTTTCTGAAATAAAACCGCGGCTTGTACCCCGATTTAACAGTTTTCTTGTGGTTGTACGGCTTACAGGTGCTGGTCATATTATTAGAATATCATAAAAAAGTTGATTTATTTCACTAATTCCATTCAAAAAGTGAAACTTGTATGTTATATTCATTGATTACACACAGACTGATATATTTCAAAAGTTTATTTCTTTTAATTTTGATGATTATAACTGACAACTAAGGAAAATCCCAAATTCAGTGTCTCAGAAAATTTAAAGTATTACTTAAGACCAATACAAAGAAAGGATATTTAGAAATCTTGGCCAAATGAAAAGTATGAACATGAAAAGTATGAGCATGTACAGCACTTAGTTGGGGCTCCTTTTGCCTGAATTACTGCAGCAAAGCGGGGTGGAATTGAGTCAATCAGTCTGTGGCACTGCTGAGGTGTTATGGAAGCCCAGGTTGCTCTGATAGTGGCCTTCAGCTCTTCTGCATTGTTGGGTCTGGCATATCGCATCGTCCTCTTCACAATACCCCATAGATTTTCAATGGGGTTAAGGTCAGGCGAGTTTGCCAATGGTATCCCTGTTCTTAATTAGCCAATTAAGAACAGGGATACCATGGTCCTTAAACCAGGTACTGGTAGCTTTGGCACTGTGTGGAAAATGAAATCTGCATCTCCATAAAGCTGGACATGGGCTTCAACTGTCGCATTCCTTGTGTCAAGCCACTCTTGAACAACAGACAGCGTCAGAAGTGTCTCGCCTGGGCTAAAGACAAAAAGGACTGGACTGCTGCTGAGTGGTCCAAAGTTATGTTCTCTGATGAAAGTTTGATTAAAATTTAGCATTTCTTTTGGAAAAAGTCTGGAGGAAGAGAGGAGAGGCACACAATCCACGTTGCTTGAGGTCCAGTGTAAAGTTTCCACAGTCAGTGATGATTTGGGGTGCCATGTCATCTGCTGGTGTTGGTCCACTGTGTTTTCTCAGGTCCAAGGTCAGCACAGCCGTATACCAGGAAGTTTTAGAGCAGTTCATGCTTCCTGCTGCTGACCAACTTTATGGAGATGCAGATTTAATTTTCCAACAGGACTTGGCACCTGCACACAAAGAAGATATCAGCTACCCTTGCATGTAAAGCCTTATCAGATGAGAAGGAATGAGCTCACTGTTCAGTCTGGATGCTAATCATCCATCATGGGGTCTTTGAGTCAATATAACACTGGCTCTGAGAAGGAAGGTGCCTGAAATATTCTTTAGCTACTTGTGGCTACCAGATGCTAAAAGATAGAGAATATGCATGAGCCAGTGCCACCACAGTACATCTATAGACTTTGAAGGTCCACTGAAGGACAGTTTTTGATTGTGGATAATGCACACAGCGTGAACAGGTACCGTAGCACTTTGAACAAGTTGATGCACCAAAAAAATCCTAGTTCTATCACAAAAGTGTCACCTGCATCAGCCATGATGAAAAGACAGCTGTGCACACGATTCAAACTCGTAAGACCCCTAAAGGCTAGACCAGTTGTGCAGAACAGTTCACACCTAAATAGGCAGGAAAAAGCAAAGGTCGAAAGCCTTCAGATCTGGAGCGAGTGTTCTGGCTCAGAACTATGGTACCAGATTGCATCACCTGGAGCATCCACAAGGATAAACTATTGCCAGGAATTAGCTATGGGAAAGCAACCCCAGATCTAGTTCTGGAAACTTACCATGGTTACGAACATGAAAAATGCTCCCGACTTGTCTAAACCAGTCAAAGGGCCTGCTGAGAATACTTCAGTCTAGGCCAACATAATCACCACTAAGAGACTGTGGACGTCGTAATTATCCTGCAAAAGACGGATGACCCCCTGTTGAATCTTTAGCATAGTATGCATAAGTTATTTCAAAAGTGCATTGACAAGAGTGCAAAAAAGTGGACAAACTCACAACAAATGAATAATTGTCCTAGACATACACCTACTTAGCCTACTTCTTCAGTAGTTTGTTGACGGCCCCTAAACATTTGCATTGGCCCTGGCTGGTTGTAAAGACCGATGAGTCGCGGTGTACGTTATAGTAGAGTCGGCAAGATAAGACGAGACAACACTGGCTGTCCAAATATTTGTTTGTAATATCGAACTTCAAACTAATCACTGTGATTTTTGCGGCATTCGGTGCTTCCCAAACTAATAATATATTAGTTTATTATAATATATTCACAATGGAGAGAATTACATTTAGTTGAGAACTAAAAGTGATATATTTGAGAACATTTGTCAAAATGGCTTATGTATGTGCTTTTTACCTTTTTAAAAGTAATTTTATGTTTTTTCCCCAGGTGAGACATTTTCAGAAAACTTCAGCCACATAGAAAAATGCCAGCCTTGTACACGTTGCACGGGCCTCCTTCGCATGCAGACGCCTTGCACTGATTCCAACAATGCCATCTGTGTGTGTGACTACGGCTTTTACCTGAACGAGTTGTCTAACCGGTGTGAGCGCTGCACCAAATGCCCTGAGGGCCGGGGTATGGTGTATGGCTGTGCACATGATCGTGACACGGTGTGTGAGGAATGCCCCAGGGACAACTACTCTGACCAGGAAAGCTCCCGGGAGCCTTGTCTACCCTGCACCATTTGTGATGAGGGAGAGCTGGAAATACAAGCCTGCAACTCTTCCAGTGATACTGTATGCCAAGGTAAGATCTACCGATTCATTAATGTTTGAAACTTAACTAACCCTGTTTTCACTTTACTGGCAATTATTTGAATGTACTAATCAATCAAGAAACTTGTAAGAATCTTGTAAGGAGCGTAATTCTAAACGTCATGTGTGTATGTTAGATGAATATGACATCATGCACATTTGCATGATGATCTGGTAGAATTATTTAATCTTACAGTGGAATGAGTTTAATGTGATAGCCTGCTGATCAGTATCTGTGTGAGCATAAAGGAAGAAACATCCATGAAACTATCTCGAAATTGAGCTATCATGCTTACTTCAATAGCGCAATTCAAACCATATGGCACCCTATCATTGTATCATATCTCCTGACACTATGGTTGTTATTGTCTGATAGATGTAAATGTCACATGCTCATCCCATACAAAGACCACCCTCTCTCTGTCTCCTGAAGACTGGAGGAAGGTCAAAGCCAGGGAAATCCTTTTCTGTCATTCCACCCTGTGGGCATTACATGAATTCCCCATGATCCATGTCACCACATATTCCAAGTTCTATGCTACCCCGATTAAATCAACGCTTTTGTGAGGTAACGATAAAGGGAGTCTGTTGAAAAGCCGTTTGCTGGGCTGTAGGCGATCAGTTCTTATCTTGATGGTGCTGACAGTTTGCAGGACTAAAAAGGAATCTTTTGTGCTGTCCTAAGATCCCCTTTGGTGTCGGGGTCTTCAGCTCATGGGGCAGCTTGACTATTTGAGGGACCTACAGATAACTTCAACAGACAAAGAATCAGAGCTACACATTTCTGCACATTACGTCAATGCTACTATTGGACTGAACTACGTTTGTGTTGACTTGGTCAAAGCATTGCAATTTACACTTAATACACCACATAAGTTCCTCTACTAAGGATGCTTGATGGTTAATATTCAAGAAAGGGGACTACTCAACTCTTGTCCCCTTTGTTTACTTTGTTATAGTAATTATCTCAGATAATAAACATTATTTTGATGCTGACAAAACATTGATGTTGCTTTAGGAGTGAAATGTCACAAGTATTGTAAAATACAAATATCATAAGATGAGTGTAAAATCAGTCCTCAACAGAAGCTTTCCACTTTTGATCTTAGTGAAATTAAACCGTTTTTGGGGTGCAACTGTGCAGTTATACCCTAACCTCAATTATACTTGAATAATAACAAGACAAGTTGGCAACACTTTTAATTAAGGTTATATTAGCTTCCATGGGACTACAGATGTTAACGACTTAATTTGATCATTCCATTGGAAGGGCTTGGTTCAATGCAACACAATTGCAATTGCAGCATGTTGGCTTCAATTTTTCCCCATATTTATTTTTGGGGTGGACAGAAGGGGATTTCAACCTGGGACCACTTCATCTGTGGTTAAAAGGTTGACCACTGACCATCTATCTACTTGTTGATAATGTGGTTGAAACACTCAGGGCCCTATCTTGCACCCAGCTCAATTGACTTTGTCAAGTATCATTCCTATTTTGCACTCGACGCAAAGCAGATTTTTCCCTTCACAGACGCACGTCGGTAAGTTAGGGAATTACCTTGCGCTCCTGGGGGCGGTTCAGCGAAAAAAATAGGCGTGTTCCGGCGCAAACGTTCCCTGGTGCTATTTTGCAGTTTCAGAAAATCAATTCCGCCACAGACCAGGAAAAAACGTAGTCTAAAGTCAATGGCGCGTTATTCAGATGCTATTTTAAGGGCGTAAGCTTGGCCCGTGCGCACTACTGGCGAAGCCAGGGTCTTCCTGCGAAGCTACGTTACATTGTTTTGATTTATTGTATGGCTAGCTGTGTTACATTTCTTTCATGTCAATGATTAAAAGATTTTCATGAGAAATCTCTATGTATGTGAACTTGATTTGTAACAACTGTGGCAATTTCCTCCAACGCCTGTTTAACCGAAGCTAATTTGGGTGGGTTTCTTCTAGCCTGGTCCTAACCAGACTCTCGTACACTTCATTTGTACAGAGAGTCTGGCTATGCTCCATTGACAAACGTTGACTTCCTTGTCGGCGAGTACTCTGTTAAGGTTTACAACTATTGGATCTTCCGAGAGCCACTCTGATCTGCCATAACCAATAGCTAGCGTTCGCCTTAGCCAACTCCTTCACCATTACTGTAACGGAGCTAGCTGCCGTAGCTGGAAAATCAAACTTTTCCCGAACCCCGTGGGGAGAAGGGCCACAACATCATTGCCACCAAGAAAACTCAGCAACACTTGTTCTTGCTCCAGCTTTAGTTTCTGGATATTCGGCAGTGTTGCCACAACGGACCGAATGGCTTCGCTCACATCTTTCTCCGCCGCCAGTAGGGAACTACAACACAAACTAGCGCACAACATCAACGTTATCATTCTCAGCCACTCCCTCTGTTCGCTGATTGGCCCAAATAGAAAATCACTTTCCAAGATCTGAAATGCGTACCGAAAGCCCAGACCTAGTACAGAAGCAAAATCAAAATTGAGCGGAAGTACGTAGGTGGGCAGAGCCAGGCTAGGTTTCTTCTCCCATGCCCATCAGAATCAGATTTCGGTTTATTCGTCATGTCGCATATGTTACACACACAAGGAATTTACTGTGGCAGGAAGGTGCAAACCATACACATATACAGGTCTTAAATTAAGTTTAAAAAAGTACAATAGTTAACTAGGTACATTCTATGAACTAAGCCATTTAAAAATATAACAATTTAAAAAATAAAATATATATACAAATAAGAATTTGAATGAGCAGCATGAGTGGGCAACTTAGTGCAATGAGAAAACTGCTCTGCCTTTCCCATACAATGTAATTTCTCTATCTTTTACGGCTCTGACGAGAACGTCGGTCTCCTCGGCTGTGAACCGCTCCTGGCGTGCGCCTGGCAAATCCGCCTTTATAATAGCAATCCACCATGGAACAAGCACACCTGCTCTTAAAGGGGATGTGAGACCAGGCGCAAAGTCATTTATCCCGCCGGTATAATAGCAACAGCACCGGAGTCCCGCCCACTAAGTTACGCTTTGCGTTTTGATACTTGCGTTTCAGATCGTTAAAATAGGGCCCTCAGTGTTGATCTCGTAGGCTATAACGGTAACTAAGGAATAACTGGAAAACCATTTGGTTTTGTTAGAATTATTGACATCAGGTTATTAGTATTACTAAACCTCTGTATGTACTTATAACTAAAATATTTTTTTCACTAACTTACTTCATCTGCCTTATAAACACAATGTTCCACAAAAAAAAACTTCAAGTGATGTTGTTTGGAAATAAACACAGGTTGCTGACTCCAAACACAAGTCCTTTGTACGTCCTTCCCTCCAGGCCAGTTAGATGAGGTCTTTGGTGTCTCATCCTCCAGGGAATGCAGTCTGAGCAGATTTTTCTGGGATTCCAGAAAAATATCTATGACATTCTGAGGTTGTTCAAGTTTGATAAAAAATAATCGTAAGGCTTTCTAGGGCAGTTTTACTCCTGTTAATCTAAGCCAGTAATAATTCCCCTCACTGAAAAAGTTGATCTCCTCACTGAGTTTTTGTAATAGTTAAATAAATATGTAATATAATTTTTGAGGTATACTCTGTCCTTGTACCTTATTTAAGTTGCTACTGAGGTGACAGACGTAACCATTGTACCCTCTTTAAATGTGGTGTCATTGTTCTACAGTTAGCTTCTCATTAAGCTGAGGCTTGGTCATGTACCAGAAGTCATTTGTCCCTGGTTAGTCTTGCAGAGTCTTAACATAGATACAGAAAGTGCCATAGGTGAACAGGGTCAAAGGTTAATGGAAGGTTGGAAGTGGAAGTAGAGGGGTATTTCAAGAATGCATGGTATTTTTTGTGGAATAAATCCCTAATGACACATCAATCTAATATAAAAGACACATTACAAAATATTTTCGGGGGTCACAATAGCACAAGTGTAAGTGAAGATACATTTTATGATCGCTACCAAAAAGCATTGTTTCCTGCACAATCAGATACAAGTTTGAACAATGAGTTATTCAGAGAGAAAAAATGGACACAATGTGAAATGGATGTTTTAATGACTGAAATAGAGTCAGAAGAGCAGTGCCCCAACACCACTTCCAGTGTTCCCACTCACAGTGAGACGGCACAGAGTCTAATGGCTCACAGTGAGACGGCACAGAGTCTGATGGCTCACAGTGAGACGGCACAGAGTCTAATGGCTCACAGTGAGACGGCACAGAGTCTAATGGCTCACAGTGAGACGGCACAGAGTCTAATGGCTCACAGTGAGACGGCACAGAGTCTGATGGCTCACAGTGAGACGGCACAGAGTCTAATGGCTCACAGTGAGACGGCACAGAGTCTAATGGCTCACAGTGAGACGGCACAGAGTCTAATGGCTCACAGTGAGACGGCACAGAGTCTAATGGCTCACAGTGAGACGGCACAGAGTCTAATGGCTCACAGTGAGACGGCACACAGTCTAATGGCTCACAGTGAGACGGCACAGAGTCTGATGGCTCACAGTGAGACGGCACAGAGTCTAATGGCTCACAGTGGGACGGCACAGAGTCTGATGGCTCACATACCCCTTTCCACCAACGCATTTTGGGTGCCGGTTCGGAGCTGGTGCTTAATCGCGAACCAGTTCTTTCTCTTTCGGCCCCACCGGCCCCACTTTGAACCTAGTCTAGATTTCGAACCAATAAAGAACCGCTTGGGGCGGGGTTACCGTGACCAACAAGACAAACAGAATCCTTTGACCGCCATTGCTCTAAGTTTTTGAGAGGAAGCAGCAGCAGGCAGGGTGGAAAGCAGGAGTGCAGGGGGAGAGGAAGGGAGACATGGTAAAGGTTGTATGAATACAAAGGTTGTTGTCTTCATAGTACATCATGTCTAGTTTCCATTAGCATTTTTTTTTATAGCGACAAGGAAAAGATTCCATACATTCCATCTTTTTCTTATAATAAAATTATCAAATCAAAAGCTGTGCCAAACTCTGACCAATAGTTCAGAAGCTCCCTCCCCATTGAATGTTTTATGTGTGTCATCATAATGTCTACAACCATGGCTGGTGGCTACTACATTCTTTTACCAACTTTGGTTTCATTTCTTTTCACTAAAGCTCCATGGCCAGATTATGACCTTTTAACCCCTTCAGTACAATGTGAGCCTTATACTGATGAAGGCAGTTAATGTCTCAAATTCCCTCCGACTAGAAACAATGAATGGTTTCCTTGCTGCGATGACTCAATTTTAGAATTAACCATTCCCAAAAAATCCTATAGGTTTGTGACAGTGTACTTGTCCTCCTTCATAACCAAGTTTATATAAATGAATGAGACTTCTTTGCATTGGTAATTGTGTTTCCTCACATTTTAAAGATAGATTCATTGGCTTGGCATTCACAAATAATTAGAGCTTTGCACTCATTCTTATGCCTTCCTGTTAGCAGGCAAGGGCATATATGGCCACACCCATAACTCAAAGCACTTGCATACAATAAATGAAGTAAATAAAAAAAACTTCCCATTTAATGTGCAGAGTTGGTGTTCTGTGTGGTCTTTAGTCATGTCATTCAGAATTAGAATAATACAGAAGTTTAATAAGACAAAGTTTAACTAAACAAAAGTACAGTGAGATCGATATGGGGTGTAGTAAAGGAGAGATAGGTAGTGCAGTAACGGAGAGAGACTTAAAGACAGGTAGATTCAAGTAGTGTAGAGACAGGTAGTCAGACAAAGTGCAATGTCCTCCCTCCACATAATTACAATTTACAGAAAATAACATTAAAACAGTCAGAATAAAAAAATAAAAAATAAGGCACATCAATGAAATGACAGTTTTCTGAGTGTTTAAAGTGCGTTGTTAGTCATAGTTCAGTATGTGTGCGTGTGTGCAGTGGGGCTGTTTTTGTTATGTGGGGAGTGGCTTGTGAGGGAGCTGCCTGACGGCCTGTGCTGGGGGTGTGTTCTGTCCTTGATGATGTTGTGGGCTCTCCTGGTGACCCTGGTGGAGTAAATGTCCTGTAGTGAGGGGAAGGCTGCTCCTGAGATGAACTGTGCTGTTTTGATCACACGCTGGAGCAGTATCCATACCACACTATGATCGATGTGGTAAGGACGCTCTCGACCGTGCCTCTGTAAAAGTTGCTGAGAGTTTTGGTTGGCATGCCAAATGTCCTCAGCTTTCTCAGGAAGTATATCCTCTGCTGGGCTTTTTGTAGTGCAGTAAGAGAGAGAGACTTGGAGACAGGTAGTGCAGTAACAGAGAGAGACTTAGAGAGAGGTAGTGCATTAACAGAGAGAGAGACTGGTGTTGCAGGAACAGAGAGAGAGAGACAGGTGGTGCAGGAACAGAGAGAGACAGGTGGTGCAGGAACAGAGAGAAAGACAGGTGGTGCAGGAACAGAGAGAGAGACGGGTGGTGCAGGAAAAGAGAGAGAGAGACGAGTGGTGCAGGAACAGAGAGAGAGACGGGTAGTGCATTAACAGAGAGAGAGACTGGTGTTGCAGGAACAGAGAGAGAGAGACAGGTGGTGCAGGAACAGAGAGAGACAGGTGGTGCAGGAACAGAGAGAGAGACGGGTGGTGCAGGAAAAGAGAGAGAGAGACGGGTGGTGCAGGAACAGAGAGAGAGACGGGTGGTGCAGGAACAGAGAGAGAGACGGGTGGTGCAGGAACAGAGAGAGAGACGGGTGGTGCAGGAAAAGAGAGAGAGAGACGGGTGGTGCAGGAACAGAGAGAGAGACGGGTGGTGCAGGAAAAGAGAGAGAGAGACGGGTGGTGCAGGAACAGAGAAAGATACTTAGAGACAGGTGGTGCAGGAACAGAGAGAGAGAGACAGGTGGTGCAGTACCACAGAGAGAGAGAGACGGGTGGTGCAGGAAAAGAGAGAGAGACTCAGAGACAGAATGAGCAGATGCTTAGAAGAGTGTACTGGTCGATAAAAGCGATGGAGTTACTCTCTTACATTCTCAGGTTTCGCTGGGTGACCTCTACGAGTGCTGATCACATTCTGCTGCAGAGCGCACACAAACACACACATTTTATTCATTTATCATACACTTTCATCCAAGCACCATTCAAATAGTGCAGCAGAATTAGGATCATAAGTGTATAACAGTATTTCTCTGGTTAAAGCCAAGGAACGGCCTATATTTTAACAGGCAAAGTGCGACAATTACATTTCAACTGCTGCCAAAACAACATGTGCCTTTGTACACACAGAATCTCTCTCACACACAAGCAAACCAACTCGCTGACATGGTCATACAGTCATGTATACACAGGCATTTGTAAACATGCAAACATGTGTAAACATGCCTGTGTGAAGGGAAATCAGCATAACAGACAGTAAATTATAGAAATATACAATCATGAGAAACGTATAATCGACTGTGTTTTATTTTAATACTAGAGAATATAGAACAGTACATTTAATGTTATAAGGATAATAATTATACAACACAGCACCTATTTAATCGCATGTAAGTGGATGATGTCTTCCAAATACCGTTAAAGTCAAGGTATGAAGGCATTTGGAAAGCTGAATGGTACTGTAGGAGTCTTGAGTCTGAAGGAACTCTCAAACACACACGCATACACGCACACACACCTATACACACAGCATTCAGTACTAACCCCTAGGGTTGCATAGTGAGCACCAGAAATCCTTGGACAGTAAAATATGATGTTATATCATGTATACTTGGTTGCATATCCGTTACATGCAATGACTGCTTGAAATCTGTGACCCATACCCAGACAGTTTACATATACCATAATACTTTGTTACAAATATATCTGCAGGCTCTCTGTTTTTATTATAGCAATCTGTAACCTGACCTTAATGTTCTTCAGGTTTCCTAATCGGTTGCTTTGTACAGGGTTTCCTCTGAGGTCTGCTGGTCTTCTGTGGATGGTGGGCCGGGATACATCAATGCCTACAGTCTGGTGCACATGACTTTGGGCCATAGTGAGAAAACAGTTGGATCAGCCACTATAGCTGTCTTCTACTTTATTCCCTTGGTCATTTTCCAGATTTGAGCTTATTGGTGTTTTTGAGGTGGTTCTCCAAGCTGAATTGAAAGCCTATAATCAAGAAAACGTCAGCTTTTCCATGCAGTGACACAAATGATTACACCTGCGTAATGGAATATAACTGTAGTCGAATCAACAAATACTTTTAGTGCCATGAATGTACAATATGCATAAGGTGCTGTGTTGAAATGTCTAAATGGGTCATAATAATGGAAAGATCCAATCACATGGATGGAAAGACCCTCCAGTTAAGGTTACAGTAAGGGGGATCTTAGGGGCAGTACAAACCAATAGTAGTGAATTCTTCTCTCATGTGGAGAGGAGCTGAGCTTGGCTGATTGTTCCAAGAGTTAGAGAGGGGTGAGACAGGAGGAGTATCTGTGTCTCACAAAGGAGGGCTATGTCATTGTATGGTGTCTGGTATCCTTTCTAATGGGGTGGGGGTTGTGTGTTTGTGTGGATGTGGGGAGGGGGGGGTTGATGCGCTGGAGAGAAATGGGGAGGGGTCAAAAGAGAGAAGGAAATGCCACATAGAGGAATGGGGGAATGTGGTAGCATTACATGCGGAAAAACTAATGGTAGGCTGCTAGGCTAATAGAAGACTATATTTGCAACTCAGTGGTTGAAAGACATGGGGCCAGTCACTTGCATCTAAGCAGTGCTCTGCTGTGTGGTCCGGAGACACAGAGACACTTTACTTTCGCAAATACCATGAAAAGGAGATGGATGAAAGGCCAGGATAGAAGTTGGACAAACTAGTAACAGGATAGGACACAGATAGACTAGCACCACACAAAGTACAACGTAAAGCTATCGGTCAAACCAAGCCCTTTGTTAAGTAGTGTTGTATGAAAAATGGTGTTATCAATCACACCTCATAATCAGTTTATCAGGTTTTGCAAACATTTGTGCATAGACCGAACCGCTGTTATGTACAATGGTTATTTGAAACATGAGTTAGACTTGAGAGAGATAAAACTACTCTTGTAATAAGAGGAATTACAAACCTTTTTCACTGAAAGGACTGCGGAGCCTAACCATACTGATGGTTACATTATCAAAACCTATTGTAAGACACACCAGCCAGGGTACTTGATGAGTAAAACTGAGACACCCTTCTGTCTGGTTGCCTCCTGTATTGCGCTCTGAAAATGAGGACACAGAAACCCACATGAAATAGGATGGCGGCTGCACAGAATGCAGTCCTCTGTTGTTCAGAAGAGCACACACGGACTGGATGACTAAGGCTTCAAATGCGAGCAGACCAAGTCTACAGGTGCTCTGACAAAAATCTCCTAGGTGGACTAGGTCTAGATGACACATTGTACCTGAATGTTTAGAAGTCTGGTGGTGAGCTGCCCCCAGTATTTACATGTCCCCTGAGGGTTCAGGCAGCTTATCTTGCATTTACATGACAATAAGTACGGATGTGCATATGTCTCAGGTAAAAAAGTAAAAACTGATTTGTTTTACTGGAAGCAATAACATAAATTAATGAAGGAGGGAAGGGAGAGAGTGGAGAGTGGGAGAGAGAAAGAGAAAGGGAGGTGACTGTCCAATAGCTTCCAGAAAGGCATTCATTAATAAGGTTCTGGCAAAAGGTATACATGCATAAGCAGTGTGCTTTTCAGTAATAACATGTTGGCCCCATTTCAAAGAAGATTGTCAGTAACTGTAAGTAAATGACAGACTTCTACATTTGCACAAAGTAGAATGTCTGATGTGCATTAATTGCGAGGTAAAGTGGATGAGAGTGGATGGATGCCCGAGCTCTTACCCTGTAAATGACTCCCCGGGGGTGTAGGAAATGACCGAGTTATGAAGATGGGAAGAGGGAGTAAGTGTTTGTGGAAGAGAGAGTTGAATGATGACGCAGTAGTAGAAGTGAAGCACGCAGAGTAGGGCTTAGGGAGGTGTGGTTTAACATTCTGTTCTTTTAGGCCTAGGGCTTATGCCCCTGAACTGACACATTGCAGCCTCTCAGATCCTTGTGGATCTATACCAACATATCTCAAAGCCCCAAGATCTCCCACTGGGAAGGGTATCAAACACTGAACAGTATGCTCTTCCATCTGCCTCGAGTGAGGGAGGGAGCTGTCACCAGATTGAAGCATCAAGCTGTCGTGTATGGTTGAACCCTGTTGACAACCCATTGCATCTTCTGAATTGTCAACAATCGTAACAAACTGAAATTTAAATCACTTTTTCAATGTTTAGACTGAGAAGAATTTTATTTAATGCATGGATCATTTGATCTAAAATGGAACGACTCAACTCTTCATAACAGGACACAGTAACCTCCTTTATTCTCTCTTCTCTCTTCTTTTTGCTCTTGCAGATCTAAACCCTCGCTTGTCCTCCATTTCGCCCTCTCTCTCTCCGGGGTCCTCGATGCCCCCCTTCTCAGATGAGGATCTCCTGCCAGACACCACCACGGAGAGCCCCACCACCAGTGAGGACACCCCCAAGCTCATCTACCAGGGTCTGAGCGAGCACCTCATTCCTATCTACTGCTCCATCCTGGCAGCCGTTGTTGTTGGCCTTTTGGCCTTCATTATTTTTAAGAGGTGAGGAAGGTGAGGGGACATTAACAGACAAGTGCAAGTGTAATGTCACTTTCTGTACAACAGCAAAACAAATGATTCACGCAATCAACATGTTGATTAACTACTGAAGAAAAATTAAAAAACACTTTTTATATACATTATTTTTCATCCCTAATAGAAAGACATTCAAATACGGTTAAATATGATCATTATCAAGACATCCGATTAATCTACTAGCATGAACTTATAAATCCATGGAGCTAAAACTTTGCACTAAAAGTTTAAATAATACAGTCAAGTCATTGATAATTAAGTCAATAAAGCACCTTCACATTTTTCTTTGTGACATTTACAAACCAAGAAATTGCTATAAGAAGATAGCTACAGGACACCCCCCACTATTAGGACAATAATTAAGTATTGTAAAATATGCTGTGATGAAACATGTTTCATGTTGGAAGGAGGATGCATTATGTCATGGTATCCTCTTCTCATTGTTGATAAAAGATAGAAGACATCACCAGAGGCGGATCAGGTGTGTAACGAGCTACAGTTTGGTCACAGAGAAAGTAACCTAATCCCCAGTGGGAAGTATGCAGTGGATCTGTCATGTTGTGGGACTGGTTTACTTAAAAAGGCCCTGGACCACCATCAAGTACCTGGATGTCGTAGGTCAAAACCTCTACTAGGAAGCTGGGTCATTTTTGGATCCGTCAGCAGGACTGTGATTCAAAGCATCTATTAAATCTAAATGAAAAGGTATTACGGACCAAAGAAACAGGCTTTAGCTATTGCAATCACAGCTGTTTAGAAAACCTGTGGAGTGATCTGGCGAAGACACCAGCCCAAGGACACTGGAATGTTTGTGTGCGGTGGAATTGTCCAATACTTTTGTATGTGTTCTTGAATCTCATAAAAACATTTTGAGACAACGCTCAGCAGCACGAAGACAACTCTAAAACAAGTGTGCCAATTATTGTAACATATTTATCAATAAAATTACGGATATGGGGTCGTAAACTCCTCACCAAAGGGCAAGCAGAACATATTTTAATTAGTTGTATTCAAGAAAAGAACAAAAAACATTATTAACCAGTTACCATTATATCAAATCAACGTTTCTATTCCAGAACATAATAAATATAAAAGTATCGTTTTTTTTTGTTGTTATTGCTAGCCAGATTGTTTCTGGTTTTCATTTTCGTTCCTTCAAAGCCTGTACCACAACATAACGTTAAAAGACCGGTCGACAGAACATCTGTAGTTCCAAATGTGAGATTCATTGTTTGCTTGCCACACACTTGTACACTGTTTGTTACCCACAATCTGGCTCCTTGTTTCAACATTTCTCTACCTTTTACTACAGTATGTTTGCAAACAGACTGACTTAATATTGATATTTTATCTCCAAATAGTATCTAAATTGACGGAATGTGTTTTTTTTGTAGGTGGAACAGCTGTAAGCAGAACAAGCAGGGCCCAAACAACTGCACAGCCAATGAAACTCAGAGCCCATCAGCGGAAGGAGAGAAACTGCACAGCGACAGTGGCATCTCTGTGGACAGTCAGAGCCTGCAGGACCAACAAGGCCCGAGCCACACACACACAGGTAGAAACACACACACACACACACACACACACACAGGTAGTAACACACATGCACATACACACAGGTGCCTTGCCCAAGGACACAACGTCAGTTTGCATGTCCGGGAATCGAACCGGCAACCCTCTGATTAATAGCCCGATTTCCTAACCGTCAAGCCACCTGACTCCCTAGAAAAACATACACCCACAGATAAAAACACGTAAACACACACGAGTAGGAACACACACACACAGGTATAAACACGCACACACTCAAGCCCCATTAAATGGAGGCAGTTTTTCAAAGTTTGGGCCCGGAACCTTAGCTCTACTGATGAATGTATTTATGCTTCAGCATAAAATGTTACTCTAGTCAATTCTGTGCTTCAAACTTTGTGGCAACATTTAGGGGAAGGCCCTTTCCTGTCGTGGCTTGATTGTGCTCCTATGCTCAAAGTGAGGTCCATACAGTAATGTTTTTTAGTGTGAAAAACCTTGACTGACTTGCACAGACTTCTCCAGATTATTGCCAGAGGATTTAGAATGGGATGTCATAAAAACAGCTGTAGGTGTAATGTGTAGGTGTCTACATTGTGTATCTTGGTTATGCAGACACAAGGTTTTGCTGAACAAACACAAGATCATTGCTTTTTAGATCAGGGATTCTCAAACTTTTTGGGGCCAGGGACCCCTTACAGGAGAGAACATTTTCCAAGGACTTCCCCGCCACCCACCAAAGAAAATACTTCTAACATTGAATCATTATTATACTATTGAATGAATTATACAAAATTGACGAGAAACAGGAGTGGTTACTTATTTATTCATTACATATTCATTTATTACTGTTTTGTATTCATTGTAACATTGTTTCAAACTGACTGGCTTGGCCAAGCTTTGACTGGATCTTTTTCCAGCTGACAGACAGTTTTCAGCACATTTAGAGGCATCAAACATTTCCAGGGAGGGCACCACTGTACTGATCCGCCTGGGACTCACTGCCTGCGATCTGCTGCGACGCGTCTGAAAGCACCGTCTTTTTTCTTTCGGCGCCCATGTTATGAAATGGAACCGACCACACTGGCTGCGAAGCGCCGCGATTGCCTGCGATCTGCAGCGATCGTTCTAGTTTTTTGTCATATAGCCATCTTAAAGGTTGGATATGAAAGCTGCAATCATGATTCATTCACCTGGCTTGTTTTGAATGGGCTGCCGGGCGTGTTTGAGTGTCTCTGCTATGAGGAGCTCCACAGCCTTCTCTCCCAGTCCCGTCTTCCACTTCATCACAGCGTCTGTAATTAGAAGTCATCAACTTATTGTCAGCACCAATTTGAACGTTGCGTGTAAGCCATAGTTCATGGCATCTCCAAACACCTACCACTCTCTTTCGGAACTCCAGCACCTTAAAGGTCACATGACATGAAATGTTCCCTTTAGGAGGTTATTTAACACTAATAGAGTTCCCCTAGCCTGCCTTTGGTCCCCCAGCCGACGCGCCGCCCGCTCCGCTGTAGTGGAAGAGGTTTAACTGAAGAATATCAACTGAAGAGGTTGATAGTGGCCAGTAAGGTCGTCAAGTTGACCTAGAGCCAGCCACTGCCATCATAAACTCTCCTGGGCACCTTCCCCCTCCACAGGCCCATTTGGAAAATGCCCTTTGGAGGCAGTTTAAGAGCATCACAGCTCAAAAGCACGCGAGCCAGGAACTTATTTATATTTAGGTTTTTGATTCTAAGTGCTTCAATTGCATTTAAAGTCTGTGCATAGTATGTCTATGCATAGTAGATCTAACTGTGGACACAAATATCTTATTAGGGGCCAAGCAGCACCTATTGTTTTTGTTAGTTTTATTAGGGGCCAAGCAGCAGCGAAGCTCCTGTTGTAATAATAAAACTAACAAAAACAATAGGCTTTGTCCATATTGTTTTTGTTAATTTTATTATTATTATGCATAGCGATTGGTGCGAAGTTTTGAAATTTGGCACACTGATTTGGAACGGTCTCCTGATTATCGTCAGCAAAGTTTCATGTCGATCCCTGAAGCTCTATAGCGCCACCAAGGCGTCAAAGTTGGAGGTGCGTTTACGCCCACAACTTTTGAACCTTGAGACCATTTTTCTTAACTGAGGTATCATTGCATTCCTTGGATGCAGACGATTCACAGGCAATTCTTCTTTTCTGCCTTGTAGAAGTCTGACTGCTGAAATTCCCCCCAGGTCATTTCCGCATTCATGCCATCTGCCTTGTACAGGGAAAGCACCCTGGCAGGACAGTATATGTACCTGCCCGCCACACCCCGGAACGCATGATACACATGAGGGCTCTCTGCCCCTGTTTGATGGGTTTGCGGCAGAACTTGCAGAGCCGACCGGTGGGCTGCTGTTCTGCCGCTCGCCGTTTCCCCCGCAGATCAGCCAACCTCCGTGCCAATCAAACAGCTTTGGTAATAGCTTTTGAAAATAATAATGTTGTTGATCCTAAATGAATAATTTTGTTCAAAAACCTCTGATGGAAATATGTTAAGCAAACAATGCACACAGTGGCATGCACATTCATGCAGGGAACATATAGTATAAGACAAATAAGACTTACCCTCAACGAAGAGCCTGTAAATTCATAATGGGAATCATGCAGAGTATAAGAAAAAAAAGACTTACCATCAATGATGGAGAGGTTGTAAATTCATGATTGGAGTTCTGAACAGCAGAATACCATAAACATTGAACAAGGCCAGGAACGTGGCATGAACATTGAACAAGGCCAGGAATGTGGCATGAACATAGACCAAGAGTCATGTCTTGGTCCCAAGGACTGATATGCAAAGAGACCTCGGCCTGCTGGTCTCTTATTCCTGGGAGATGAAGATGCACCTGAAGACAGGGCAGCAGCTAGTGACAAAGCAGAGATGAAAAGATGTACAACATGCTGTCAAGTAGCAGTTCAAAAGCATATTGCTTTAAATGTGTCCTCAGTCACACACAACAAGGCCCATTGACATTCACAAAAGAACATTCACTTACAGCCCTGCTTGACCATCTTGGAGGGGGAGATGTCCAGCATGGCTTGCTCCAGGTCTTCATCTTCATCCATGACTGTGGTGCAAACAGGAAAGAAACATAAGAATGTATTCCTTTCACTGTACAATAGTTATACATATATGAGTTAACCATGATCACTAAATGACTTAGTATATTTAATTAATACTGATGACCTACCCACGGCTTGGCTGGAGGCGAGCAGAGGCGAGGACATGGATGCCTCCTGGGACTTCTTGGTCAGGTACCGCTTCAGTTTGTCCATACTAGTTCCTGGAGTGGTGGTCCGGGACAGAACAAATGCTGCAAAGCCATCTGCCCGACCCTCCCAGACGTCACCCCAGGTCCTTGTCGGCATGCGGCCAAAGCCGACCTGTTGGTCCTCCTCCACTGACCTGACAGCCCCCGTCCTCCTGGCCTCGTACTCCAGCACTGCCTTGATCTCCTTGAAGGAAGTGGCATACCCAACAAAGGACCGCAGGCTGTCTTTGCTGGGCCCATCCAAAGGCACGCCAGCTGTTTGCTCCTTTTCAAAATGTTTGATGAGGTACAGAGTGTATCCCACATCATTTTCAAGGAGCCACCTGAACAATTTCCCCTTGTACTTTCCAAACTGGAGAGTATACTCCCCCAACACCTCAGTTTGGTCAAACACATCCCCCCCTCTGTCACGGACCTCTGTCATGGCCCTTGCCCTCGTGTGTTCCTCCTTCATGGGTGCTGACTTGTCCTTCAGAGAGACAGAGGGGTCCTTCCAACGCTTGGCTTCCTCAGTTGCGTCTTGGAGAAGGTAGCCATGTGACCCCTTCCGAAAGACCACCACCACTCTCCCGGGATAAAAGCTGAAAACGTTCTTAGACATCTGTATTTAAAAGAATAAAAGAACATATTCAATAATTACAGCAGATTACATTTCAAGAAGGGGGTGGTAGCCCAGTGTTTCCCCTACCATTATATTGGGGGGGGCAGCTTTCGTTCGTTTTGTAAAAAATAATAATTAATTATTCTTAAAAAAATCTCATACAGTGCCAGATCACCAAAAAAGTCATTTAAGGTTACCTTTCCTATAAAACAGGTCTATAGCTTGCTCTTTTATTCAGCAAACTAAATGGCCTTATGTTATTTATCTTATTTACACAACGGCATGTCATAAAATCTGATCTGAGACGCTTCTCGAAATCGCATTTAAATAAGGCCAAACAGCGCCCCCCAAATCCCCATAGTGGCCACACATGGTAGTATTCGATATGGTTAAGCATAGCCATAGAGAATGAATGGGAAAAGTTAAGGAAGTTAAGACTATTCATAGCAGACTGCCGCGCGGGCTGCTTTGGAACATAAAGTCGTAGGATCTAATCCAGCCACAGTCGTCAAGCAAGTCTTGATACCGGATTACCTGTTTAGCGAAGCCAGCTACGCCACAGTAACTGTCTGTGTCTAGCATAATAATCATAATGCTAACGAAATGGTTGAGAATTTTTGCTTTAGCTACTGCATTTCCATATCGAATGCTGCTTGGCCCCTTCATTGCTGCTTGCAGCTATATTTTTATTCTTGTAATTCTTGTCTAGATTTTTTTAAACATGTATAATAGTCTTATATATGTATAATCATTTTCAACATTTTATATTTAAAACTCTTCTCTGTTTACCGTATCACCTTCCTGCCATAGTAAATTCCTTGTTTGTGCAAACTTACTTGGCGAATAAAGCTAATTCTGATTCTGAAAGCAAATTTAAAACAGACATTAACTAGCTGCAGCACTGTAATAAATATATTTTCTTCTAACAGAATTCTGCACCTGAGACTCCCTCGTAGGCAGCACGGTGGCTCAGTGGTTAGCACTGTCGCCTCACAGCAAGAAGGTCCCTGGTTCGAACCCCAGTCGTTCCAGGTCCTTTCTGTGTGGCGTTTACATGTTCTCCCCGTGTCTGTGTGGGTTTCCTCCAGGTACTCTGATTTCCCCCACCATCATAAAGACATGCATCTTATGAATATGAATGTTGGTGATTGGAGGTGCCGTAGGCGCTGATTGGCAGCCACACTTCTGTCAGTCTTCCCTGGGGCAGCTGTGGCTACAGTTGTAGCTTACCACCACTGGTATGACTGGTATGTGTCTGAATGAATGCTGGACTCTGTAAAGCGACTTTGAGTACTTAGAGAAAGCGCTATATAAGATATATGAAATAGTGCACCAAAGCATACGTCCTCTGCTTTTACCTATCCTGGTGTCCTTCCTCCCTGGGCAGCCATATCAGCAGTGCCCAGGGGCCAGGTCCAGGTACTCACCATGTCCTGGCCTGTCCTGCATGTTTTTATTGGAGTGCCTTGCTAATGAACTCATGTGAGCACAGGGAGAACATGCAAACAGAAGATAACATACCTGAGCACCGATAAGACTCAAGTGGGAATCAAAACCGAATCTTCTTGCAATGAGGTGACATAGCATATTTTTTTACGTTAATAGCCTACATGAAAATTCAACCTTAAACATGAAATGCAATATATTGTGAATTCTCTGCATTTACAAATGTAAAGTGCTAAAGTGTGTTCACTTAGTGGCATGTGCCCCTGGCAATTCAATCTTGTTTGGCCTGTTTTAAGAATGTGTGCTGTCTCAAAAAGTATTTGGCCTAGGGTGTGCAGAACCTGACTGCAGATTTGAGTAAAGACTTGTGGTTCCTCTCACCATAGCCCTACCAAGGTGATCTGTAGAGACGCATGGATCTTCTGTCACTATAGCCCTACCAAGGTGATCTGTAGAGACGCATGGATCTTCTGTCACCATACCCTACCAAGGTGATCAGTAGGGACATTAACGGTATTTTGTGTTGGAATAATGATATTACTTTTACATGGGAAATAATTATATTTTATTCCAGCGCACACAAACGACGGTTTTTGTTTTTAATTTCCATTATTTGATAATGGTAGGCTTGATCTGGAATATTGCAATACAAATGCTATAACATTGCATAAAGGAATGAATACAGATGATATAAACTGATATAAGTAAGTATGTGGGACTTGTCCTGTTGGCAAGAATCAGGGTCCAGAGTGCATTCTGGATGGTGATCCTGAGGTTTTGAAAGGAATGATATGAGAGATACTGGCTTTAAATGGTTGACATGGGACGGTTTCAGGGTCAACTTCTTCAGCAGGGGTGTGGCTTGATCCATCTTGAAGTCTGAGGGGACAATGACAGATTTTGATGACATCTGAGGAAAGAGAAGGTTGGATTTCATCAGAGACGGACTTGTGAAGGGTAGAGGGTAAGGGATCCGGAGGGCAGGATGTTGCACAGTGGGAAGGGAAAAGTGTGTCAAAGGATCACATGGCTGATGGAGTATTCTTCAGCAGTTGATGGGGCTGTTCATGATTCATGGAATTATAGATAGAGCACAGTGCCCGCAATGATGTCAGTGACACGCAGAATTCTGGAATTATAAATAGATAGTGCAATGCCCGTGATGCAGTTGGTCATGACAGCTCTTCTCAGTGGTTGTATATTTCTCAGATCACAGTTGAAATTCTCTGTTCTCTGAAGTACTTGTTCAACCTCCCCATCATCCATTCTAGTCACTTGCATGTCATAAAAGGAATTTATCATTACTGTAAACAAATTGACAATGCTCTGGCTCATTCATGCAAATTATTATGTAGTCTAAGGGGTGTTTGCTATGTTTATATTAACGTTCATATTTTTTCCTTTGTGCTATGCAATGCTGTAAAGTAGTCATGCCAACTGACCGAGGAGACTACATTTGTATGAAAATTGTTTGTGTCGCGATATCCATGCCTTAAAGTGCTAGGAATAGTGCCCATGTCCATGATGCAGCTGGTGATTATAATGTAGTACATTTGGTGTTGAGAGTGTTGTGCATATTTGCAATGGGCAGGTAGTTTTATCATCAGTAAACACATTGATTTATGTGACAAAATTCACTGAAAGGGTTACCACTAAAAGTATCCAGTTCATATTGTCGTTCTGTTAGCTAGCCAGAATTTCATCCATAAAGGAAACCCTTTAAAACCTCACTACACACTAATTGAACATTTACATGTATTCATTTAGCAGATACTTTTATCCAAAGCGACGTCCAAGAGAGAGCTTTACAAAAGAGCTTAGGTCACTGATCATAACACCGAGATAACCCCAAACATTGCGGGTAGCCAAAGATGAAGCATACATTGTGAAAAAGACTAAATATAAGTGACAAAGGCAAAAACCATAAGAGCATGTAGTTAAACAAGTTACAATTAAACAACATGAACCTCAAAAAAGTGCAAGTGTACCTGTAGAAAAGCTTTAAGTAAAAATATTTCACAGCGAGTACAATAATTTTAAATCAGTTACAGCTAAACCAACAAGAGCAACAAGTCTCTAGGTACGAGTCAGTGTGATCCTGGAGGAAAGTAACATCAGGTCCAGACAATCATTCCTAGGAACAGTTGTATTCCCGGAACAAGTGCGTCTTAAGCCTTTTCTTGAAGGTGGGGAGACAGTCAGTGTCTCTGATGGAGGTGGGGAGTTGATTCCACCACTGGGGGCCAGACAGGAGAAGAGCTTGTGTTGGGACCAGGCGGTCTTGAGCGGTGGGACCAACAGACGGTTGTCAGAAGAAGACCATAAGTGGTGGGTGGGGGTGTAAGGCGTGTAAGGCTGGAGGAGAGACTTGATGTAGTCGGGTGCAGTCCCGTTCACTGCTCGGAAGGTCAGTACCAGGGTCTTGAATCTGATACGGGCCGTGATGGGTAGCCAGTGAAGGGAGATGAGAAGCGGGGTAACATGGGGGAGCGTCTGGGTAGGTTAAAGACCAGGCGGGCTGCTGCGTTCTGAATCCTCTGGAGAGGGCGAGTTACGCATGCTGGGAGACCGGCGAGCAGCGAGTTGCAGTAGTCCAATTTGGAGAGGACAAGTGCTTAGCAGCTGACTAGCAGCTGGGTGGAATGCTCAGACCGGTATCTCCTGATCTTCCGAATGTTGTAGAGGGTGAACCTACACAACCGGGAGACCGCAGCAATGTGGGCTGTGAGGGAGAGCTCGTCATCCATCCCCGAGGTTCCTGGCAGAGGATGAGGGGGTCACCGTTGCAGATCCCAGGGTGATTGAGAGATCGAGAGAATTGAGAGTATTGTAGTTAATAACCTTCCAGCTATACCTACTAAATTAAACCATCCACTTTAAACAAAGTATTTTTCTTAGTTAGCTAGCCGGTATTTCATCAGTAAATTGGTCTTGGATTTTCTGTATCACACTGACATAAATAATATGGTTCATGTGCCTGTTTTTGGCTTGCTATATCCATAAAGTTTCTGTCTTAGTGCAGCTCAGTCAAGTCAACATGGCCGAGAGTTGAGAACAAGGCAAGCAAAATTGGCAGCAAATGTTATTAATCTTTACGTCAAAATGCTTACCATGTTTACCATGACCAACAGTTGCTACGTTACAGGAGCAAGAAACCATCCGTTGGATTGAATATGCCTGAATGCTGCTACAAGGACCAAATAATTCCAATGTACCTGTACTTGTTACTAATGGCAATAAACTTTAATTTTGTAATTTCAACCCTTCAACAAACTGTAGAAAGCCTTTACTGGTTAGTACTAATCCAGTGTGTTTCTTTCCCTGCAGTGGTCTCTGTAGATGAAGAACCGTGCCTGCTCCTTCCCCTCCACACACAAGAGGAGATGGAGAAGCTCTTGTACAAGGACTCGGAAGGGGTGGGGTTGGATCACTCAGAGGATAGTGATTGGTGCAACCTAGCAGGTCTTCTGGGTTACAAGAAAGAACGCATCGCTGACTTTCTCCAGGAGGAAAATCCTGTCCGTGCACTGCTTTCTGATTGGGCGAGCCAGGATTGTGCCAGCATGGACAAACTCTGCACAGCTCTTCACAAGATCAACCGGGATGACATTACCCAGAGCTTGATCCTCAGCCCTAGTGGCACCAAGCCTACTGCCACATCGGCAGTGTGACAGGGCCACTCCCACATTACACCCACAGTTTCACCTGTAACACCAAAACACCAATGTTGAGATAATCTCACTAAAAGATTATAGCCATGCCAACATTTAAAGTAATTTTTCCTGAATGCAACATGAAACATTGCATCAGATTCCCTGTACGATTGCAACTGGATTTGTAAATAATTTATTTATTATCAAGTTCTCAAATCACTGAAACCTCTAGCTTTTTGCAGCACTCCATTAACTGAAGGATCAACAAGACCACACATTATATTTCCTATCTTTCTGTTTTTTTCATCAGTGTCTTAACATTGAGGTAAGGTCAAGCTTGCATTGTAATATGTTGGGGGGATCTATCAGCACTGCCAACTACAAGAGGTCATGGTGGAAGGACATACGACAACTGACTAACACATTTTGATGAAACATGTAAGGAGATCATAGGCTCAGTCTGGGAATAACGTCCTAACACAAGAATGTGTATTTGCTGTGATTGAACCTAAAGCCCTTTGGTAAAAGGCACTATGCACACAAACCCCACCCACCACCTTGCACCTTGTGAAGCCTTGTTTTCATCTTGTACACTTTCTTCTTACTCTCTCACTTAGCATAGTGTTACATAACTCCTCAAATCTGTCAGTGCAGTGAACTCTTCATGACATTGCAAACATACTTACATATTGTAGCATAGAGGAGCTTCGCTAGTATTAGCAATGTACATAGAATACTTGCCAACTGGCTACAAACTAGATGATGACCCACTAATCAACATGAAATCAACGACCATACATTAACCCAATTTTTTTTTAAATTGCTAACAATTAGTATTTTGCATCAATTTAATTCATATATCTAGTATTTCACTTCAGTATATTTGAATAGGCTGTCCATCTGACTTTCTGTATTTGGAGTCTGTGGACCTAACCTTCAAAAAGACTTGAATAAGATTCTAATGGATCAACAGTCGCAACACGGTACTCTGTGCTGTAACTCACTATGCAGTATGACTCAAGATTCAATCACAGGCCCCAAACACACAAAGTCACTTTGTCTTTAACACTGAGGAAATACACATGGAAACAATACACATTACAAACACATACTGTACATGTACACACTTACAGGTCAGACATAAACACGTACTGTACATGTACACACTTACAGGTCAGACACAAAGACATACTGTACATGTACACAGTTACAGGTCAGACACAAACACATACTGTACATGTACACAGTTACAGGTCAGACACAAACACATACTGTACATGTACACAGTTACAGGTCAGACACAATGAGAACACACATAACAGTGAGGGCTCGGTTTCACAATTTAAAGATGATATGCTCACGGCCAAAGTTATAGGAGAGTGTGTCGTTTTATGTCAATGTTATTTTGAATATACACAACATATTCAACGTAAAAAACATACAAACACTGCACAGACCCAACATACAGGTAAACACAACGCCATTTCTATGAATATGGCATAAAACTGCAGAAATGTTTCAATTTTAGTTTTATTTCTCAGGGTTTCTTGTGTGGTTTGTTTTTAAGTGAAATTTGAAGAATTGTGCACTGCTGCTAGTCACTAGTATTGCACATGGTAATGGGGATGAGGGGATTATTGGTTTGGAACATTTATCCCAGGTGTTTAAAAACCTTACTCAGGTTGTGATCTTGCAACTGCCAATCCTTCATACATAACCATAGGAATGCAAGCAGGTTAGAGAAGATGTAAAACATATATTTGTTCCTTGTTGACCTTTGAATTTAGGGCTACTTATTAGACTGTTGGAAACAAATATCCTATGAATTTGATGCTTTGCAAACTAAAACCATAAAATACTGGAAGTCACATCTAAATAATCTATAATAATATAATACATATACAAGGCTTCATATTTTTTATATGACTGACCCAATGAATCGTTAAAGATTATGCTAAGATTATGGACAAAGACCCATAGTCTTTTTTTCAATTACTATTTAAAATGTGCTTAACTAAATTGTATTGAAATCATTTTCAATTACAAATGTTTGAGGATTATTTTCTATCTTTGAAATGAGAAACTGCAATTGGGCTAGCATTGTAATGGTTGTTTCGTCTGGTGCAAACTAGCTAGCAATGCCATTGTCATAGCAACACTAGCAACACAAAATGAGCGTTGGTTTAACCCGTGATGTTAAAACTACTCTAGAGACCACCCAAGCCCAGACACCGAAATGTCTGTCTCTTAATCTAATATAAATATTGTCCCGGTCCGACATTGAGAGTGGAACTACCTGTTGTACAAAAATTATTAAACTATAAATGAAGGCTAATCATAATTCTGCTTTTGTATATTTGTAATAATAATAGTTTCCCCCCTTTTTTTCTAATCTGGTAGGTTTTAGCACATAAACGTTTAAAAGCTGTGTATTTTGTATCACAAGTGCCTGTTCTGTTTCAGGTAACAAATTATTTTATTGTGTCAGGAATGCATGTTCATTTTTTAATATTAATAGTTTTGCAATTCATCCTAATGAATGTGGTTGATTTGAAGTTTAGGTGGTTCATGAAATTGGCGTCAGACCAGATCTTTCTGTCCAATCAGTGGCCGTTTGAAAACCCTACTTTATTCCTTGAAGTAGTTTCTGATCTACAATGATGTAATTGGTGAAGGCACTAACTCCCCTCTAAAGCCAAACCATGCTTTTCCCCTTGTAATAGAGCCATAACAATTACTGTAGTTTTACATTTGGAAACTATAACAAGGAAAGGAGCTCAAAACAGGCTAATCTGTTCAAACAAAATTCCCTTTGTTGCAGAGTAAAGCTAAATAATTATTATGCATAATCAATTAATGGCTATCTTACATGTCATGTTGCACTTCAAAGCAAGTATATTATAGCTCAGAGGGAAAACATGATCTTAATAGTGAAGGGATTATCCATGTAAGACAGGGACAAGAGAACATGTGGAGAAGCATCACAAGTTGTTTTACTTCATAGTATCTCTTTAACCATCGGGGAAAATGTACAAAACTGAGAAATATTGAATGTTATATGTAATGTTATATATTTACTAACATGTATGCTGTATTATACAAAAGTGGAGTTAAAAAATGTCTTATTAGATAAGATGTACAAACAACAAAATAAAGCCCTTAAATTCACAGTGCACCCTGGGGTTCTTTGCAACACAGGGTTCTCATGAGTCATGGAATTTCTGGAGTAATGTATTTCCAAAGAACCTACAGTCAAAGAATATCAGGGAATTTTCTTTGTAGCATGTTGACATTTTAGATGCCATTCATCAAAATGTAATATTTTCCATGTCTTGTTTTTCTTGGTGGTGTTTTGACAACAGGCCCTTGAAATAAGCCAATTGAATAAGCAACAGCAACAACTGTAGGGGGTTTAATATTTGCCAAACAACCCAAACTGTTCCCCTATCGTTTAAAGGAAGAGGGGAAACTGAACAGTGTTTTAACTTTAACCAAATAATGCTAATACCAATATAATTACAGTTATTTGACTATATGTGTTAAATCAGAGCAAGAATGGTCAAGAGTAAGATTAAATTACAATATACATTTAATAACATTGCAATTTGATTAAATCAATTACAAGGCAAATATGTTACAAAATGTAGGTTAACTCTTACCTATTGTACCACTAAATCAGAGAAGAAGCCAGAGGTGAGGAAGGAGAAGGAGTAGGACAGAGCTGAGTAGAAGGTCATAGGAGATGAGGAATTCACAGAACAATGCTTCATAACTCCCTTTAAACACAAGAACAACCACAGACCACAATCTTGATCCTTACTTATCAACATATGACTAGCAATGTGACAGTAAGTTACACAACTTACTGCAGATTTTAGCATATGAGAGGGTGGGGGTGGGGGGGGGGTGGTGGGCAGGGTGACACCCAGTCTTACACAACAAATCAATATTCTTTCAAAAATGGTTCCAAAGAGGTATAAACTATATCTCAATCTTTTTGATGCATTTGGTCATATGGATGCATAAGTGGAGAAGGGGATCCCTCACTGGATTGCTCTTCCCAAGATTTCTTTCATTTTTTCTCTGGGAGATTGTCATGGTCTTGCTAAGGGTTTAGGCTGGTTGTAGATGGCAGGCTATATTAATACTATTTGATTTGATAATCCCGGTGCAAGTAAACACAAACACATTTTCTACCCCCAGGCCATATGATCATAGCAGTTTACAGATTGCCTAACACTTTCGCCCTAACACGTTTGCTGCTATTATATTTCCTTTTACTTCAATAACAAGTGGCTATGTGTGGCGTTTACCTCCCCTGGTTCTTTACTGTAGTGACGTCCTGTCTGTATCAGCCAAAGACTCATTTCTCTCTGTGACCT
>CAEFZP010004463.1:0-19678 GCA_903064625.1 Mallotus villosus | reverse complement strand
TGGCATAATATAATGCTGACACCAACCTTTCTCTTCAGTCGTAGCAAGGCGACTTCAAACACGCATTGAACTCTTCACAACAACTAGTGATGAGAGGCTCAACGAATGACACTCGTAGCAATAAGCTTCTCTCAAAACCGCAGAGACTTTCAGTCATCAAAAACGATATCCACCGCAAAAACAACACATTGTAGTTGAGTGGCAATGTTCTGTGGAGGAGACAGGTGGGATCACGCTACGGTGGTCTACTCTTGGCTCCTTTCACCTTGGGTGCCTCTCTGCTTGTGACTGCAGTGGGACTAGGTGTAGCGTTTCTGTGGAGTCGTGGTGCTGTCTCCAATATTAAAGGTAGCAAAAACAGATTGAGTAAACGAGTGAGAACTTTTGTCTGAATTTCAACAATGTTGATGGAACCAATTCAGGAGAACCTCAAGTGTCCACGACTTCGATCTGCTGTTTAGCAACACAGGCACGCAAGCACAGAACAAGTCTGATGGCTGGGTTTAGTGGCATAGGCGTGGGAACATACTACGGTTCTCAACAACTGTCCACGCATTTCTCATTCGTTCGAGCATTACGCTCTTTCAGTAGTACTGTCTGGTCGTCTGTGCAATTGTAAGAGCATAGCCTTCTATCTGGGCAGCATGCCAAAGAGATCCATGAGATGAGTGAGGAGCGAGAGATCAAGGCAACTCTGAAACATTGACGGTTCATTAAGTCCCTTAAAGACGCAGGCAAACAGCTGCATGAAGCAGTTCACCATGAGCTCAGAACACTGAGAGGGGCAGATTGATATGAAGTAGATGTTGTTGTTATGGCGATCCAGAGTGTCAGCATGTCAAAACTGAGGAGTGATGAAGAGATACGTGACAAGGCATTATCACATGTTAGATTATCTGATATGATATTTTTATTGTTTCATATGAAAGTCTGTTTTGATAGGCACAAGTGCATTCATCAGCAGTGATGATTCATACAAATGATATGATGATCCAGGGTCACATGTACAACTGAGGAGTGATGAAGAGATAGTGACAAGTGCATTATCACATGTGAGATCATTAGATTTTTTTCATATGACAAGGTTTTGTTTTCTGTGCAAAGGTTTATCACCTTTATACAAACTCCCCAAAGAAACAGATGCAACGGAGTTGTGTCAATATAACTTTCACACACAGAACATTACAAATAGAGAAGTTGGTGGGGTTCTGATGTTGAAGAATCGGAGCGTGTTTTAACCTGCAGTAACTGTTTTGTGCATACCGTTATGGTTCGCAGCTGACCGCAACGATGCCTGGATGTATCTCCGATGTTTCTCTGAAACGATCCCCCCACTTAGCAGCATCGTAAGAACATGATTACAGACTGACGATTTACGGGTTTTTCAGACTGAGTTGTGTTGTACAGTTTGCTGTCTTGTAAAAAGGTGGAACAAGGGAGACACGCAGCAGATACTGCTGTTTTTACTGCATGTCTTCGTATTGTACTAACTGTTTGCATCTATGTTCTGACTTTTGACGGGACCTCATGGTAGCATGTATCGGAACTGTACTGCTTGACTACATTTTCATGATACACACTCTGGAGTGCTGTAACCATAGAATCTCTAAGCCTACCTATGAGGTGAAAGTCTGTAGCAACCTTGCCGGTCAGCTTCCTGACCCTCATTGAGAACTCAGCTGGAATCTTCCACTTGAGAGGTTGGGTTGGTTGAAAGTTGTTGATCGGGTATCTCAGATTAAACTGTGTATGGTACATAAGATTTTAAATGGGGATGTTCCCAAATATTTTAGAAAACTATTTTAATCGTTAAGTGAAGTTCAACACATGCCACTAGGGGTAGCACCACTGATTTTGTACCACCAAGGGTGAGACCAACATGGGAAAGGATTCCTTTTTTTATACGGGTGCTGCACTGTGGAACAGGTACCGGGAGCACTCAAGGTGGTCGGGAGTTTGGGCATTTTAAAAAGGCCCTAAAAAATGGCTTATGCATAATTAGGCTTGCCTTAGTGGGGGGGCATTGTTGTGTGTGTGATCAATCAATCAAACCCTCTGAAGGCAGACTACGTTGTGTGATGGAAGTTTTGGGCCTATGTACAATGAATGTGTTTTAGTAGAAGTTTACAGTTGATTTAGAAACTTGATACAATGAATGTTGATTCAACTCCATTTGGCAGAGAAGCCACTGTAGTTTTATGACACCTAACCAGAGACATGAAGTCTAGGAGACGTGAAGTCTAGGTGACCTGGGAGAGTCTTGTCACCCAGGGGGAGAGACAGTTGTCTGAAGACAATGTGGATTCGACTGTATGTTCTAAGGAGTTAACCAATGATAGAAGAGAGTTGGTATAGCAGCATGTCTGGAGGATGGACCATGACTTTTGAGAACTGTCGTATCTATAAAATGGTCTGTTTGAAAAATGTCTGGGGGGGTTCAGGGCCATCCGCTGGGTAGTGCTGGTGGACTGGATTCTCCCGGTTCCATTATAGAATGCTAGATGGAGCTGTATGGAATTGTCTTTGTGTTAACGTTATTATGTTTGTGTGTGTGATTATGATATGTTGATAACGTTAATACATGTTAAATCCACGTCAAATAAACATTAACTCTATACTTCACCCAACTTCAGCTAAACGATTGAGTCTCTTAAAAACCACCACGACAGTTGAACAAAACTTTGTTGTGTCATTCTGCTGTTGTGATGCTCTGGTGTTTGCACGTGACTTAAAATGACTGCGTAACTGCCAGCTGCGAATGCATAGGAAATAAATTGTCTGTCCAACCCCTGTGTTGTCTGTATGTACTATCCATTAGGGGGTATTATTGGAGGATGGTGGAGGGTGGCAGCAGCACAATACACAACAACGGGTGTGAGTGTGTGAGCATTATGCATTGCATGTTCCCACCCCCTAGTGGTCGCTTGGATGATAGCGTCTACTACATGAATACATTATCATTATCATCATAAACATGATCTAGAAAACTGAAAAGAGTGTATTATTTATACTATGTATAAAAAGTATTTTTGAACTATTTCAGATGCAGTGGTGATTCAATTGGAATCTACCACACATTTGTACTTCCACATATAGGCCTACATGTAGGCTACAATATGATACTGAAATGTATAAATATAGGCCTATATGCTTTATTGAATGACATATTGATCGTTTATTTTATTTTTTAAATAGGCCTACAACTAAAACGTAGAAAAGGCGTATATTTTGTATTTTTGTCTTTGTGTCCATGTCGTCGCTTTGCTTCAGTTTCGTTTGCGAGTTCCTCCCCGTCTTGTCTCTCAATCAATCAGAAGCTCCTGGTTATAGTACACTCTCCACACCCCGACGAGTTGTTTGTGTTGTCCACGACCTTATGTTTTTGAGTTCGGGTACAGAGTGCTGTACCTTTGTAGTGTCTTCGAAAGTGTGTTCGTACGTTTATTATTTACCCTTTTAGCGTCTACACTCGGTGCAGAGATTTCCGTTTTATCCACGGCAAGGAACAAGACGATAAGCAAAACTACTCATGGGTGGGTCTATTCTCCGATCAGGATCAGCCCTGTTGAAGAACACAAGGTAAGGGGCGGGTTCTACCCATTTGTACTTTTTCATAGCGATACGTCGTTCTTGAACGATTCGTTGAGTAATGAATAGTCTCAGAGTGATTCTTCGTTTGCTCGTGGCCTCGCATCGAACTGTTGCAGTTCAGTAGAGGAAACATAAATGATTCACTCATTCTGATGTCTACGGGTGCAAGTGTTTGGATAAGTTGTCACGTGACCAATGTTCGGGTACGAGTCCACTTTTTCACCAGGAAGAAATCTTAGTGCATCTAAACCAGCCGAAATAAAATTGAGAAAGTAGGGAATTGCACATTTGTGGTAGAACATTTTCCAGCATTAAATACAATAGGCTACATCAGTAGTAGTAGTAGCATCAGACAGTTTGTATGATTTGAAATAGTCATGTATTATCACACTAGAATTTAATTATCGCTCCGAACTGTAGTTAAAAAAAAAGTAAAAATTACAAAACCTGTAATTATCACTTGTGAACACATATCATTCACGTCTTACTATACTAAACCTAGCAGTCCCGCAAAAGTGAATGTGGTAAAACCAATCCTTTCTGTTTTGTCTTCTGTTTTCAGCACCTTGTAGTCCCAGGACCACCTGCATGAGGAGTAACCCGATCCTCTGGCTCTTCCGAAGGGTCCAAAGTGCTTGTCCAGGTACCTCTACTCATTCCTCTCACTCACAACAAGATGCTCACTATTGGATCACATTTTGGACCCATGATTTACTAAGAGAAACCTAATCAAGTGTATAATTGAACTGGAGGTATATATACCTCGATCCTTATGTCTGGCTCAAGCCTTTCCTCCAGTTCCAGCCTAGTCAGCACAGCTAGATGAAGAAATGTAAATATTTTCATGAGACATCTTACATTTAGTCATTTAGCAGACGCTTTTATCCAGAGCGACTTACAGTAAGTACAGGGACATTCTCCCAGAGGCAAGTAGCCTGAGGACACAACGTCATTTGACAGTCCAGGAATCGAACCGGCAACCTTCGATTTAATAGGCAACTCCCTAACCGATCAGCCATCTGACCCCCCATCTCGTGTTGTTGTGATTGTGTCAGTCAGCAACCATGGCCTCCTCCACCCTGCGAGTCTCGAAGGAGCAGTTCCAGTGCTCCATCTGTCTGGAGGTCTTCACGACCCCGTCTCCACATCCTGCGGTCACAACTTCTGCCAGGCCTGCATCAGTGGCTACTGGAACGTCAACACTGTTTACCAGTGTCCGTTATGCATGGAGACTTTCGTCAGGAGGCCCCGAGCTCCGAGTCAACACGCTTTCAGAGACATGGTCGACAGGGTAGGGTTGCACATTCGTGCATTTTCCTTAACCGATAGTTGAACACCAGGGGCAAATCTAGGTTCCTACTTTTGGGGCCCCTGGATAAACCTATTATTTTTCCTGTGACCCAGCCAAATTAGGGGGGTCTGGGGGCATCTTCCCCCAGAATACATTTTGAAATATCCTTTTAAATAGTGTCCTCTAGTGGGTTTTAGGAAGAGAAATGAACACATTTAGATTTAAAATATGAAAAAAAAACTTTCAAAAACTACACTAAAAGGTTAAGTTTGGAATGAAAATGCCAGTTGGCCGACTGTCAATATGTTCAACAATGGCCAATAACAGACAAAGTGATTATATAGTCTAATGGGAAACATTGATTCAGAAAATGCAGGAACCTACAATGTTTAATAACTTCTGAAGAATTAAGTGTCTTTAGTAAAAATGTAGAAAAACAATACATTCGGCGTCATAGTGGTATCTGATATTCTGTATAATTTAAATTAATCCAAAATTTGTCACAACCTTTGGTCAACCTTTTGAGTTGTGAAACAGTTGAACCACATGTCTCACCTGTTTCCATATCTGTGTCCTCTGTCAGTTTACTGTTCATGAGGTGTGTTGTGACGACATCCAACTGTCTCTGGGAGACATGGCAACTGACCGTGAGTATTATGGTTCAGTTCTTTATTGTCCCACCGGGGAAACTTGTCTTATCAGCAGAGCACAGATAAGATTACACTTGACGCTTTATTTGACCTTCGCCCTTGTCCTTTTTATTGACATTTTCCCTTTTCCAGAATGCATCTTATCATATTATAGATACAAACATTTATTATTTCCAGTTATCAGCAAGTTTCAAGCTCATTCAATATTTATTTTCCCAGCATTAAAGTAAATGTTTTTATTTGATTAAAGTTTAAGAATTATTCAATGTATTAATGTTTAACTTTTTTTTTCTTCCATCTTCAACATTAAGTTATTAACCCTTACTTGTCTTTCCAACCTAATAAATAACAGATCTAACATAATTGTCACGCTGACACACCACCTTCTCTCTTCAGTCTCAACAGATGGATTTCATAAAAGCATTGAACAATTCAAAACCTAGTCGATGAGAGGATCAACAAACTACAAACGATCGCCGATCAGCTTCTGAAAACAGCAGAGGACTTTCAAGATGTCCACTGCAGTAACACCGCTGGCAGTCAGCGTGGCCGAGTGACAGGGAAAGTAGGAGGGATCACAGCTTTAACAGGGTTAGCTTTGGCCTTTTCTCCTGTTACACTTGGCGGGTCTCTGATTGTGGCTGGAGTGGGGATAGTAGTGGGAGTAACTGGTGGAGTCGTTGGTGCCATCTTTCATAAGAAAAGTACCACACACAGGACGGAAGTCAAAGCAAGCATTGAGAAACTTGTGGCTACATTTCAAACCTGATTGAACCAATTCAGAAGAAAGTTAAAGTGATCAAACAAGGTCTTGTTGAATTAAACAGGTTAAAAGATTTTTTAACCAAGATCGACAAACTCAAACTCCTAAGGGCTGGTGCCAGTGGAACACTCTGGCTGGCCAATAGTGTCGACGATAAGGGCATTCTCGCGAACGTAGACGGGTTATCTGAAAAGTCTTCCAGTTCAATTCAAAATATTTGTTCAGCGTTACGACGGCAAGCTAACAGTGGTGTTAGCTTGATCCTTCAAACCAACGCTGAAATAAAATTGTTCATCAAGTCTGTTGAAGCCACAGCCAGTAGTTACAAGAAAGCCGTCAGTGGGCTCAGAAAACTGAGGAGGGCATTTGATCAAATGTAGACGTTTATTGTTATGATCTGAGATCACATGTCAAACTGAGGAGTGATATGTGACACGGGTAGTATCACAATGTGTAAGATTAATTTGATACTTTTTGATATGAAATAAAAAAATTACAAGTAAAAATATATCTGAAATGCAGATGAAGTAAAATATTAAATATTATGACCAAAGGGTTCTTCAGAGAGTGCTATGTTGTACAGTTTTGCTTCATTAGAATCAGGAACTTGCAGTACCCAATGCATGAAATGCTTGAAACCCATGCATGCATAGCGCTATCTACACACCCCGAAATGTATACGCATCGCATGTGACATTTGTGCGTGATTTTTATCACCTTTTTATCATCTCTGATTTCTATATATTTGGAGTATGTTGTGTTCATAAAGACCACCTAAATATGTTTGTCATGTGTATGTTGCCACTCTTATCATTTAAACTCGCCATCTCTCCTTCCAATTCTTCAAATGAAATAGAATAATGTCACTTCAAGACGGATAAATCATCCGGATAACTTTTATCAAAGTAGAACATAATGTAGCCTTCATTTGTCTGCTGTTTCCTACGATCTAAATGTTTATTAAATGTATCATATTGGTTCTATGTTAATTGTCTCACCACCACAAAACATCTAGACATTCAGTTCCAAATAATTCATTACATGCACAATGGTTGAGCCTTTCATATTTGAGCCAGTTAAAACCCACGGCTTTGAATCAAACTTGCCTAAAACCGTTTTTCGATGAGAAAGTATAGCCTACAGCCCATCAAATGTGACAACAGCAGAGGGCACAAGAGACAACAACTAAAGCATTTTTCCCTGGTTGTTCGAGGGACTTTCTGTGAATGTTCCCGGGCCTCTCATGGTTCGAAGCCACAAGAGCTAAAGCATTATATATACCGACAATACATGTTTTCCCCTTGTAACATTAAGCCTACCCTCCTATTTAATTAAGGCCACTATGTGTAGCCCAGTGGTAGCATTTAACTGCAGATCAAGAGGTCAAAGGTTCCCTCCTCCATGTTGCTTTGGATCAAAGCATCTGCTTAATGACGCATGGCATTATGTCCCCAAACTTTATTTTCACTTTTTAGGGGAATGTGATGATGGAAATATGTTTTGTATGTTTACATTTACATTTACATTTATTCATTTAGCAGACGCTTTTATCCAAAGCGACTTCCAAGAGAGAGCTTTACAATAGTGCATAGGTCACTGATCATAACAACGAGATATCCCCAACATTGCAAGTAGTCAAACATGGATCGTCCATTGTGAAAAAACCAACAATAAGTGCCAAAGGGAAGAATCATTAGAGCATGGAGTTAAACAAGTTACAATTGAACAACATAACCTTAAAAAGTGCACGAGTGTACCTGTGGAAGAGCAAACAACAGTTTAATCAGTTACAGCTAACCAGCAAGAGCAGCAGGTCTCTAAGTAAGAGTCCTTCTGATCCTGGGAGAAACCTGTCAGACTGGTTGCAAATTCTTTATGTCAACCACTCCCAATGTCCCAACCACTCACAATGTCCCAACCACTCACAATGTCAACCATAACCCTATAAATGTTTGCTGTGGGATGGTTATTATTGTGTTTCTTCTTGACACTTGATCAATGAACATATGAGTACTCCTCTTCAACAAAATGGCATTCCTTCACGTCAGATGCATTGTTTGAGAGAAAGCATCAGATAATAATAATAATAATTGATAGGTTTTATATAGCGCTTTTTTGTAGGTCACTCAAAGTCGCTTTACAGAGTCCAGTGTTCATTCAGACACAGACACAACCGGTGGTGGTAAGCTACAACTGTAGCCACAGCTGCCCTGGGGCAGACTGACAGAAGCGAGGCTGCCAATCAGCGCCATACGGCCCCTCCGACCACCACCAACATTCAGATACCTGATAGACATCGTTGTTTGATATTCCTGTTCAACAATCTTTACTTTGGCGTCTACTTTTACCGATCTGTTTTTCAGCAACTTGTGGTCCCAGGAACATCGAAGGAAGGTGGCCAAAGTGCTGTTGCTGACAGGTACCTCTCCTCATTCCACTCACTCATAACAAAATGCCGACTTTGATCACATTCTGGACCCATGATTTACTAAAAGACCATCAACTGTATGCTACCTAAACCTAGCAAGAGCATTTCAAGATTGGCATGGTTAGGTTATCTCAGTACACTAAAAGGTTAAGTTTGGAATTAGATTGTCAGAACTGTTAATATGTTGTTCAATATTTTCTAATAATATGTAGATTAAGTGATTGGAGATGAAAGTATGATGGTTGGTGTGAAATATGTTGGTAGCTGATCTATATAATTTACGTTAATCAGGAATTAGTCACAACTTTTTGTCACAACAACTATGAGTTGTGAAACACAGTTGAACCACCTGTCTGATTTTCATGTCTGTGTCCTCTGTCAGTTTACAGTTCGTGAAGACATCCAACCGTCTCTAAGAGAAATGGCAGCACGTGGCCGGAGGAACAGCATGGATTCTCCCCCTGAATGTGAGTATTATGGTTCAGTTAAGTTCTTCATTGTTCCACTGGGGGACATTGGGTTAGCAGTAGAGCACAGATAAGATTACACTTGATGCTTTATTTGACCTTCGCCCTTTTTCAGAATGCATTTGATCAGATAATAGATCTAATAACGGGTTTTTTTTCTCCAATTGTCTAAATATTATTTTTTCCAGCGTTAAAGTACTTTTACTCGTAACTTTTCTTTCTATCTTCAACATTGTTCTTAATCCTTCCTTGTCTTTCCAACTTACAGTTTTTACCAATCGCTATGATGGTTTTTTGCCATACCTTTAACACGTTTCCTAAACTCTTAACACAGTTAGCACAACATCCGTCTGTGTTGGCTATACAATTAACACATTTCTTGTTGCTTTGACACAAAATGCATAGAGTAAACACAAATTTCAAATGCTTCAACTTCTTTTACACACAAGCTCAACCAAGACCAAAACAATCGATTTTTACTGCTCAATTTACCATTGCTTTCACACTGTATGCCAAAACAGATAACATCATGTTCAAAACCTAACTTATTGGCTAAGTCAAAGTGAACAACCGTTCATATTGTGAATTGAAACACAAATATTTCCTCTGTATTTTACGTATTCCATTGCTACTGAGAAAAAGCTGGTTGAAGTTATGCAAATACTATAAATCACAGTTGATTCCCAACTAGGAAACACTCAGGTGTTGAGGTTACCTATTTCAATCGCATGGCCATATAGTATACAGTAACGAGGACCTCTTTGGGCTAATCTTGTGTGGAAAAAGAACAATATAGAGCAACACAAAGAAAGTAAGAATACAGTAATGCTGCACGAGGGAGAGTACGGTAAGACAAGTACCAGGACAAGGGAGAGGAGTGGGACAAGGGCAAGGGAGAGGAGTGGGGCAAGGGAGAGGGAGAGGAGTTAGAATGTGTGGTGGCCCTCAGAGAAGGGCCAGGGCTAGGGTAATACTGTAAATGGCAGCTATATCCCTGTAAGACCCCTTGTTGTAAAGTTACAATGTCATCTTTAGCTCTTTACTGTAATTGCTCATTTCTTTTTTTCGAAAGACCAAATTTATCCAATAGCATTGCAAGACAAGACAATGTGTTTTTTTGGAGAGCTAAAGGTGATTTTGACATTTTACGTAGATCGGGTCTTACAGGGATATCGCATATTTACTGTATTGCAGTATTGTCCTGTTGCAAATGAAGCCTTTACTGCAGCAATTATGTTTCTGTCTTCTTTTTTTCAATACAGTAAACGTACATTCTCTAAAGCTACTCTGAGATGGGTCATTCATTTTTTGTTCAGAATTTCTGCAGCAAAGAAACAAAGATTTCATAACTAAACCCAACAAAACAAAAATGTAGAGAGGCTTCAAAAGAAACTGCATTGCAAACACAATCTATAGTCCATATACTGTGAGACCAGACACATATAGATGAATGCAGTTTCTGTAATTCCATCTGATGTTAGTGTTTTTTATGACATTGTGCTATGATTGACTACATATTAGTGTGAAAAGAGAACGTGTGTTAGTGTTTGCTAGACATGGTGTCATGTTTAGTGTATTTTTGTGTTATGACGATAAGTGTTTGAGTTTAGTTTATAATGAGTGATTTTGAGCATGAAATTAACAGTTTTGCCAATTGTGTGTGGTGGGTGGGTTGGTGCGTTAAGAGTTTAGAAAACTTGTTAAAGGTATGGGAAAAACCGTCATAGCGATTGGTAAAAACTGTAATACATAATAGCTAGCGTCATTGTCATTCTGGATCCACCTTTTCTCCTCAGTCTCAACAGAGAGAAACACAGAAAACGTATTTGATGAGAGGATCAATAAACTACAAACTGTAGTAGATCAACTTTTCAAATCAGCAGAGGACTTTCAAGATGTTCACCGCAGAATCACCATTGGTAGTCTGATTGGCAGTGTTATGGGAGCAGTAGGAGGGATCGCAGCTATAGTAGGTGTAGTCTTGGCTCCCTCCACCTTGGGCTTATCTCTGATTGGGACAGGTGGTCGTTTTTGGAGTATTTGGTGGAGCCATTGGTGCTGTCTGCAATATCCAAAGTACCAGACACAGGTCTGTAGTCAAAGACAGAATTGAGACACTTGTGGATACATTTCAAAGATTGATTGAACCAATGAAGTATAACCTAACATATTTTGATAATGATCTTGATGTTTTAAAAAGGTTCAAACATATATTTTTATCCACCAATGAAATCATCAAAGCCTTTAGGGCTGGTACCAGTGCAGCGGTCTGGTTGATGAATGGTTTAGATGATGTGGCCGTTCTGGCAATTTTATCAGTATATCAAAACAACAACAATTTCAGTTCAATCTATTCGTTCAGCCATACGCATTGTAGTGCTGTCTGCTTTTTTGACATGTGTAGACATAGCCTTCATCTGGGTAGATGCCAATGAGCTCTATGAGATGAGTGAGGAGCGAAGAGATCAAGGTAACACTGAAACATTGAAGTTAATAAACTCCATTAAAGACACAGCCAGTAGCTACAAAGAAGCTGTCAATGAACTCAGAAAACTGAGAACGGTATTTCATGCCGCTTCTTTCGATGATCCAAGATCACTTGCGAAACTGAGGAGTGATGAATTGATATGTGACAAGGTAGTAACAATTATGTGTAAGATTAATTTGATACCTTTTGATGTGAAAGAAAAAAGTTAAAGTAAATTATTTTTTTATGCACATGGTTATTCGTGATCAAACATATAGAAACAGAGTTTTGTCAATATGACTTACAACACTCAGTACATTTTAAGATAGAGAAGTTGTTGGGATTGCTGATGTTGAATGGGAGAATCGTTTTGACCATTAGTAACTGTTGTTGAATAACCATGATGATTCAGAACTGCACCTTAAAGAAATGCATGAATGCATTCAGTGTTCCCTTGGCAAATATCCCAAATATCTCTTAAATGCAGATTAAGTAAAATATGAAATATTATGACAAATATGTCTTCAGAGAGTTTGATGGTGTACAGTTTTGCTTTATTATAAACAGGAACTTGCAGTACCCAATGCATGAAATGCGTGAAACCCATGCATGTATATACCCCTACCTGAAATGTAGACATTTGAGCCTGATTTTTATCATCTTTTTGCATGTTATTATTGTAGTACTGTGATTTGTATTTCATATGTTTGTACCATTTGTAAGGACGTATTTGTACATGGATGAAGGTACACTTGATACATTTTCATTAATCACTTAACTAAGCACATATATCTTAACGTGCCCAAGACCACAACCGTGGGTCGCTCATCTCAATTCCGACATTTGTTTTATCTCAGTTTTTGTTGTTGTTGCAGAATGTAATTTTCATGAAGATTTGAAAAAAAATATTTATTGGTATTGCTCCTTAATTTAAGAATAAAGACAACCTAAATATGTTTGTCATGTGCATGTTGCCACTCATTTAAACTCGCCATCTCTCCTCCCAATTCTTCACATAAAATAGAAGAATGTCACTTCAAGACGGATAATCCGGTTAACTTTTCACAGAGAAGTAGAACATTAAGACACTTGCATCTTACTCCAGAACATAAACTCTGCAATATGTTTGAGGCAAAAAACTTCACAAAATAACACATTTTCTTCTCTTAACATTTTATTAATACTTACATTTTTTTTAGGTTGTTCATTTATTACACAGAGAAATTAGCCACACATGTAAATGTCATTGTATTCCGTTATATTTAACATTTTAGGGTTAATCAAGTTATTATTTTTCCTTTTCAGAGCTAAAAGCTAAAAAGTTACACAATAACTGTCACACTGTTGTCTAAGGTTGAAGAGCACACTGGGACAGTAGACTAACACTTCACAGAGACAAAAAAAAACTAGGGTGATAAAAAGAAAAGAATACGACTGAAGTAAAAATGAGTCAAAGAAATTTAACGGACAAGCACGTACATTCACACATCTCTGCCCTTTTCTCAAACGCAAAACACCACCCCCCTTTTCCCCTTATTTGGTAAGCTGTTAGGCTCCACCCATTTCCCCTTATTTGGTAGACGCCTGCCCGATTCTGATTGGCTGATTCTCAATGCAAACTCAGAGGGACGCTAACCATCTCGTTCACACGTTTCTTCATCACCTGCTTTTGTCATCATCTTCATCAGCTAACACACTTTCATCCTCCTCCTTCTCATCATCATCATCATCATCATCTTCCTCCTCGTACCAAACCTGTGCTAGTAAAAGGAGGTTTAGGGACAGGAGTGTCATCGCTGGAAAAGAAAGCTTCACCACTAATAAGCTTGAGAACTACTTTTAAAAAGCACAATGTCTTATGGACGATAGTGCACCGCTACACACACACTGTTCTCACACACACACACACACACACACACACACACACACACACTGTTCTCACACACACACACACACACACACACTGTTGTCACACACACTGTTGTCACATGCACAGCGCTCTCTTGGGGTGTTCTAGCTGGCTGCTTGGGAACGTGGTCAGTTCTACGGGGATTTCAACAAGGCAGTGGGAAGCTTGGTATGTGCTTGAATCCGACGGTGTTCATTAAACTTGTATTTCATATTAGGAAGCCTCATATTCTTACTATGAATCAGTTTCACTTGTGCAACTTGACCCGGACAGTCTCAAATGGCAGTTAGTAACTATGTGCTACTAAGTGTGCTGAGTCTTAACCCTGTAAGACCCCTTGTTGTAAAATTTCAACATCACCTTTACCTCTTTAATTGCTAATTTCTTTAAAGACCAAATGTATCCAATAGCATTGCAAGGCAAGACAATAGGACCCATCGGTTATGTAAATGTGTCCGTTCCACAAACAAATCTTATTTGCAAATGTGTATTTTGGAGAGCTAAAGGTGATGTTGACATTTTAAGTCGGGTCTTTTAAGTAGCACACTAGACAGGAAGTGGGACATCAGGATGCGTGTTTTAGGCCTCTGGATGTGCAGCGGCTGCTTCCTGTTTGGCAGTGGACGGGCTGGTTCATTGTCAGGTCAGAGAAAAGACACAAAGGTCAAAGGTCACTGGTGTGGGGGGGGGCGACGTGACCGAAGTCATCTTCAGGTTCAAGGGACAAGACTTGACATTTTGTGTCATTTGTGGCTTGTAAAGGCTATGAGAGCTATTAATCATATGTGCACACACACACACACACACAAGTGTATTAACTAAAGCTAAGAAGCCACATACTAACCCCGTTACAGCACACGCTCACTAATCGATTGGCTGTGTGTCCAACAGGATGATACACTATTGGCTGTTCCAGCTGTCAACCACTTTCAGTTAAGTACACAAAGCTTGTTGTACACATCTACATAAAGACCACCACATTAAGCTTGGTGTTCAGCTTGCTCCTTTTCAACTAGATAAAGACTAAGAAATGTTCCAGTGGATGGTAACCAGACCACATATTCTGCCTCTCCCTACAGGCTGATTTGCGTATAGCAACATTATCCACCTTAGCAAACTAATGGTCTTTTAAAACGCTTGCTAGCTTGTAATTTGTGTCCATCTGTGGAGAGACTTTGGGATGGCCTGTAGTATCGGAAGCACTTGTGTTTTCTTCTGACCAGTGGGAGATAGTAATGCCATTCGTGTTATCTTTGCTTCAGACCTTTAACCATCAGCTTCAACACACACACACACACACACAAATTATCAATGTACAAAAAAGTCCAGTCTATATTCACATGGGCAGAAATCAGGCATGCATATACACAGTCAAAAACCCAACCCCATTTCCCGCCAAGCCCCTGGCCACACCCACAACCTTACCATACCCTACACTGGCCACACCCCTTCCCCACCCACCCCTGGACCCTAGTGGGAAAACATATTAGTCCCTTGGACGGGGAGAGATGGAAGACTTAAAACTCTCGGAAACAACTTTGCCATGGCGATCATGTGACCAACGACCAATAAATGCCTTCCCCCTCTCTGGATTAGTAAAATGATGAAAATCGAAATAATAACATAAACAACAAAAACAAATGGTAAGGTAGTTTACTGACACATATTGTTTTAAGTATTTGAATCTCCTACAGTGTTTGATTTTTTTTTCTATCTATTTCCAAACTCAGTATGTTATAAGAACAGCTTTGTTATTTTTGCTATGTCATTATTGTCATAGCCATTATTATTATTATTATTAGCAACAGCATCGTCCTCATCATCCACAACATCCGTATCATAATTATTACTATTGGTTAACACTAGGGGCGGAGCCTCTACAGGACCCGCCCACTCTCTAGGTTAAAAGGGCTCTATTGGCTGAGAGGCATTCTGAAAGAGGGAGGGAGAGAGCTCAGGCCGCCACCCTTAAAAACGCCCTTTCCTCACTTTCTCCTCTCGTCTCTATTGCCTATTTTTTTTCCTCAAATTCTCCCTTTCTTTCCCTTTTACATTTATAAGTATCCTCTTCTCAATCTCACCTCTCACTCTCCCTCTCTCTGTCTCCTTTTCTCACAGGATGAGGGGACATTTCGGGATGGAGTTTAGGAATTGGGCCTCAACCATTCTCCATATTCGCCTGTGCTGCGTACACTCCTTCACAAGCTCTTTGTAAAAACCTCCCTCTCCGACTCTCTCAGTGGGATGAAGTGATACAAAGGGTTGATCGTGACAAATGAGACATCCTCTCCTCCGAACAAATTCTCACACACCCTCACCATCTACCATTCCCTTTCCCAACCTCCCCTCTCTCTCTCTCTCTCTCTCTCTCCTCTATTTCTCTCTCTCTTCAACAGGACACCTCCATGGTGTGGGGGGGGACGGCGGCATCTGCCCCCCCTGGGAGCCCTGGGAGAGGGTGCGCGAGCGGGAGCGGGAGCCCTCCATGGAGTAGGAGGAGGAGAGGGAGGTGGTGCGCGAGCGAGACAGACGGGTCATGCAGGACGAGGCCACTGGGGGGGGAAGGAGAGGGGAGGAGGGTAGAGGAGAGGAGAGGAAAGGGAGGAGAGGGAGAGGAGAGGAGAGGAAGAGGGAGGAGGAGAGGGAAGAGAGGTGGAGGGGGAGGAATGAGGTGGAGCGGGGGGGAGAGGGACAGTCTGAAAACAAAGATGTGGGGAACGAGAGAGGGAAGAAAAGGAGAAGACAGAGGAAAAGAGCGGTGAGAGGAGGGAGAGAAGGAGAGCAGAGAGAGAGAATATCCATTAGATAAGATACAACGACACGTGAACACAGATGTTCGTGAGTGTAAAGACGAGCGGGTGCGAGCCTGGCGATCTTACTGTAGCCCATTCCTTGGATGAAGTACTTGAAGGCCTCGGTCACTTGCTGGGCTGCAGTCACACGGGAGAGACACACACACACGGCATCACTAGACGCTCCGTTTACCGTCGCGGTTTGCCGGTTGTAAACAGGTAAACAGACGTGTTGTTGTGCGTGGAGTTACCTGGGTGAGCTGAGGAAGACCACCAGCATCGGCCATCTGAGGAGGAAGAGCAGGATGGGGAGTTAAGGTGTGTGTGGAGTGTTCGTGTGTGTGGGGTGGGTGGGTGTGTGATGGTGTGTGTGTGTGTGTGTGTGTGACTAGACGCATAACTACCTTCAGGAATGAAGTTGTTGTAGGGTCCCAGTTTGCTGTTGCACTCCACCTAGTGGCCACAGAGGGTAAAGCAGTCAGTGAGTCACTGCACCAAATCACAGGATGTTTCTACTCACTATCGGTATCATTTGTAAGATCTTATGCATGTGTTTAGTATGTCATTTCCTGTCTTATGTATGTCGTTTTATTTTAAAAAGATAAAGAATCTCACTGCAGCTTCCTCGTACGGGGCCTGATCACCAACCACAAGCATCACTGGACACCTGGGAGACACAGAGAAAGAGACAGGGAGAGAGACAGGGAGAGGAGAGACAGGGAGAGAGAGAGAACAGGGAGAGGGAGAGACAGGGAGAGGGAGAGTTGGAATGTTTACATAGAAAAGGCAGCAGATAAATCCTTAGAGTCTGATCTGATTGGATGCTTACTTGAAGGTAGTGTTGCGGTCGATGTTCAGGTCCCTGCGGCTAGAGAAGAGGAGGAAAAGAAAGGTTAGTGTGGTGTGTATGTGTGTGTGTGAGTGTGTGAGTGAGTTGAGTTGAGAGATGATGATAGAGTGTGGTCTGGAGAGGGAGTGGTGTGTGTTGGTGTGTGTGTGAGATGTGTTCGAGAATGTGTGTGTGAGTGTGTTTGAGAGGGAGTGGTGTGTGCAGTGTGGTGTGAGAGTGTGTGTGGTGTGTGTGAGTATCCGAGCGGTCAAACACCTGTTGTAGCTCTTCCAGAAGAGCTCCATGTTGACCAGGTTGGGGGCTTTGGAGATGCGATCTTTGTGAGACTGCAGAAGCTCAGTGTTGGCTGACATCTCCTCCTATGAAAACACACACCACACAGTGTCACACACACACACGGTGTCACACCACCACACACAGTGTCACACACCCACACACACAGTGTCAACACACCACACGGTGTCACACACACACACTAACACTCCCCACAGTCACATAATAGATACCTAATAATATCAAACAGTGTGCGAGCGTGTGTGAACACGTTGTGTCAGACACGCCCAATGGATTGGGAATGTATCGGGTGGGACTGAGGTGTTCTGAGCAGATGTTACAAAACATGTTTCATGAGGATACGACCAACCACCAACACACACACAACACAGATACACACACACACACACACAGCACCAACACGGACACACACACAAACACACTCACACACTACCAGACTGAACAGATGACTCATAATCTGGTCTGTGAGGGAAGATGTCAGCGTGGTGAGCTGGAGACAGAAGAAGAAAGAGTTGAAAGAGAATCAACAACACTGACTCAAACAACCCTCAAAACAACCCCAAAACACCCTAACCACTCAAAACAACCTCAACAAACCCCAAACACCTCAAAACAACCACAACAACCGCCCTGCCACGACCCTTCTCTGCTAATCTATAACTGATCGACTTTCCCGACCACAGCGTCTAGTGTTTATTGACGATGTGAACTAGATAGAGAGCATTAGCGGTGTGTATTACCGTGCACGGGTCACATGGTCATTGCATGCAGGTCAGAACTGTATGCAGCTGATATGTCGATGTAACCCGGGTGTAATGGTATGGCTGAATCGATCCACATATCGATCAACCGTTTAAGTGAACGTGGAGGGGTGAGGGAGAGAGAGACTGAGAGCGGCAGAGAGAGAGACACTGAGAGTGGGAGAGAGAGAGAGAGAGAGAGAGAGAGAGAGAGAGGGAGAAGAGAGAGAGAGAGAGGGAGAGGGTAGAGAGCGTCAGACAGACCTTCTGAGCAGCCCAGTCCATCCAGCCCCCGGGCTTCTGGGTCCGATGATTGATCAGGACCAGACCTTCCACCGAGTCCGGGTTATCCGTCTTCGAGAAGGGAGGGGAGAGAACAGAGGAGGGGGGAGAGAGAAAGTAGCGGGGGAGATCGATATGAGGAGGAGACGAGCGATGGAGGAGTGGAGAATAGAAGGACGGGGGCAGAGAACGAAGGTCCAGCACGAGAGTGAGGGGCGGGAGTTGCGGGAGCAGGGGGGGTGGGAGGAAAGGAGGGAGAAGGGTAGGGGGGGGACGGCATTGGGGGAGAAAGAGGGGGGAGAGGAGAGGAGGGAGAGAGGAGGAGGGGAGAAAGAGAGGATGGTGGGTTTTTTTGTCTTTGCTGTCTTTTGGTTCTTGTGTTTTTGTTTTTTGATTTTGAGATTTTTTTTTTTAAGCGGTCTGTATAGGTCGGTGCAAATCAGACTTCTTTCAATGCTTATGAGAGGTAAAATATGGGCAAAATATGGGAACTTCAGTAAGCAGAGGCAGAAAGAGAGAGCAGAGAGAGAGAGAGAGAGGAGAGAGACGAGAGGAGAGAGGGAGAAAGAGAGAAAGAGAGAGAGAGGTGGTCCTCACTGTGAAGTGGAGAGGAATGTAGGCCCCCGCTCCCACATCCGACTCCAATAACCGTCCGGCAAACTGACACACGGAGCTCGTACAACTTAGAACACACACACACACACACACTTACACCACACACACCCACACACACACACGTGGCTTCGCCAGCATCAACATTATAACTCGGCCAAAGAAGAGGGGGGGATTAATTCCGCACTAATCATTTAGGATGCAGAAGTATGACTCCACCGGTTTTTTTACTCACTTAAAGAACTGCAGGACAGCGGGGTCATTCAGCCAGGGTCTCCATCGATGGAAACTGGTAACTTAAAGACAGAGAAGGCAAGGTGTTTTACATGGGAATATCACACACACACAACCACGCACACACACACATTCAAATACCTGACACAAGGAGTATAGACACCACACACAGGAGGGCAGTGTGTGCATATGTGAAGGTCTTCCCTCTCTTTTTCTCTCTAACACACACACACACAAACAATAACACAGACATCTAAACAGAACAGGACGCTTGTTTCTCTCACCCTCTCTCACTCCCCCCCCCCCCC
>CAEFZP010004461.1:0-19314 GCA_903064625.1 Mallotus villosus | reverse complement strand
TCAAGATTCAAGATTCAAGATTCCTTTTATTGTCATTTCAAATGAAACGAAATGCCGTTTCTCGCTAGTTCATCATACAGTGTTTAAAAAATAAATAATTAAAAATTATCAGACTCTCATAAAACAACAAGCAAACACAGACATATCAATAAAAACAGACATCAGTCTGAATAAAGTGCTGAAAGAATGTTCAGGAGTGTCCTTGACAGTTTCCTGTCAGTCTGTAGTACCCAAGTTATGGTGGTGGGGGGGTGTTTGTGTGTGTGTGTGAGGGGAGGGGGAGGGGGCACAGTCCATTCAGGAGCCTTACAGCCTGTGGAAAAAAGCTGCTCAGCATCCTGCTGGATCTGCAGGGAATGCTCCTGTATCTCCTCCCTGATGGCAGGAGGGAGAACAGGCTGTGTGAGGGATGGTGAATGTCCTTAATGATGGCGGTGGCTCTGCGAGTGCAGCGTTGCTGGTAGACCACCATCAGCAGAGGGAGAGGGACACCAATGATCCTGCTGGCCGTCTTCACTATCCTGTTTAGCTGCTGCTGTTCATAGGCCTTGCTGCTCCCGAACCAGGAAGTGAAGCTGTAGGTGAGGATGCTCTCTATGGTGCCCCTGTAGAAGGTGGTGAGATGAGGAGGGGGGAGACCAGCTTTCCTGAGTCTCCGGAGGGAGTGGAGCCGCTGCTGGGCTTTTTGATGACTGCTGTGGTGTTGGTGTTGGAAGTCAGGTCGTCGGCCAGGTGGACTCCAAGGAACTTGACGCTGCTGACCCTCTCCACAGCTGCCCCAGCCACGCTCAGCGGTGTGTGGTGTTGTTTGCCAGCCCTCCTGAAGTCGATCACCATCTCCTTGGTTTTCTCCACGTTGAGAACGAGGTTGTGGGACCTGCACCATGTTGTGAGCTGCTCCACCTCCATCCGGTATGCAGACTCATCGTTATCACTGACGAGACCCACCACTGTTGTGTCGTCTGCGAACTTGATGACGTGGTTGGTGCTGTATCTGGCAGTGCAGTCATGGGTGAGCAGGCTGAATAGCAGGGGGCTTAAAACACAGCCTTGGGGTGAGCCTGTGCTTACTGCTATTTTCCGTGATGTTTTGTTGCCCACCCTGACAGTCTGCTGCCGCCGCGTCAGGAAGTCCAGGACCCAGTTGCAGGTGCCAATATCCACCTCCAGCAGTCTCAGCTTTTCCACCAACTGTTGTGGAATGATGGTGTTAAACGCTGAGCTGAAATCGATGAAGAGGATTCTGGCGTAGGTGTTTTTCTTTTCTAGGTGTGACAACGTGAGGTGGAGTGTGGTGGAGATAGCATCCTCTGTGGAGCGGTTGGTTCTGTAAGCAAACTGTAAGGGATCCAGGTTTGCAGGGAGACAGCTCTTAATGTGCTGCATGACCAGCCGCTCAAAGCACTTCATTACTATGGGTGTTAGGGCCACAGGGCGGAAGTCATTTAGGCAGGCTGGATTCGGCTTTTTCGGGACTGGGATGATGGTGGCACTTTTGAGGCAGGTGGGTATTATGGCCTGGGCGAGCGAGGTGTTGAAGATGTCTGCAAATACATCCTTCAGTTGCTCTGCACAGTCCTTCAGAACACGCCCCGTGATGTTGTCTGGCCCAGCAGCTTTGCGTGGGTTGACGCTGGCAAAGGCCCGCTTCACCTCAGCTGCAGACAGCTGAAGCATGTGGTCGCTGGATGATGGCGGGAGCATCTGTACCTGGGTGTTGTTGTTTGCCTCAAAACGTGCATAAAAGTCATTTAGTTCATCTGGTAGAGAGGGGTTGTTTAAGCACATCCGCAGGGGGGGGGGCTTGTAGTCGGTGATGGTCTTAAATCCCTGCCACAAGCGGCGTGCGTCTTTGTCGCTTGTGAAGTGGCTGTCTAGTTTGTGTGTGTACAGCCGCTTCGCCTCCCTGATCCCCCGGGTCAGATTTTTATTTGCCAGTCTGTATGCTACTATATCCCCAGATTTATATGCAGCATCCCGTGCTCTCAACAGTGAACAGACTTCCCCTGTTAGCCATGGTTTCCGATTGGCCCGAGTCTTGATGGTTTTGGCCACTGTCACGTCATCTGTGCATTTGTTAATGTAACCGATGACGGACTCAGTGTATTCCTGTAGGTCAGTAACATTGCCATGTGTTGCTGCCTCTCTGAAAATGCCCCACTGTGTGGTCTCAAAACAGTCCTGTAGTGCTGGAGTAGCTTCCTGTGGCCACATCCTGACTTCTCTGACCACCGGCCTGTCCCGCTTTACCCTGGGCCTGTATGCTGGTATGAGCATAACAGCATTGTGGTCAGAGTTGCCAACATGTGGGAGTGGTGCTGCCTTGTATGCGTTTTTTTACATTGGTGTAGACTAGGTCTAATGTGTTCATCCCCCTAGTTGCAATATTAACGTGCTGGTAGAATTTAGGCAACACTGATTTAAGACTTGCCTGGTTGAAGTCTCCGGCTGTGATGAAGAGGGCATCCGGATGGACCAGCTGCTGCTCGCTGATGTTGTTATAGAGCTCTGCCATGGCCATCTTCACGTTCGCGCTTGGAGGCACATACACAGCTGTTATGATGACTGCCGTCAGCTCCCGTGGCATGTAAAAGGGTCGGCATTTTACAGTCATCAGCTCCGCGTGTGGTGAGCAGTGAGTGGAAACCACGACTGTATCCTGGCACCACGATTTGTTGATATACACTGCTAGGCCGCCGCCCCTTACTTTGCCGGCTAGCGATGCTACCCTGTCCGCTCTGTGTAGTGTTAGCCCCTCCAGCTGAATAGCGGCGTCCGTGATGTTGTGATTGAGCCAGGTCTCCGTGAATATAGACACACAGCAGTCCCTCACGCTGCGTAGGGAAGCTCTCCATAGTCTGATGTAGTCCAACTTGTTGTCGAGCGAGCGAACGTTTGCCAGGATGATAGTAGGCACTGCCGGCTTGTGTGGACTAGCGGTTAGCCTAGCCTGAACTCCTCCTCGCTTGCCCCGTTTCCGCGTCCTGTCACACCGCTTGCGGTGTTTCCTCACCGGTGCTCCTCCGGCTCCGGGTGCAGCCGTGGGTTTCCCATGAACAACTCTGCGTAGAATCCCAAGCTCGCCCAGCACTCTCAGCAAACGTTCATCATGGCAAGCTTTGCTACGGATGTCCAAAAACAGGTGCTTCCTGAAACACACACTTAGTCAAAGGATCCTTCGTCTGCCTGCTGCTTTTAAAAAAACATTTTGAATCAAACTAATCCAAGTAGAATTTCCTTTCTTATCTTGGTATGGTAACCAGGGTGAAGGGGGCCGTATCCAGGTGTTAGGGTTAGGCCGCCCCAACCCACCTGAACCTAAAGGTAGACTGCAAAGGCAGATGTGTGTGCTGGGCTGTGTGTGTGCTGGGCTGAGTGTGTGTGTGTGTGCTAGGCTTGTGAGTGCTCACCCCCTCCACCTGGTTGGACACGGTGACCTCCAGCAGGGAGGTGAGATAGGCCAGGCGTGTGCCCCAGCTGGCTCCCAGGATGGGCAGGCGTGTCAGGAACACGTGCAGGGTGCCCCTCTGGGTGGGGACAGCCAGCAGCTGCCCGTCATCTGTCCAGCTCAGCTGGTCCAGACCTAGGGGGGGGAAGAGGGGACAGAACAGGGGGGGTGGAGAATAATCAGGGTGAGGGGGGTGATAGAGTGAGGGCTGGAGTTAGGGTGATAGAGTGAGGACTGGAGTTAGGGTTATTAGGGTGATAGAGTGAGGGCTGGAGTTAGGGTTATTAGGGTGATAGAGTGAGGACTGGAGTTAGGGTTATTAGGGTGATAGAGTGAGGGCTGGAGTTAGGGTGATAGAGTGAGGGCTGGAGTTAGGGTTATTAGGGTGATAGAGTGAGGGCTGGAGTTAGGGTTATTAGGGTGATAGAGTGAGGGCTGGAGTTAGGGTTATTAGGGTGATAGAGTGAGGGCTGGAGTTAGGGTTATTAGGGTGATAGAGTGAGGGCTGGAGTTAGGGTTATTAGGGTGATAGAGTGAGGGCTGGAGTTAGGGTTATTAGGGTGATAGAGTGAGGGCTGGAGTTAGGGTTATTAGGGTGATAGAGTGAGGGCTGGAGTTAGGGTTATTAGGGTGATAGAGTGAGGGCTGGAGTTAGGGTTATTAGGGTGATAGAGTGAGGGCTGGAGTTAGGGTTATTAGGGTGATAGAGTGAGGGCTGGAGTTAGGGTTATTAGGGTGATAGAGTGAGGACTGGAGTTAGGGTTATTAGGGTGATAGAGTGAGGGCTGGAGTTAGGGTGATAGAGTGAGGGCTGGAGTTAGGGTTATTAGGGTGATAGAGTGAGGACTGGAGTTAGGGTGATAGAGTGAGGACTGGAGTTAGGGTTATTAGGGTGATAGAGTGAGGGCTGGAGTTAGGGTTATTAGGGTGATAGAGTGAGGACTGGAGTTAGGGTGATAGAGTGAGGGCTGGAGTTGGGGTTATTAGGGTGATAGAGTGAGGGCTGGAGTTAGGGTTATTAGGGTGATAGAGTGAGGACTGGAGTTAGGGTGATAGAGTGAGGACTGGAGTTAGGGTTATTAGGGTGATAGAGTGAGGGCTGGAGTTAGGGTTATTAGGGTGATAGAGTGAGGGCTGGAGTTAGGGTTATTAGGGTGATAGAGTGAGGGCTGGAGTTAGGGTTATTAGGGTGATAGAGTGAGGGCTGGAGTTAGGGTTATTAGGGTGATAGAGTGAGGGCTGGAGTTAGGGTTATTAGGGTGATAGAGTGAGGGCTGGAGTTAGGGTTATTAGGGTGATAGAGTGAGGGCTGGAGTTAGGGTTATTAGGGTGATAGAGTGAGGGCTGGAGTTAGGGTTATTAGGGTGATAGAGTGAGGGCTGGAGTTAGGGTTATTAGGGTGATAGAGTGAGGGCTGGAGTTAGGGTTATTAGGGTGATAGAGTGAGGGCTGGAGTTAGGGTTATTAGGGTGATAGAGTGAGGGCTGGAGTTAGGGTTATTAGGGTGATAGAGTGAGGGCTGGAGTTAGGGTTATTAGGGTGATAGAGTGAGGGCTGGAGTTAGGGTTATTAGGGTGATAGAGTGAGGGCTGGAGTTAGGGTTATTAGGGTGATAGAGTGAGGGCTGGAGTTAGGGTTATTAGGGTGATAGAGTGAGGGCTGGAGTTAGGGTTATTAGGGTGATAGAGTGAGGGCTGGAGTTAGGGTTATTAGGGTGATAGAGTGAGGGCTGGAGTTAGGGTTATTAGGGTGATAGAGTGAGGGCTGGAGTTAGGGTTATTAGGGTGATAGAGTGAGGGCTGGAGTTAGGGTTATTAGGGTGATAGAGTGAGGGCTGGAGTTAGGGTTATTAGGGTGATAGAGTGAGGGCTGGAGTTAGGGTTATTAGGGTGATAGAGTGAGGGCTGGAGTGAGGGTTATTAGGGTGAGGGGGTGAGGGCTGGAGTTAGGGTTATTAGGGTGATAGAGTGAGGACTGGAGTTAGGGTTATTAGGGTGATAGAGTGAGGGCTGGAGTTAGGGTTATTAGGGTGATAGAGTGAGGGCTGGAGTTAGGGTTATTAGGGTGATAGAGTGAGGGCTGGAGTTAGGGTTATTAGGGTGATAGAGTGAGGGCTGGAGTTAGGGTTATTAGGGTGATAGAGTGAGGGCTGGAGTTAGGGTTATTAGGGTGATAGAGTGAGGGCTGGAGTTAGGGTTATTAGGGTGATAGAGTGAGGGTTATTGGGTTAAGGGTTTTTAGGGTTCTTCTTTGTGATTATAAAAACTTGTCACCTTTGGTCTCATCGTCCAGGTTAACAATGGCGTGCATCTCCTTCAGCTCAGACAGGTCGTGGATCTTGATGCTGCAGGTTTAGGAGGAGGTTAGGGTCAGGAGTAGGCGTAGTACAGGTACACACATTCAGGAGTAGGCGTAGTACACGTACACACATTCAGGAGTAGGGGTAGTACAGGTACACACATTCAGGAGTAGGGGTAGTACAGGTACACACATTCAGGAGTAGGGGTAGTACAGGTACACACATTCAGAAGGAGGGGTAGTACACGTACACACATTCAGGAGGAGGGGTAGTACAGGTACACACATTCAGGAGGAGGGGTAGTACACGTACACACATTCAGGAGGAGGGGTAGTACACGTACACACATTCAGGAGGAGGGGTAGTACACGTACACACATTCAGGAGGAGGGGTAGTACAGGTACACACATTCAGGAGGAGGGGTAGTACACGTACACACATTCAGGAGGAGGGGTAGTACACGTACACACATTCAGGAGGAGGGGTAGTACACGTACACACATTCAGGAGGAGGGGTAGTACAGGTACACACATTCAGAAGGAGGGGTAGTACAGGTACACACATTCAGGAGGAGGGGTAGTACACGTACACACATTCAGGAGGAGGGGTAGTACAGGTACACACATTCAGGAGGAGGGGTAGTACACGTACACACATTCAGGAGGAGGGGTAGTACACGTACACACATTCAGGAGGAGGGGTAGTACAGGTACACACATTCAGGAGGAGGGGTAGTACACGTACACACATTCAGGAGGAGGGGTAGTACACGTACACACATTCAGAAGGAGGGGGTAGTACAGGTACACACATTCAGGAGGAGGGGTAGTACACGTACACACATTCAGGAGGAGGGGTAGTACAGGTACACACATTCAGGAGGAGGGGTAGTACACGTACACACATTCAGGAGGAGGGGTAGTACACGTACACACATTCAGGAGGAGGGGTAGTACACGTACACACATTCAGGAGGAGGGGTAGTACACGTACACACATTCAGGAGGAGGGGTAGTACAGGTACACACATTCAGGAGGAGGGGTAGTACACGTACACACATTCAGGAGGAGGGGTAATACACGTACACACATTCAGGAGGAGGGGTAGTACACGTACACACATTCTGGAGTAGGTTAGGGTTAGGAGGGGTAGTACACGTGCGTACACACAGTCAAGTAACACACTTCTACAGTATAATCTACCCCGTGCAGGCCCTCTACACATGGTCACTTAAGTGATATTCACAAGGTGACTTAAGTGATAAATCAAGGAAAACATACCCTTCATAGTCTCATAGGTGAATAAACATACTTTTCAGCTGAGGCAGGCACGGACAGTGTGTTTGGTGCAAGATTACCTGTAGGGTTAGGGGTCAAGGTTACCTGTAGGGTTAGGGGTCAAGGTTACCTGTAGGGTTAGGGGTCAAGGTTACCTGTAGGGTCAGGGGTCAAGGTTACCTGTAGGGTTAGGGGTCAAGGTTACCTGTAGGGTTAGGGGTCAAGGTTACCTGTAGGGTCAGGGGTCAAGGTTACTTGTAGGGTTAGGGGTCAAGGTTACCTGTAGGGTTAGGGGTCAAGGTTACCTGTAGGGTCAGGGGTCAAGGTTACCTGTAGGGTTAGGGGTCAAGGTTACCTGTAGGGTCAGGGGTCAAGGTTACCTGTAGGGTTAGGGGTCAAGGTTACCTGTAGGGTTAGGGGTCAAGGTTACCTGTAGGGTCAGGGGTCAAGGTTACCTGTAGGGTTAGGGGTCAAGGTTACCTGTAGGGTTAGGGGTCAAGGTTACCTGTAGGGTTAGGGGTCAAGGTTACCTGTAGGGTCAGGGGTCAAGGTTACCTGTAGGGTTAGGGGTCAAGGTTACCTGTAGGGTTAGGGGTCAAGGTTACCTGTAGGGTTAGGGGTCAAGGTTACCTGTAGGGTTAGGGGTCAAGGTTACCTGTAGGGTCAGGGGTCAAGGTTACCTGTAGGGTTAGGGGTCAAGGTTACCTGTAGGGTCAGGGGTCAAGGTTACCTGTAGGGTCAGGGGTCAAGGTTACCTGTAGGGTTAGGGGTCAAGGTTACCTGTAGGGTTAGGGGTCAAGGTTACCTGTAGGGTTAGGGGTCAAGGTTACCTGTAGGGTCAGGGGTCAAGGTTACCTGTAGGGTTAGGGGTCAAGGTTACCTGTAGGGTTAGGGGTCAAGGTTACCTGTAGGGTTAGGGGTCAAGGTTACCTGTAGGGTTAGGGGTCAAGGTTACCTGTAGGGTCAGGGGTCAAGGTTACCTGTAGGGTTAGGGGTCAAGGTTACCTGTAGGGTCAGGGGTCAAGGTTACCTGTAGGGTCAGGGGTCAAGGTTACCTGTAGGGTCAGGGGTCAAGGTTACCTGTAGGGTCAGGGGTCAAGGTTACCTGTAGGGTCAGGGGTCAAGGTTACCTGTAGGGTTAGGGGTCAAGGTTACCTGTAGGGTTAGGGGTCAAGATTACCTGTAGGGTCAGGGGTCAGGGGTCAAGGTTACCTGTAGGGTCAGGGGTCAAGGTTACCTGTAGGGTTAGGGGTCAAGGTTACCTGTAGGGTTAGGGGTCAAGGTTACCTGTAGGGTTAGGGGTCAAGGTTACCTGTAGGGTTAGGGGTCAAGGTTACCTGTAGGGTCAGGGGTCAAGGTTACCTGTAGGGTTAGGGGTCAAGGTTACCTGTAGGGTTAGGGGTCAAGGTTACCTGTAGGGTTAGGGGTCAAGATTACCTGTAGGGTTAGGGGTCAAGGTTACCTGTAGGGTCAGGGGTCAAGGTTACCTGTAGGGTTAGGGGTCAAGGTTACCTGTAGGGTTAGGGGTCAAGATTACCTGTAGGGTCAGGGGTCAGGGGTCAAGGTTACCTGTAGGGTCAGGGGTCAAGGTTACCTGTAGGGTTAGGGGTCAAGGTTACCTGTAGGGTTAGGGGTCAAGGTTACCTGTAGGGTCAGGGGTCAAGGTTACCTGTAGGGTCAGGGGTCAAGGTTACCTGTAGGGTTAGGGGTCAAGGTTACCTGTAGGGTTAGGGGTCAAGGTTACCTGTAGGGTTAGGGGTCAAGGTTACCTGTAGGGTCAGGGGTCAAGGTTACCTGTAGGGTCAGGGGTCAAGGTTACCTGTAGGGTTAGGGGTCAAGGTTACCTGTAGGGTTAGGGGTCAAGGTTACCTGTAGGGTCAGGGGTCAAGGTTACCTGTAGGGTTAGGGGTCAAGGTTACCTGTTGTCTCCACAGGAGGCAGCCTTGTTGAGTGTGGGGGAGATGGCCACGCTCGTCAGGCTGTCCTTGTGGTTGTGGGCCTGGAACAGCTCCTGGCCGATCTCCTTGATGTAGGTGGAAATGACCACAAAGTATCCCTGGGAGAAGCCAATCATGATGTAGCCATCTCCATACCTGTCATGTATTTATATAGGACTGGGTTCAGTGCTAGAGTAGGTGAGGGCGTGCAGCAGGTATAGGTAGTACCAGCGGTAGGATATGATGTGTCCGTAGCGTGGCTGGAAGGCCAGCTCGATAGGGTTATCTGGGTCGTTCAGGTTGTACAGGAACAGGGTCTTCTTCCCAACGGCAACACTCACCTGGAAAGAGGTGCTTGGATGTAGTTGGATGTAGCAGGATATTAGAACTTAGTCTTATTAGATCAAAACATTCGAGGCTAGGACTAATATCTCCATTTTCTACATGCTGCTCCAGATCCCTGCAAGAGGCGACTAGTGCTAGTCCCATTCTAAAGTCTGTCGTATCTAATCAAGCGAGCTTTCGGAGGTTGCAAGTGGCATACAATGACTCTCTGAGAATTTTGTTAAAACGGCCCAGATGGACCAGCGCCACCGAAATGTTTGTGACTGCTCGAGTTAACACTCTCCAATCTGTCAAAATCATGTTTAAATTCATCTGCCGTTTGAATAACTCAGAAAATCTGATTGTTTTGGAACTGACGAACATTGCATTTAGTGCCACACGGTACACATCACTGCTCTGGAAACACTGGTATAAGTGTCTTTTAATAGGGGGTTGCTAGACAACCTTGTATGTTGTTGTTGTTGTTGTCATCACTGTTTGTATTGTTTTATGTTCTTTTGTATTTGGACTTGGAGTCTGTAATAACAATTATCTATCTATCTAATCAGTCCTTCTGCAGCTCTTTTATCTTGTCATTCAGAACATACACACATCTACGCACACATATCTACGCACACACGTCTATGAACTAGAGCCCGGCCGATATTAGGCATTTTGATTTTTTTGGGTAAGAACACCCTTCACCCAAGTGAAGAAACACCCTTTAATCATGTTATGAGTGTTGGCGTTGCATAGTTAGTCCACCAGAGGGCACTCTACAACGTCCCTGTTCAAAGGACTTTTGGACGTTTCATATCTTAAATTTGTATTTTTCTACATATTATTTATCAGAACTTTAATATATTTTGATGTTCCTCTATTCTGTTGTGACAATATGCATTATCATTATTTTAGTGAGGTGTCATAAATAACTAATGTTAGGGAAATCTGTTTGTTTATTACGTGTTTCTGGATTTAAAAAAAAAGTATATATATATATCGGACGATATATCGGAATATCAGATCAATTTAAATCACCAAATATTTGTATCGGTATCGGCCTTAAAAATCCTTTATCGGTCAGGCTCTACTGAAAACACACCTCACACACTCACAGTGCTCTCCCCTGGGAAGACCTCACACACTCACAGTGCTCTCCCCTGGGGAAGACCTCACACACTCACAGTGCTCTCCCCTGGGGAAGACCTCACACACTCACAGTGCTCTCCCCTGGGAAGACCTCACACACTCACAGTGCTCTCCCCTGGGAAGACCTCACACACTCACAGTGCTCTCTCCTGGGAAGACCTCACACACTCACAGTGCTCTCCACTGGGAAGACCTCACACACTCACAGTGCTCTCTCCTGGGAAGACCTCACACACTCACAGTGCTCTCCCCTGGGGAAGACCTCACACACTCACAGTGCTCTCCACTGGGAAGACCTCACACACTCACAGTGCTCTCCACTGGGAAGACCTCACACACTCACAGTGCTCTCCCCTGGGGAAGACCTCACACACTCACAGTGCTCTCCCCTGGGGAAGACCTCACACACTCACAGTGCTCTCCACTGGGGAAGACCTCACACACTCACAGTGCTCTCTCCTGGGAAGACCTCACACACTCACAGTGCTCTCCCCTGGGAAGACCTCACACACTCACAGTGCTCTCCCCTGGGGAAGACCTCTCATCCGTCTTCATCACAGAGAACTGGATATCCGCAGGGTCAGCTCGCACAGACATCTGAAAGAAAGAGGAGGAGGAGGGAGGGAGGGACAGAAAAAGAAAGGTGTTAGCTATGCTATGCCAGGCGTTAGATATGTAGTTCTGCTATGTGTTAGTTATGTAGCTATGAACGTGTTAGCTATGAACGTGTTAGCTATGAACGTGTTAGCTATGTGTTAGTTATGTAGCTATGAACGTGTTAGCTATGTGTTAGTTATGTAGCTATGAACATGTTAGCTATGAACGTGTTAGCTATGAACGTGTTAGCTATGTGTTAGTTATGTAGCTATGAACGTGTTAGCTATGTGTTAGTTATGTAGCTATGAACGTGTTAGCTATGTGTTAGTTATGTAGCTATGAACGTGTTAGCTATGTAGCTATGAACGTGTTAGCTATGTGTTAGCTATGTAGCTATGAACGTGTTAGCTATGTGTTAGTTATGTAGCTATGAACGTGTTAGCTATGTGTTAGTTATGTAGCTATGAACGTGTTAGCTATGTGTTAGCTATGTAGCTATGAACGTGTTAGCTATGTGTTAGTTATGTAGCTATGAACGTGTTAGCTATGTGTTAGTTATGTAGCTATGAACGTGTTAGCTATGCCAGTATTGACCTGTCTGACTGTATCTCCTTCGTGGTTGCTAATGGTGATGGTACGGTCTTCGCTGCCCAGAGCAAGCAGGTTCTGAGAACTCCAGCACCCACAAGTTATCCTCTTGGTGTGCTTACCTATTCGCATTTGTGTGGAGGGGTGTGTGTGTGTGTGAGGGGTGTGCGTGTAGGGGGGTTGTGTGGTTTGTGGAGTGTGTGTGTAGGGGGTGTGTGGTGTGTGTGTGTGTATGTGTGGGTAAATGAGGAGAGAAAAACGTCAGATGTTTTGAGTATATTGATTGCTGTGGAAGACTACTATGATGAATTAGTTTGTGCATGCATGTTTGTATGTGTATGCAGGGCCAGGTTAAGGTCATCTGGGGCCCGGGGCAGAAGCCTCCCTGGCCCCGCCGCCAAAGATGTTATTATTATTTATATATATAAATAATACTTATATATATTTCTGTATTATTCATATCAATATATTAGAGAGAGAGAGATTGGTAATAAAATAATGACAGAGACATCATGTCGATTGAAGAATTTAATTATCAGGCTGTGGACGTCTACTGAAAAGAACAGTGTGGGACTAGTTCAAGTCCACTCGCCGACTTTTTTCGAAGGCAAAGTCACGAATCACATCGTTAAAGTCGATTTGGCGAAGCAAGTCAAGCTCGGTTGACATCACAGTCAAGAAGTTCAATCTTGTCTCCGTCATTGTCGTCCGAAGACGATTTTTTATAAGTCCCAGCTTCGAAAAAGATCTTTCACCGGTAGCATTTGAGACAGGGAGGGTCAGATAAATCCTCAGTACAATATCCACGTTGGGAAAAGCACATTGTAGCTGCTGTTCTTTTAGAAGCCTCATCATGTTACTGGGTGAGAGATCGGTGGTCATGTGCCTACACAACGCAACAAACTGGACAAGCTCATCTTCGATTTCGGGCTGCAGGTCTGTGCTGTAAGTTTGTACAAGATTGCGAGAGGCTGTGCGCATCTCAACAGTGGACAGGGTATGCAGATTACTCAAGAACCCAAATTGACCGGAGAGTTCTCCATAGGCATTGCATCTCTGGCGCAGCATGCTCACTAGACTGTCAATGATGACATAAAACACCTCAACCCGAAATTTTGCGCTACCAGTGAGGATGTGATCATCCGGGGTGCCTGATTCATCGGCTCTCTTCTTACGTGTCACTTGGCGCGTTGTTTCTGACCTGTACTGTTCGGTATAAGACATGCTCTTGGCGGCCAGTTCCAGTTCTTCAAAGCTGTTGCGCAAATCTTGAACGAAGTCTATCAGTGATCGAATCAAGGCTACAGCCTTCACGAGATCCAAGTCCGGTGTTTGAAGGATTGTGCTTGTCGTCTGGAACCTCTGCAGGATTTTGTTCCAAAATATGCTCAAGAAAGCATTCTCTAGTCTGGTCATTTTTTTTACGAGGGATTTTGCTTCATCTCTAGTGTCAGCACTCTGACTTGTATCATTTGACATGCTGCTCAAGACGTCATGTATATTTCGGTAGTTATTGGAAAGCGCTTTAGTGGCCTGTGCGTGGGAAGCCCACCTTGTGCATGACAGTGACTTCAATGTCTCCATGTGATTGTTTTCATTTGGTTTAAGTCCATCCATTAAAACCTTCCACCGCCGTGGAGATCCTGAGAAAAAATTGTAGCAGGATTGCACAAATCTGAAAAACGAGGTTGCCTCTGCACAGCAGTCAACGCTGTTCATTCCAACTAGATTAAGCGAGTGCGCTGCGCAGGGTATCCAGTTTGCCAAGGGGTTTACCTCTTGAATTCGCCCTCTCAGGCCCTTGTAGACTCCTGACATAGGCCTATTAGATGCGTTATCATAACACTGTCCCCTACAGTTTTTGATGTCAAGGTCAGTTTCGTTAAGAATCTGTGAGACTGATCCAAAAAGGGCTTCGCCAGTGTGGCTGAAAATGGGAACGAATGCCAAAAACCTTTCAAACACTTCGCCCTGTTCTGACACATAACGGACCACAAACGACAGCTGATCAATGTGAGCCAAATCTGGGGTAGAATCAACAATCATTGCAAAGTACTTTGATCTCTGTACTTGGCTAATGATTTCTTCTTGCACGCGTTTACCCATTAGTGCTATGAAATCCTCACAAATTGTATTAGAGAGATAGGAGGTTGTCCCCTTCCCCTTGTTTCCATATTTCTTAATGTGTTCTGCTAAGAAAGGGTCAAACTTGCTGAGAAGCTCTAGTATCCCGAGGTAATTGCCATTTCGTGGTGATCCGAAAGTCTCCTCACTTCCCCGGAATGAAAGACCGCGCTCAGACAGAAACCTAGTCACCTCAACCACTCGCTTAAGAACCTGTCGCCAATAGCTCTCCTCATCTTTGCACTGCTGGATTAATTCACTGTCAATTCCCTGGGCCTGTGTTCGTGTCAGACAGACCAGGACAGCGTTTCTATGCGACTGGTTTTTCTCATGCTCCTCCACACGGTAGCTATGCTTCCAGTCGGAAAAACCGGAGCAAGAAAAAGACGTAGTAGTTTCACTGAAGAGCCGACAGAAAAAGCAAAACACATTCCCTGTCGATGGAGAATAAACTAGCCAGTCCCTAGGAACAAGCTCTCCATTACGCATTTTACGGGTGAACAGTTTTTTGCTCAGGTATCTTTTTACATCGTTGTACACACGCTCAGATGCTGTAAAGGATGCTTCTTTGTTATGGCACATTAGTGATGCCTTAACTCCTTTGTTTATCCAATAGCGCTGTAAATCATCTGTCACTGGCCCCCAACATGCGATGTCAGTAGAAGTTATTTCTTCAGGCCTGCTAGGAGAACATGTCACTAAATCAGATGATCTGTCACCTAAAACATCAAGAGCCCCTGATGTGCCTGGTTCGCATTTCTCCTCTTCTAGCAGCACCGAAACTTCGGCAGGGGCAGTGGGGGTGTCGGGGCCGATAGCGGTAACGACGTTGTCACTGTCAGGGACAGGGGTAGTAGGCCTGCTAGCAGGGGCGGTCCGTCCCATTGGGCAAGTCGGGCAGTTGCCCAGGGCCTCGGCCACCAGGGGGGCCTCGTCGTATTTACAAAAACAAAAAAAAGTTAAAATAAATCACTTGTCATTGCAAACGAATGACAATTAAAATTAAGCATGAAAACACAATTCTTTAATTCAAATTTTTATAGCTAAATGTTATCTTAACTCCAGCATGGAACATATGATTCAGGTCATGACGTTTCTGTCAGGAGAATTTGACGTGTGGTGGAGTGTGTATGATCGAGCCGAGCGGATCTATGATTGAACGGGGGCTTATTACTTGAAAGAGGAATTATTTACTGTGTCGTCTTAGTTACACTATCAGGGCTTGGAAATACAGTGACTTGCTAAAGTAGGAAAATGGCTAGTAGAACATAACATTTCATAATCATTTCAGATTGAGAGCTGCAAGACCCAGTCAAATGTTATAGTCTAGCTAGCAAAATAATGCTAGCATCGCTAACACATTACTAATTCAACTTTGGTAGTGTAACCGAGCCCTTTGTAAGTTTGTTTTAGATATATATGATCGTGTGGACAATAAGAGACGGACGCAGTCTCTTTTTCATAACTTGTATTTTACCAATGCTCTTGTTGACATCGCCATTCGAACAGCCCTCACTGATTTCACATAATTTCACATAACCCTACGGCAACTCTCGAGGGACAAAACACCCATGTCCGTTGTCACATAGAAAGGTCTGCTGCAGTAGGCTATCCTCAGGATTTGCAAGCTAGCAAAACTTATAGGGCCTACTATATCTAAAATAATTTTGTAGACATAACAATGGATCCGGCCACTAAATTAGTGACTTGGTTTTATTTCTGGACATATTATCCACAACCGAAGTGTTACACAATGCTGTAAGATCGTCCATTGCTCTTGGACTCATTCTGGGGGTTTGCGGTTTATGGGGGGCCTCAAAATTGTTCTTTGCCCAGGGCCTCCAATGAGCTAAAACCGCCCCTGCCTGCTAGTTTGATCCTCATCATCAGGGGGACAATCGATACTTTTGAAAAAAGTTGAAAGTTTTGGGGTTTTACTTAAAACATCTGCCTGTCGCTCTCTTTTTTGCTGATTAATTTTTCGTTTTTTAGCCCCACTCTCATATTTTCTTATTGTTTCATGCGAAGCCATTGTTGTCAAGCATGTCACTGACGTTAAGAGAACGTTTACTTCACTACGGATGGGTAAATGCATCAAAAATATGATCATTGTTTTAAATTGTATTAATTTTTTAAATCTCCCGCGCCGGGGCCCCCTAGTGGCCGGGGCCCGGGGCAGCAGCCCCTCCTGCCCATTATACAAACGCGGCCCTGTGTGTATGCACACTTGTCTTTTGATGTGTATATGTGTGTGTAGGTGTATTTGTGTGTGTGTGTGTGTGTGTGTGTGTGTGTGTGTGTGTGTGTGTGTGTTACCCAGTACAGGGATCTTGCGTGACGTCTGTTGGTTGTAGATGAGCAGGTTTCCTTTGGCTGTTCCAACAGCTAACAGGGGGCTCGTCTTCGACCACAGGATGAAGGACATCTGATCTCTAAGGAAGAGCAGGTAAGAGAGGTCTGTCCCAACACATCCACCTTGACACACCAGGGGGCACAACACATCCACCTTGACACACCAGGGGGCACAACACATCCACCTTGACACACCAGGGGGCACAACACATCCACCTTCACACACCAGGAGGCCCAACACATCCACCTTCACACACCAGGGGGCCCAACACATCCACCTTGACACACCAGGGGGCCCAACACATCCACCTTCACACACCAGGGGGCCCAACACATCCACCTTCACACACCAGGGGGCCCAACACATCCACCATCACACACCAGGGGGCACAACACATCCACCTTCACACACCAAGGGGCCCAACACATCCACCTTGACACACCAGGGGACCCAACACATCCACCTTCACACACCAGGGGGCCCAACACATCCACCTTCACACACCAGGGGGCCCAACACATCCACCTTGACACACCAGGGGGCCCAACACATCCACCTTGACACACCAGGAGGCCCAACACATCCACCTTGACACACCAGGGGGCCCAACACATCCACCTTCACACACCAGGGGGCCCAACACATCCACCTTGACACACCAGGGGGCCCAACACATCCACCTTCACACACCAGGGGGCCCAACACATCCACCTTCACACACCAGGGGGCCCAACACATCCACCATCACACACCAGGGGGCACAACACATCCACCTTCACACACCAGGGGGCCCAACACATCCACCTTCACACACCTGGGGGCCCAAGCAGCCCTACAGTAGACCCACCTCATGCCGCTGTCTATCTGGGAGGACTTGTTGACATTGGCATCCCACAGGTGGATGGAGCTTGACTTTTCAGCAATGACAGCCAGGGTGTCTCCATCTTTGTCCCAGTCCATGGCTATGCAGCGCCTGTGCTCAGCAGGGAGTCTCAGTTGTGCCAGGCATGACATTTTGACAACATAGAGACAATTTAATACAGTCATACTAACCCTGGGAGGGTAAGTTCATTCTTCTTCTGCCCGTGTCGATCATAGATCTTCACTGAGCTGTCAGGGCTGTGGGTGAGGAAGAGAGCATGTTGGTTTAGTTGATAGACGCGTCAACAAAACGGAAATCAATCCCAGCAGCTGGCAGTATTTTTGCCTTTATAAAACAGTACTCAATATACTAACTCACCCAGACACAGCAATGTAGTTCCCCAAAGTTTTCTGCCATTTGTATTGCAGGGTAGATCCGTGCCAACCTCTGTCTGCCAGGGTAAAGACACGCTACGGAAGGAAAGGAAAACATTCACTTTCCCTAGAGAATATTGGTTATTTGCAACAGGTGATCATGCGAAGCTACTCGAGCGTTTGCTATCAATCGTGTGGCTAATTGCTCTACTTACGCTAGCAACGCTAGCTAACAGATAGTTCCAGTCATTGCTCCGTTTTATGTCCCTTAGGAAAAAGGGTTAACGGAAACGACATACAGTAAGGGTTAGGGTTAGGGACATACAGTAAGCTATAACCAATCAAATGAACGTGCCGCTTACCTTCATTTTTTTTATTTTATCCGCGAGATATATATTTTTCACTCAAGCATCCGCTAAAGTTGTGTACATGTCCCAGAATGCTTCACTCTACAGCGTCCGCATTAGCCAGGGCGATGTCATAGCAACAGCCAATGAGCAGTCCTGGGGCGTTGCGCAGTGCTGGCTTGTCACCACCAGATGGATCCCGCTCGTGCCCACTGTTAACTGACATCTTGGATAAGCCATTTTATAAGCACAATTAAAGCCTACAACAGTGGTGATCTCTGTCCTGTACAAATAAGGCCTGACAATGTCCATCTTGCCGGCAGTGAGAGAAAGGAAGGTTTGTTTAAATGTTTGATAAAAAAAGGGAGAATCAATGAGCAATGAAAATTTGGTAAATATTGCACACCGTTTACAGAGCCTGGAGCCATGTAGTTAATTCATTCGTTTTTCCGTCTAGTCTTTATGGAGTAAACAGAAGTCGAATATAACTGGGAGAGTTGTACAATACATAGCCCACTAAGGCCGAGAGCAGTCATGTTTTTATTCTTTAATCTGTGTTCCCCGCGTCTGACCTGGGGGCTGTTGCACTAAAGTAGAATAAAGATATCCAGGATAACTGAAAAGGCTCCGCTTGACTTAGTGTGATCAGCTCATCGCGGCTTAATCGGTTGCACGTTTGCCGAGCCAGGATGAGAAGGTAAAGCTATGTCAATTCAGGTGTACATAGTTGGGATAAATGCAGCTTCACGGATTTCTTAAATAGACCAAGGTATCGATCACAAATTCACTGATGCAGCACATGCGTGCAGCATTCTTCACCCGCTGAGCAACAATTAATAATATACGATCAGCAAGACTAATATGTTATAGCCTACAAATACGTAAAATACATGACCAAGACTATGAAATGAGAGGACATATAATAAAAATGTGTGCAAAAAAAAATAGCAACTCAGCCCAGTTTGTGTGGGATTGCGCAATCCGAGAGGAGGCACAGCTGTATTCGCTTCTTTCCCCGTATTTGAACAGGAAAATACTTAAATTCAGCGATAGTGGCTATAAAACCCCTCGGAATCATCCAATAATTATATTTATATCACAGATCAGTGGACACATATTATTATGTTATGTTATTCGTTTTATTACATATGATGACACTGCCTCCCCTGACCGCACGTCACTGCAGGTAGCCTACTCGTCCGAAAAAGCTAACAGGTCAGATTTGTCCCGAAACACCCTTTCATGTCTAAAAGCACGTCTTAGTATCAGTGCTTCTTCGTCCAACATGTCGTTTAGAAATGGGAATGCCATGGTGCAAGAAGAAACACAGATACTTTATATATTGCCCTCATCACTGACTTTATTCAACCATGTCTAACCATCTAAACAACTGCAATAGTAGGGTTTAAAATCTAACTCGTGACAGCAATAGTGACAAGTAATGCATGTTAATAAAAATAAATCAGAACACATTCCGTAGACAACGAAATAACTGCTAAATACGTTTATTTCGGATCAGAGCGTCCGCTGATTTAACACATGAGACACCAGAATTAAGTTTAGCCTGACTGTTAGCCTCCTCTGGAGCAGGCTAGCTGCAAAGAATAAATCTCCATGGTTATGTGGCACTGT
>CAEFZP010004459.1:12500-59975 GCA_903064625.1 Mallotus villosus | reverse complement strand
GAATAACAAAAGAACGACTAATAACCGGGAAGAAAAAGCCCACCCCCCCCCCACCCCCTACCTCCATCCCCCCGTACTCCCCCTCCACCACCTACCTCCATCCTCCAGTACTCCCCCTCCCCCCACCTACCTCCATCCTCCCGGTACTCCCCCTCCCCCACCTACCTCCATCCCTCCAGTACTCCCCCTTCCCCACCTACCCATCCTCCCGCCCGTTACGAAAAAGAAAAATCAAATTAATAAAAATAACGACATAACTAAACTGGTATGATAAAATAAAAAAAGAACACAGAAATAATAAATGTACTACCAATAAACAACCTACACTCCATCCACCGTACTACCCCCCCACCTACCTCCATCCTCCCGTTCTCCCCCTCCCCACCTACCTCATCCTCCCGGTTACTCCCCCTCCCCACCTACCTCCATTCCTCCCGTAATCCCCTCCCCACCTACCTCCATCTCCCGTACTCCCCCTCCCAACCCTCCTACCTCCATCATCCCGTTACTCCCCCTCCCCACCTAACTCCTACTCCCGTTTATCCAAAATAAAAAAATAAATAAATAATAAAGTTAATGAAAAATAAAAAAAAAAAAAAAATAAAATAAATAATAACGTAATACAATAAAAAAATAAAATAATCATACAGTCCCTAACCATACAAAATTAAATAAATAATCAAGTAATAAACATCAAAAAAATAACTAAATACTAACGTAATACACTAAACAACTACATTCATAATAAACGTAATACACACATAACCAAATACATACCAGACTCCAGTACTCACCTTCCCCACGTACCTCATCCTCCCGTATAACCATCACCAAACACCTACAATCATCCCGTACTCACATCCACCAGATACCTTCAATTGCCTAAACGTACTACCCATACACAACGAAACTAAAGAAGACATGTAAGAAAAAGAAAAAAATAAGAAAGAAGAAAGGGAGAAACAGAACCACGACATAAATCATCCCGTACTCCCCCTCCCCAACTACCTCCATCCTCCCGTTCTGCCCTCGGTGTCAGTGCCACTTCCCCTCTTCTTGCTTTAGTCCAGCTTTCTCTCTTTTCACCTCCGTCCAAGAAATAGAGAGAGAGAGAGTGAGAGAGAGAGTAGGACAAAACACATTGTAGTACTCAAATCTAGTTGTTATGACGACGGACACTTATATGCTTGGACTGTTCGGGGACCTAGTCGTCGGGGTGGGTAACTTCTTTTATTTATAGTCATGATAGTCACAACGTGCCGCTACTGTAATAAGATGAGGGAAAGAGAGCGCCGTGTACTTGGGTGTTGTCAAACGAAGCCTTTTTCCTGAAAGTGTGGAGTGATTCGAGGCTACGGAAGGTCACATTGTCGGGCTGTTCCACTTTCCTGACACAATTAAAGATGTTGGGTTGAGCTGATATATATTGAAAAAAACTGCTCACTTTCTCAATTTCTCTTTCTCTTTTCTTTTTTTTCTTTTCAAATGGGCTGAAATACATTACAAAGTCATTAAAAAAGAAAATGGCTCCGAACACTTGGATAACATCTCCCGCTCGCTCTATGTCTCTCTATCTCTTTTTTGCTCGCTCCCTATTGGAAGAGAGGGGAGAGGGGAAGAGAGGGAGAGAGAGAGAGAGAGAGTGAGAGAGAGAGAGGAGAGAGAGAGAGAGAGAGAGAGAGAGGGGACACGTTTTCTCCTCATCATAAATTCCTATTAAAACCCAATATTCTATTCTTTGTGTTTGGGGAGGAGTGTGGAAGTCAACTGAAGCTGTAAAGGACACACACAGACTCACACACACAAATAGCCAAATGTGATAAGTGGGAGAAGGATTTTTTTTCGAATGTCAAAGTCAACACAAGGAAATAGACACTCTGACACTGAAACAATGTTCACACACTTGACTTGGACACACTTGTCTTGAGCCCAAGCACACCCTCTTCAAAGGCACAAAAAGAGACAGAGACAGAGAACAAGACAGTCAAGGCAGACAGACAGACAGACAGACAGACAGACAGACAGGCAGACGGGCGGGCTGGCGGTCGGGCGGGCGGGCGGGCGGGCGGGCAGACAGACTGACAGACAGACAGACAGACAGACAGACAGACAGACAGGCAGACAGACAGGCAGACAGGCAGACAGACAGACAGACAGACAGACAGACAGACAGACAGGCAGACAGACAGACAGAGGGCCCTATCTTGCACCCAGCGCAATTGACTTTGTCAGTGACGCAAGTATCATTCCTAGCTTGCACTCGGCGCAAAGCGGATTTTTCCCTCCACGGGCGCACGTCGAAATGACCTTGCGCTCGTTCAGCGAAAAAAGGAGGCGTGTTCCGGCGCAAACGTTCTTGGTGCTATCTTGCGGTTTCCGAAAAACCATTCCGCCACTGACCAGGAAAAAGGTGGTTTAAAGACAATGGCGCATTATTCAGATGCTATTTTAACGGCGCAAGCTTGGTCCGTGCGCACTGCGAAGCCAGGGTATTCTTCCTGCGAAACTACGTATTGTTTTGATTTATTGTATGGCTAGCTGTGTTACATTTCGTTCATATCAATAATTAATAAGATGTTATTGTATGTGAACTTGAATTGTAACAACTGTGGCAATTTACTCCTACGCCTGTTTAACCGAAGCTAATTTGGGTAGGTTTCTTCTCCCATGCACATCAGAATCAGAATTCAGTTTTCAATTTACTGTGGCAGGAAGGAAGGTGCAAAAAATAAACATATACCCTACGGGTCTCACATTAAGTAAACAAAAGTACAACAGTTAAACTAATTCTAAGAACTAAGCAATTAAATGTTTAAAATATATGTCAAAATAGGCTACATTTGAATGAGCAGCATGAGTGGGCAACTTAGTGCAATGAAACTGCTCTGCCTTTCCCATACAATCACTTCTCTATCGTTTACGGTCCTGACGAGAACGTCGGTCTCCTGTGAACCGCTGGCGTGCGCCTGGCAAATCCGCCGTTATAATAGCAATCCGCCATGGAACAAGCGCTGCTCTTAAAGGGAATGTGAGATGACGCTCTGATTGGCTTATTGCACGTTACGCCCAAACCACACCCATTAGTAATGTAGCTACCTCTTTTACATTTGCGTCAGGCGCAAAGTCATTTATCCCGCTGCTAAAATAGCAACCGCACCGGAGTCCCGCCCACTTGCGCTTTGCGCTTTGCGCTTTGCGCTTTGCGCTTTGCGCTTTGCTACTTGCGTTTCAGATCGTCAAAATAGGGCCCTGACAGACAGACAGACAGACAGACAGACAGACAGGCAGGCAGGCAGGCAGGCAGGCAGAGACAGACTCCTCCTCCCTTTCAGCCCCATTGTGTGGAGCTAATGGCTCTATTTTCACCCCCCGTAGCCCCACTATCTGCCATTGGAAGCGGCACAAAGTTTGGAGAGCAGGGATGAGCTGATAAGGCCGCCGTCGAATTATCAGAGTTCCAGATAGCGATCACGCCGGCCAGGACGTTAATCACGCCATCGATCGAGCAGGACTTCAGCATGCTAATTAGTCACATGGCCGCTTGGCCAGCTTCGAAGGCGTGGATTTCACAAAGCCGCCATGCCCTCCAGGACAAAACACCTTACACACACACACACACACACACACACACGCACACAAAGAAAGAAAGTACATATGGCAGTGCTCTACTCAAAGTAAACGGTTTAGAAAACGAAAGTCCAATTTACAGCGAGTCTACTGTTCTATTCACAGCGCATACTGTCAAAAAGTTATTTTTCTCAAAGTGCTGATACTTTTCAAACCGTGAATGAACTGTAAATAAAAGGTAATATATGAACTTATTATGGCTTGGTCTCAAAAGAGGATTAAAAGCATTGTTTACATTAGCTTTTATGAAATGCACACACACACACACACACACATACCAAAACTCAGAACTCGTGTTGTTTTTCCCTCCTTGGCTAATTTGCATTCTGGCGTGTTTTAGACAGATAACAAAATGGCTGCATGTGTTGCAGCTCTGTTAACTTTGTTCTCATTTTGGACTCTGGGGGAGTAATGTGTTACTGTCTCGTTTACTGACAAACAGCGTCAATTAAAATGTGAGTGTTATGTAAGACACACGGCTCCCACTTTGATCATAACCATGGAAACATCAGCTGTGGTAAATGTCAAAGTTGTGATACATCGGAAAGGAGGAAATATTTCACCAGACCGGATGGAGGGGGGTGGAGGGGAGGGGGGCTGTTGCCGGGTGGGCTGGGAGCGGTTTTTGTGGAGGGTTGGGGAGGTGGTCTGGGTTTGGTGTGTGTGAGGTGTTCAGACATGATGTTCCGACAGGTCAGTACTCAATGTTCTACTTAAGGCTCACACACACACACACACACACACACACACACACACACACACACACACACACACACACCCCTCTCCGCTCAGCCTGCCCTGACCACGCAGAACAGGAAACACACGACTTGCCCGCCCTGACGTGTCTCAGGGTGGCGTGCCATCTGGCCCTGAGACACGCACGGCCTTCTGGGATACCAACGACACGCAAGAATTGACTTTTTAGCCTCGCGCCAAAAATACTGCCCCCTCCACATGTTAAGTGTTTGAATCCTCTTGACAAAATTACCCATTTTCCTCTCCAAGGAGTCGTTTGAGGGTTGCTTGTCCGCTGGCGTTCTCAACGTGAGTGGGCAAGGTCACTGGCGAGCAGAGACTCTTCTCAGCATGGACCGCCCTCCGCCCACACCGTCCAATCTTGGTGGGGACACAAGTGTAGGCTCAGCCAATCGGGATGCTTCAGGAACAGACTGGTCAGGATTTCAATCGTGTTTTTACTTGACACAAATCTAGACTAATTCCAATCCGGATTTATTCAGTCAGAGATTCGGCTTCCTCACACTCTGGGATATCAACGGTGTTACAGTACAAATGTAATCTGAGATACAAATGAATGGTATTTTTGTTGAGTAAACCACAACAGTACCACACATTATCTGAAGATACTAGCAGTTCAGAGAACAACAAACAACATGCTGTATCTCCCAACAGTACGGCAACCCCCCCCCCTCCCCCTCCCCCCAAATCGTTGTTCTCCTTCCCCCCAGTGTTCTACCATGGTGTCATATCACCATATCACCCACCTGCTCTCACATGACATAATCCCATCATCGCAAGCCCTCAATGCCTCCGTTCTACAGTGAGGACTGAGTAAAAGATGTGTGTGTTCGAGTGACCCACACCCCACCCACCCTGCCCCCACCACCCTGCATCACTGGTAATGTATTCTGATCCCCTGGGTGTCTTCGTCCTGGGATCGCAACCAGTAATGATTGGGGTGGGGAGTACGGTAGTAGCTGGGTGGAGAAAACAGGCACATTACGTCGGATAATTGGCCGGCTGGAGTCAAAGGTCGGCTTCTTACAAGACGTGACATTATAACAACGTACTGATGTGTTTTTAACATGGTTCTGGAAAGTTCTCTGTGGTGCGCTCTGGAGGTGGAACACACCCACACACAAGGGCTTACACGTTCATTCGTTCATTAGCATACTGTACTTGCTCTCTCGCTCACTCTTCCCCGCACTCATATGCCCAAGAACACATGCATACACACACACACACACACACCCCACACACACACTGTAAGCTGGGTCGCGATCCTAAATTCAGAGTTTGAGAGGAAGTGTCTAACATGTGGTATTACCCTTGCCTTTGTGAGCAACTGAAGTGGGGTTAAGGAGGATGTATTCAAATCCCTTTAGGATGGGGGCAGATATTCACTTCTCCATCCTTTGCTCTTATCAGTCCACCACTCTCTATCTCTCTCTATCTCTCTATCTCTCTCTCTATCTCTCTCTCTCTCTATCTCTCTATCTCTCTCTCTCGCTTCTCTGTCTCTGTCTCTCGTCTCTCTCTCTCGTTTCTCTGTCTCTGTCCTCTCTCTCTTCGGTTTCTCGGTCTCTTTTCTTTTTTCTCTGTTTCTCCCTTTCCGTTTCTTCCTTTCTTTCTCTGTCTCCCCCCCCCCTCTCTCTATTCTTCAACTACTTCCTTCCTTTCTCTATTTTTTTTCATCCTTTGGACTTGTTCTCCGGCTTCATTCCACCCATCCCAGCATTGTGTCGTCCGTCCCAGAGGGGGCCTGTGCAACTGCTTTCATCACAGTGCCAGTGCAAGCGTCCTCCTGTTTTGTATACAGTACATGCTTGTTTGTGTGTGTGTGTGTGTGGTGTGTGTGTGTGTGTGTGAGAAAGGCCGAGGGTGTCTGCGCCAGTTTTGTGAGTCGAAAATAAAATCCGGGGGAAAAAAAAGGAAGAGAGAAGCGGAATGACACCCCTACTTTCTTACACCTCTCTCCCCGCTTTTTACATCATGTAGTGCCACAAGGACAGTCAAAGGCATCCTGTTTTCGAAACCGCACTGGGCTCACGCGCTGGGCGGGAGGGGCTGGAGGAGGAGGGGGGTGATCGACGGAGCATTTTGCTTTTTAATCCCCTCCAGTTCTCTTCTTCCACACGTAAAAGGAACGACTCTGTTTTCAGAGGGGCTCACAGTTCTGATGCCATTCCAATGGATTCGGGGAAACGTCTCTGACTTTGAAGTGCCTTTCTGATGTCGTCGGCTGTTTTGATAGCGCTTGTCGTGGCTGTGCCTGTTAAGGTTAAATACATGTATTTTAGGCCTCTGATGTTCTCAGTCAAACCTGCCAAACGCTGGGGAGGCTGAACGCTTGAGAGAGTGCCCTGCTTCCAGACCTACCGTTTGTTTTTATCTCAATGGTATCCGCAAGCAACCAAGGCAAAGGGTTACAAGGTGACAGTGTGTAACTTTTTGCTAAAAGTTCACTTCAATGGCAAATGCTTTATCTGCGCTCATCTCCCTGGCACGCACACACACCTTTCCCAACACGTAGACACACACACACACCCTTCCCAACACGTAGACACACACGCACCATCATTTGACCCCCACAAAGTTCCCGGAGGCGAGATGCTATCACGTATGCAAAATATGCAATTAAATAACAAACGACTTGTTTTTGGAATCGAAAGCGGACCACGGGGTGGTGGGGGGTGATGAAACATGCCCCCGGCTCACATCCCCCCCTCCCCCTTCCCCCCTCCCTCCACCTATCTTGGACACCTCACCACCTGTGTGTGTCTGAGGACGAATGCCAAAGCACTCTTTTATTTTGTAACATTTGGCTCCTGTAAGCCAAATAAGGTCAAAGGAAGAGAGGGAAAAAAAAACTAAAAACACAGACTCACTCTCCCAGCATCCTAATTACCAGCCGAATGTTCCAGATTTGGGAACGTGGGAGTCTTGTGAGTTTCGGCAGTACGTATGTAGATTTTTAGGGGAAGTGTCACTTTTATAGTGACACGTTTGAAGAAGTCACACCCATACCGTACATGTTTTTCGCTTCTACGTGTTGTCACCGATCATTTCCTTGAGTGCTAGTCCCATTTTGGGATTGGTGGTGGTGGTGCTGGGGGGAGGGGGGGGCTGGGCTGTCAGCCATAACCATATGCTGCCGTCCGGGAAACCGGAACATCCATTTTGCTTTCAGTGCCACCGAGTGAGGGTTCTGTTCCTCCGGCTGAGCGCTGCGGTGTGGTCCTGTCTGAGGGTCCGCATGCAGGTCCTGGATGTTGGCCTCTCCAGTTACACACGGCCTCGCACGTCCCCAGCCTCTCTCCAGTTACACACGGCCTCGCACGTCCCCAGCCTCTCCAGTTACACAAGGCCTCGCACGTCCCCAGCCTCTCTCCAGTTACACAAGGCCTCGCACGTCCCCAGCCTCTCTCCAGTTACACAAGGCCTCGCACGTCCCCAGCCTCTCTCCAGTTACACAAGGCCTCGCACGTCCCCAGCCTCTCTCCAGTTACACAAGGCCTCGCACGTCCCCAGCCTCTCTCCGTTACACAAGCCTCGCACGTCCCCAGCCTCTCTCCAGTTACACAAGGCCTCGCACGTCCCCAGCCTCTCTCCAGTTACACAAGGCCTCGCACGTCCCCAGCCTCTCTCCAGTTACACAAGGCCTCGCACGTCCCCAGCCTCTCTCCAGTTACACAAGGCCTCGCACGTCCCCAGCCTCTCTCCAGTTACACAAGGCCTCGCACGTCCCCAGCCTCTCTCCAGTTACACAAGGCCTCGCACGTCCCCAGCCTCTCTCCAGTTACACAAGGCCTCGCACGTCCCCAGCCTCTCTCCAGTTACACAAGGCCTCGCACGTCCCCAGCCTCTCTCCAGTTACACAAGGCCTCGCACGTCCCCAGCCTCTCTCCAGTTACACAAGGCCTCGCACGTCCCCAGCCTCTCTCCAGTTACACAAGGCCTCGCACGTCCCTAGCCTCTCTCCAGTTACACAAGGCCTCGCACGTCCCCAGCCTCTCTCCAGTTACACAAAGCCTCGCACGTCCCCAGCCTCTCTCCAGTTACACAAGGCCTCGCACGTCCCCAGCCTCTGTCTGGACCATGGAGAGGAGCGGGCAACACATCTGGATCGTCAAAACTCTGCCAGATGACATTTCCACCATGGCTGCAAAGCAAAGGTACCTTCCTGTCTCAAAGTGGCATTGATTAAAGTGTAACAAAAGTGTTGTTCGCAAATGTCTCCTAGCCAGTTACGAGCTCTCTATTTAAAAGGCTTAACCCTCAGACTCTGGCCCAGGTTGTTAGTCAGCAATTTGCGTGTGCGTCTGCTTGCCTTTGTGATTGTGTGTGTATTATTGATGAAAGCTCTTCTCCCAGCAGTGGAAATGTCAGTGCTTACACTAATCATTTGGTCTAAGCTACTCCTGGGGGCTGGGTGCAGGGGTGGTGGTGGTGGTGGGGGGGGCTGTTTTAGTCCGCAGGCAATTAGTTGTCTATTTGTCCACTTCTCTGGTGTTGGAGAAAGGTTGCAGGGGCGCAGGTCGATGACGTGGATTACAACTGAGGCCACCGAGACAGAGTGTACGTGTGCAAATGAGACAGAGACAGAGAGAGAGAGACAAAGAGAGACAGAGAGACTAAGAGATAGAGAGACTAAGAGGGAGAGAGACTAAGAGAGAGAGAGAGTCTAAGAGAGAGAGAGAGAGAGAGAGACTAAGAGAGACAGAGAGACTAAGAGAGAGAGAGAGACTATGAGAGAGAGAGATAGAGATAGAGATATATATATAGAAGAGAGAGACTAAGAGAGAGAGGAGAGAGAGAGAGAAAGAGAGAGAGAGAGAGAGAGATAGAGAGAGAGATGAGAGAGAGAGAGAGAGAGAGAAAGAGAGAGGCAACGTCTGTACACTCATTTTTGATACATCACATACCTTGATATCTGACAGTATCAGTAAATCAAGGAAATAGGATCATTAATTTGAAAATTGCTATAATCTGAAGAAGCGAAGGTTTCTAGAGCATTAACAGATGATGAACACACACGGGTAATATAAAACACAAAAATAATTTATCCAAGCAAAGTAAATATTAAATAAGAAGAATATGGTAGATTGTGAATTTGAAATGCAAGATGCTTTCGATTGATTTCAATGAAAATTATTAAATAGCCCAATTTAAAGCAAGACAGAGAATAAACGTTTAGGTCCAGAGCTTTGAGTCTTGTTATTAATCAAACTAAATCTGATTATGTGCGGCCAGTAATCAGTTTCCCTTACAAATCATAACATAGCTCACGCAGATGCTACTGGAAGAAGAGAGCATAAAGCTTTTTCATTATCTAAAGGTAAAAGTGATCAAACTCACCAAAGGTATGATCGTTATAACAGATAAAACAACGTTTGCGATTGTCTATCCTTTCTGGAATTCACATAGGAACATTAGCAACGTTTCTAGGTGAGATCATTTGGATGAATTCCTTACGGTCCAATTTCGAAAGAACAGTCATAGATAGAAGACGGAACCAACAGAAGAAAAGGTGAGAACATGGACGTTCATCTCATTGTTCTACACCTTGGCACGGATACAAATACAATAATCGTTTTCACGTTTTACTTTCACGTATAGATACAAAGTAGGACGTTCAAAGTGAACAACATGAAAGTAAACAGCTTTAACACAAATACTCCTCATCATCATTCCTCATCTCGTGGCGAAGGTGAACACCAGTTCCTCAAAAAGAAATCGGCACAGCTTTGTTCACTACGGAAATGTGTTCCTTTGTTTTGAAAAGCACGTCATTATGACTGTCGTGAGAGTTTATAAAAACATTAAGGGAGGGATCTTTTAAAACTCACTGGTGGAGATCCGGAAAGCAATCTAATTCAGACTGGAGGGGTTCCATCTCCCTAATCTACTATACTCCCATGAGGTGGTGTGATGGGGTGGTGGTGGTGAGGGGGGGGCACTGGATGGTGTCCAATAAGAGCTGGTGGTGTACTTCTGACGAGAGTCTGCGCCTCCGAGATCCAAGACTGCGAGGATGATCAAACGACCCCTTGTTCAACTGATACGGAGGATGAAAGTGACTGGAACAGGCGTGTGCTGTTCCAGCATGCTAACACCCATCCCGCTCACAACACATGAGGGTGAACATTGTGTGCAAAAGAACACCCCGTTTCCCCCACCCCTCCGAGTCATTTCAACCGGCGTGTACCCAAACAAGCGCGTGATGCCCGCCTCCCGCTGATTCAGGATCTATCGGGGCGTGTACGGCGCGAGCCTGTCGCTCTGCCTCGCTGTACCCCTGAGCTTGTGAATCGTCTGGGTCGTGTTACTTCCTCTGCGTGTGCACGTCTGCGGGTCTGGGAAGCGGGGGTGCGACTCACGGAAGTGAACTCACCTGCCGGAGTGACACGGTGAAGCAGTGTGAGGCGAGAGGAGGGAAACTTCGCTCGGGACTGCGCTAATATATGTAGAGCTGTATTCTCTGTGACTGTCTAATCACCTAGGAGCTGAACTCTCAGGCGTCGCGCGCGCACACACACACACACACACACACAAGGCATGCAAAGGCAGGTGTACACAACAAACTTACCCAACAAGCAAATTAGTTCATTCGAAGGGAAAGAAGCGAGTAGTTGACTTTCGAGTCGGGCATTTAATGCTGTTATTTCATGCTTACATGGAGTGAGACAAGTACCACCTCCCCCTCCAAGACCCCCCGCGGTGAGGCCTGTCAGTCCCAGTCTGGGTGTACAGTACAGGACGATCTGTCTTTCTCCTGTACGTGTCAGTTTCACACACCTGGTGCCTGCAGCCGTCACTCCAGCACACCTGCTACTCTACCCACATATGGCTCTCTCTCTCTGTGTGTGTGTGTGTGTTTCCGTGGTGTGTGTGCCGGTGTGTGCGTGTGTGTAGCTGTCATCGTGACGGCGGGGTCAGCCCGGCCCCTCCCTCTCTGCCTCCTGCGCGGGGACAGCTGTTACCCAGCATTCCTAGGACACGCCCAGCCGTCGTCCTTGGGCTTAGACGGCAGGGGACGCACCGCTGGCCGCCGTTTGAGGGCGTCCGATTGGTGGGATGCTGGCAACCACTTCCTGGTTCGCGTGGAGGATCGCGTTGGGGAGGATGCATCAGAGACGTCAAACGCAGAGGCTTGCTGGAGAAGAGGCATTTCCGGAACCTTGACTCCACCGGGACTACCAGTACAGCAGGAGTTCTGAAATCTAAAAACAAAAAGGTACCACATAGAACCCTTCTGAACAACAGAAGAACCATATGAGAACAAAAACCGCATGGAACCCTGTTTAGCTCCACACGGTGTCATTTAGAACCTTGAGTGCATCTTGTTCCTCCTAAAAAGAGTTACGTGAACCCTATCTTTGGAGTGATCTCTTGACAAACAAATGAATACGTTAATTTCCAGTAAGTGGAGTGTCAGTGGGTGATGTTACTGACCTCTGTCTTTACATGCTCCTGGATGAGCACGGAGCAGGACTGATGGATCCACACTGTGTCCCTCCCGGATGGGCCAGATTGAGAGTAATTAACACGTTGGCAGGTGTTCTGCATAGAGAACAGATCTGGATCAAAATAGGTTCTATCTGGAGTCATTTGAAGTACATATCTGTGCTTGACTGATCTTGCCTGGCACTATGATAGAAAGAGGTGAGCATGTAGTACTTACCTACTTCCTCTCTGGCCCAGACAGGAAGTTCCTGGGGTGAGTTTCCTGTGTGACAGCTGCTACATTTTTGTTTGATTGTTTATGTATTTAAAACATGTTGTTTTGGCTGCTTGGTTGAATTGCTTAGTCCTTTACAGTACTATTTTACAGTAGTAAACCAGAAATGGAGTCATTTTGAGGAGTTGCCTTATACAAACAAACCTGAACCTCTTCGAATTGATGTTTCGATAGGATCAAATCACCCTAAACAGAGACAGGAATATGGATAGAGATGGAAAGAGAGAAAAATAGGAAGAGAGAGAGAGAAAGAGAGGGAGGACAAAGGAGCTGAGAGCACTGGACTTGAGATGGTTAAACCCTCTCTCTCCCCAGGGACCTGTTGGCATGGCCAGGAGGCTGTGAGTGAAGTTGACTTCCCTGTCCAGGAAAACCCCCCAGGGGCAGGTCCTCTCTCCTGGCTGCTCTCTCCTCGCTCATCCCCCCTGTCCTGTCCTCCCTTCTGGATCCTGTCTCACCCAACCTGCAGAGTCGCTCCAGTATTCTCTGCAGTTGAAAAATGTTCTTTCGACAAAATCGACCGATGCATTATTCATGCGGCGTTTTTATTATTCTTTATTTCTTTTCACGACTGATATTCACAGTCTTGGAGTGTGCCGTGTGAAAAAAAGAAAACAAAGATCTCTCAAAGCGGTATGCTTCATTGAGCCCTCATCTACTCCAGCTTGCAACTTATTTGTACTGTCATCGAGACCGCCTGTGAGTTTAGTTTGATTCAAACGTATTGTTAAGTTGCACTCAGAGTGAAGTCTGACACACGTTAACCCCAAGCACCAGATGCCGAGACTGCAGAGGGAAAACATCTGTTTGGCCTGTTGATGGTGCAATGAAAACAACCCAAAAAATGTTACCAAAATAGAGGTCATTGATTTGTTTACAGACTGAGTGGGAGACCGTTTTCTCTTTTTCCATTCCGCCCCCAGCTCCCAGTGCTGTTAAGGGCCTTTGATTAAATTCCTTAAAGCATGGCAATACCCTTCGGATGGAATTGAAACTGTGATTACTTCGGGCATGCGTGACTGCCTCTTAAGGAAACAAGCCATTCTTCTATTGGTCTGTATTTTAAACCAATTATGACATGCTGACATACCCTCACAACAGCCAATTGGATGGCTCAGTACCACATCTTCATCTGATATAAGATGGCCCTCTTCACAACCCCAAACAGAGCCCATCGCATGTGCTGAATTGCTAAATTAATTGGTCACCGGTGCCCAAAAATTGTGCTTTCACGAGTAAGTGTGTGTTTACATGTGTGTGAGTGTTTCTGTTTGCTTAGCGCCACACTCACTTAATGGGAATCAGCAGGAACGGTCTGAGATCGAAGAAAAACAAGCAATTATAAAAAGCATCACATATGTTTTGCAGATAAACTATGCATAATCTCTGTTACCAAGCAATGAGAAAGGCAGATTCAGGCGATGGGCTCTCCACGCACACAGCATGTATCAATCTGCAAAATCATCTTCATATTATCCTCATCCCGACTCACCTGTCAGGGTGTTTAAAGGGGGACCAGGGGGACCAGGGGAACCAGGGGGACAGGGGAACCAGGGGGACCAGGGGACCAGGGGAACCAGGGGGACCAGGGGGACCAGGGAACCAGGGGGACCAGGGTACCAGGGTAACCAGGGGACCAGTGAACTAGGGGGACCAGGGGAACCAGGGGGACCAGGGGATCAGGGGGACCAGGGGGACCAGGGGAACCAGGGACCAGGGGAACCAGGGGAACCAGGGGAACCAGGGGAACCAGGGGACAGGAACCAGGGGACCAGGGGAACCAGGGGGACCAGGGGGACAGGGGGACCAGGGGACCAGGGGGACCAGGGGAACCAGGGGGAGGGGGACCAGGGGATCAGGGGGACCAGGGGGACCAGGGGGAACCAGGGGATCAGGGGGACCAGGGGGACCAGGGGGACCAGGGGACCAGGGGGACCAGGGGAACCAGGGGAACCAGGGGGACCAGGGGAACCAGGGGGACCAGGGGAACCAGGGGGGACCAGGGGGATCAGGGGGACCAGGGGGACCAGGGGAACCAGGGGGACCAGGGGAACCAGGGGGGACCAGGGGGATCAGGGGGACCAGGGGGACCAGGGGAACCAGGGGGATCAGGGGGACCAGGGGGACCAGGGGAACCAGGGGAACCAGGGGGGACCAGCCGCATGACTGTGCCGTCTTCACCCGGCCTACACCCGTGTTCCTGTCTTCACAGCTTGTCACAAAATGGTGGACATTGTTGGGCCTCCGCTTCTGGATGTGGACGTGCACAAGTTTGGTTGAAGAAGTGGCCTTTCATGGGCAGAGCACCGCTGGGAATCCGAACCCTGAAGTCAAATATTAATAAAAGGAAGATAAATCAAGAAAGCGAGATGTGTTGTACTGCCAGGTCCTGGGGGCGGTAATACCACAGGGAAATGCAGTGGGAACCTGATGTACTCCATCCAAGCCGATGTGCGGTATGTGTATGCTAAATAATATTTGCATCATTCAAGGTTACTGGAGGGATAAGGAGACGCTGTGCACTGTCCGGTTGTCCTGTTGACTCATAGTCGCCACACTGCAGCTTAAATCCCGAGGCTCTCTCTCTCTCTGGGATAGTATCACTTCTACCTCACAGAACAATCCAAATGACCTTGTACAATGAATCTTATCATGCAGACGAGGTGTCTCCAAACTTCCTGAAGTCGCAGTTTACTGGCTACGTAGAAGGAGGAAGAAGTGACTGTATCGAGGGCGACAGAGACGTTTTTTCATATTTCCTCTCATGCAGGTGTTCAACCTTTTCTCTCGGCGAATATAAACCTTGTTAAAGCCACATAACAAGGTTTAACATAGGTTCAAGGAAACCAAAGGGAGGTGCTTGAAAGTTCTCGATAATGAGGTGAAAACTCTTCAGAAAATAGAAGTTAAATTCCGCAAATTATTCTTGCAACGTGTGTCACAGCCCGGTGGGGGAAGCGGGGTGCTGTTACCTCTAGGGGGCAGTGCAGCGTTGCTCTTCCACCTGAGCAGGTGGCAGTCACAGAAGCAGACAACACCACAGCGATCGTGTGCTGGAACACACTCTGCTCCCGTAGCCAACCGCTCGAACCTGTTCCAGAAACACATCTAAAAACAGTACAGCTGCTGTACTGTACTTGGTGCGCACACACACACACACACACACACACGCAACACGCGCTCGCTCGCGCTCGCAGACACACGCAGTCTCCAAACCTGCTCGGCGGTACCATCAGACCGTGCCAACCACAAAGGATACGTTGTAAATAACTGTGGAGAGAAGAGGGGATGAAGAGGAGGGGGGAAGAGAAGGAGGAGGTAAAGGAAGATGAGAAGGTGGAGGTGGAGAAAGAAGAGAGTCTGCAAACATCAGACACATGCTAATAGCGGCTAATCTGCAAATATAATTCCCGGCTGTATTCTTTGAAGCCAGGACAACAAGACCTCCATAAAGGCACGCTGAATAAACCAGCAACAGCCCTCTCAACAGACGTTCGACTTTACCCTCATACCCCTTTCTACCCGCCTCACACCCCTCTCTCCCCCCCTCTCTACCCCGTCTGTCAACAAAAACAGAACAGCAGAAGACCAAATGGGAAATAACCACTCCGATTGTTCACCCGTCATCCGACTGTTTGGCGACTTCTTCCTGACGATTTGCGGAGCCCCGTTTCCCCCCCGTGCCTGTTGGTGGGATGAGTCTCATGGTGGGGTCACTACAAGGGGGATTACCATAAAGAGCCCTGGAGGACTGGATCGCTCTCCTGCAGGCGCGGGTGTGATTGCACGGCGCCGGAACAAATGACAGCGTCCAGGTTTGGAGACGCGTGGTGGATATTACTGTGGACCTCTGTGGACTGTGCCTTGCCCATGATAACGTGAGGCCAACTTGATCCCTCTGTTACGGAGGGAGGAGACAGTGCTGTACCTCTCCCAGAATCATACACACACACACATTATTGGTGCTATTATGACACCCATACCACTGGCCTAAAAACCCAATGCATGCATCAGCCTGTCGACAGCACAATCATGTGTTAGACCAAAAAGTTGCATCGCATGCATTTTCGCCTAAACGATGTAGCGAGTGCATTTTGGGTTCCAAGAGACGGTGGGCCCTAATGAAAAGGCCTTTTCGTGGTGAGACTTCGAATCAAGAAAGCATTATCTCTCTGGGTGTGTGCCCCTCCCCTCTCTCTGTTGTGCTGGCTGAAGCCCTATCAGGACAAGCCGTGATGCCTGCTCTCTCACTGAGGTGACAGTGGCGTGGGTAGATGTGGTGGTAAGGTTGTAATCCTTGAAAGCTTCATCAGAGGCAGTAAGGTGTGTGTGCGTGTGTGTGTGTGTGCGCGTGCACGTGCGTGTTTGAAAGAGTTAGTAGAGAGAGCGTACGAGAGTCCCATTATATTGGTAAGAGCTTTCCCACACACTCTGGAAGTATTCTACCGACGGCTGACCTCTGTCTCACGGTGTATTATTATCAGGGACTGCTACCTAACTAATGTACTTTTCTCGATGTTGCTGCGAGTTTCTTTTTTGAGCATTTCTGCATTATTGTGACACATAGTGTGGAACGGAATGGATGGGAGAGAGACGGGGAAGGACATGTGGGAAACAACCCAGGTCGGAATCGAACCGAGGCCCCTGCTGTACATGACACACGCTCTTCAGCGGTTAGCCACCCAGGTGTTCCGCTCCACTGCACTGTTCTACTTTTTTAGACGTGTATCTTGCACTTCGTTACAGACACAGAGAAAGAAGAGTTGAGTGCTATACGTTCAACCTACGTGGGTTGTGGGAGAAGGTACCAGGAAGAAAAGCTTGGTTTGAAAAGCCTTGGTTTCAAAAGCCTTGGTTTTACCACCCCATAGGTTGTGAGCCATATATAGATTAAATTCACTGGTACATTTTTCCCAGCACGAATTTCACAGTGTTTCACATGTGATAACTGTCTCTGTGCAACGTGAAACACTCAACTATATCCATGTCTGCGTGTGCCGTGGATGTGAATGTGCAAATGAGAGAGAGAAACAAAACAGCAGCTTCCTCAGCCTCGCGGCTCCTCTTCTCTCTCTCTCTCTCTCCATCTCTCTCTCTCCCTCCCTCCATCTCTCTCTCTCTGTCCCTCCGTCCCTCCATCCCTCCATCTCTCTCTCTCTCTCTCTCTCTCTCTCTCTCTCTCTCTCTCTCTCTCAATACAATTTATGCTTTACGTGTATTGCCATGATTGTTCAGGTCAAACAATGTTGCCAAAGCAGACCACAGTGAAGGCACAACATATACACATTGAACTTGAATGATGAATTAATATCATCAATCACAAACTAACAGTATTTAATAATGCCAAGTTACATATGAAAAAATGTCAAGGGTATCCATCTATATAAATACATATACGTTCACACATACACATTACTCCATGTGGGTGGGGATATTGCAAATGTATCACAGCAACAAAACATCCTGTGTAATATGCATACCTACAACCACACTGTACATGTACATCTATGTGCATAGGCTGTGGTATACCAACTCTCTCTCTCTCTCACTCTCTCTCTCTCTCTCTCTCTCTCTCTCTCTCGTCTCTCTCTGCTCTCTCTCTGCTCTCTCTCTCTCTCTCGTCTCTCTCGCTCTCTATCTCTCTCTCTCTCTCTCTCTGCCTCTCTCTGCCTCTCTCTGTCATCCTGTCACTCTCACCAGCGCTCTCCCTCTCATCCCCCTTTCTCTCCACCTCCCTCTCTCCATCTCTCATAATCGAACCAACCTAACTCATTTTCTCTCCCCCTTCTCTTCCTCTCTCCCTCTCTCTCTCTTTCTCTCCCTCTCCTCTTCCTCCCTCTCTTATCAATCAGAAACTCAGGAAAACCAGCCAGATGCTCCTGTTCCATTATTCAAAGAGATGGGGAGTTTCTGCTCCCACGGAAACGACTACTCACAGAACACACACACGCACATGGACACACACACACCCACACACACACACACACACACACACACACACACACACACACACACACACACACACACACACACACACATACACAAGCGCATGCACAGCAGTCTGCTCATTTTAAATATGATGCTTGATTAGTTAGCTCCAGTAGGAAAGTTTGGTCCCACATTCACAATGCTGCTCGTGTTTTTCGAAAAACAACAATGCTCCAAAGTATATATCATTATGTGTAATATTGTGGATCAACACCAATTCCATACTGAACAGAGTGACACAACTATTCTCTACCTAGTCACATTTCCACAACAAAAAACAATGCTCCAAAGTATATATCATTACGTGTAATATTGTGGATCAACACCAATCGCAGACCGAAGTGACACAGCACCGTGTCGCATTTCCTGAACATGTTTCCTGGTGTTATTTCCCAGATGCCCCGGGTGATCGCACACACAGGACAGGGCCCGGATAGGAACGCTTGTTTCATTCAAAGATGAGCTTTAAATGAGCCATCTGGGAAGACATAAAGTCAAGCAGTTCCTCCCCTCCCCACACACACACACACACACACACACACACCCACACACACATACACACACATACACACACACGCACGCACACGCACACATACACACACACCCACATGCACACACACACATACACACACACACACATACACACGCACACACACATACACACAAACAAAAAACTCTGACTCCGTCCCTATTGTTTCTGGTATCCAAAAACAATAGGAAACCATTTTCTTGGCAGTGGTTGAGGGGGGGACATCTGCAATTGGTTTGCGATTAGAGTAAGGTGTGTGTGTGTGTGTGTAGGTGTGTCTCTGTGTGAGAGATGGAGTGTGATTAGAGAGAGGCACCGTTATTGTTATTGTGGATTCCATCCACGCCCCCCACCCCGCCCCCTTCTCCACGCCGCCCAATGATCTCAATAGGCAACAGCATCAGGGGAATATTAGCCACCATTTACGTAAGCAGTTAGACTTTCCAGGTGAAACACACGCGCATGCAAACACACACACACAACAAACAAACAAACAAACACAAAGAGCTGCATAATAGAAACATTTGTATGCGGGTGTCCCTCCCATCAGACACAAACAAAACACTTACTACACCAAACTCTGATTTCATGGGCCTTTATCTTCATGTTTCTGCTTATACTCTGCTGTGTAAACACCTACAAAAACAAACAACGGACTTCCCACAACTGCTAGAGACATAGCTTGTGAGCGTCATGTTGTTTTCAGCAACATGGGGTCCATAGCATGTTGCCAAACTCCACAGAGGAATTATCAAGCTATTAGATGCTCCAGATTGAAGGCAAACAAAAGCTGACCAGCCTACCATGGGAGGAGCCTTCGTTTGACTGTCAATGGCAGGAGAAACAGGGCCCTTGAGATTCTGATAGACTTCCCCTTAGTATTAGTTAGACTTTGTAGCTTTAGTATAGTTAGACTACATTTTTTAGTTTTAAGATTTCTATATTTTTTATGTATGCACCTTCCTGCCAAAGTAAATTCCTTGTCTGTGCAAACTTTCACGGCAAATTAAACCCTTTTTGATTCAGATTCTTCAATTATACAGTTAAAGTTACTTTAAACATTCATACGATAGATCACTAGGCAAATCCCTGGGTGGAAATGTTATTGAACAAATTCAAAATTCAAATTCAAGGTACAGTTCAGACCCGGGTCAATAACAGAGATAAAACACATCAAAGTATCCCAGAGTAATTGAGATTTGTGGCACACGTTGTGGCCCGTTTGGGACTCTCATTACAGTGGGTGTGGCCAATCAAGCTCCAGTATTGGAAGTCTTTGACAGTATTTGGTCAGCCATCATTTGGTGCGAAACATTTCGACATGAAAGACAATTTCAATTTGATATCATATCATTCAACTTTGATTGCATTTATTGATATGGATTTGCTCCTGCAAAGTGAACGTGTCCAAAATAAACACCGGTGGTCGTGTTTGATTTCCTACGTTTTGCTCCTGCAAAGTAAAAAGACGGAGGACGGTGTTATTCGAGGGGCTCAAAATAACCTTTTATTGTTTTTTCTCTGTTTTGGAATAGGCTTATTCTTTGTTTACCATGGCACAGTACATGTGGTTACTGAAAAACACATTGCATGAAATCCAATCCACCCCCCAAGAGCTACTTAGTGCCCCCCCCCTGCCCCCCTGCCCCCCCCTGCCCCCCTGCTGCCTGCTTTGGTACAGAGGGATCGGGGCTAAATACGCTGCACTTAGGCTACTATCCACTTAACTCCCGCCAAACAAGCCCCGGGAATTCACAAAAGCCAAAAGATTAGACTGCACACTGGCTTAGACTGGGTCTTTCAGATCACGCTCTTATTTAAAGGAATAAACAAACACCCATATGGATTTTTATTTTAATAAACACAACTGAGGTTGTTAAAAGGGGATCAGTTCAAATGCGATGTATCTTTGTGGCTGTGGTCGGTCGCCCAGCTGTTTATTTGACTGTAAACCCTGTATGTATCTTCCAATCAGGATGCTTGTGGACAAAAAAAACACATGGTGGATTCATCCTTTTGCTGTCTAATATCTAAAGCCTTCTGTCCACAAACCATTGTGATGTGAATAAACTCAGATTAAACCGTTTTCAAAAACACAACATTGAAATGAGATGATGGATTCCGTATTTGATCCTGCCTGGATATACGTCACTCATGCGTCTGCTCTCTCTCTCTCTCTCTATCTCTCCTCTCTCTCTCTCATCTCTCGCTCTCTCTCTCTCTTCTCTTCTCTCTCTCTCTCTCTCTCTCATCTCTCATCTCTCTCGCTCTCTCTCTCTCTCTCTCTCTCTCTGGGGAACAGGAAGCTGAGTGAGCCGTCTTTGTTAACATGAAAGGATTCACATCCCTGGTGGGGTCACAGTGTCCTTGGGGGTGAATCTCAAGGTCGTGTGTGTCTACCAATCTGCTTTCTGCCATGTGACTGATTATGGCTCTTAAATTGGGATGATCCTCATACTGCACACACACACACACACACACACACACACACACACACACACACGTGGAACAGTGTGTGTTTGCCCTGCCTTCGTATTGACTCATTAAGGGGATTTACAGGGAGATGTTGCTTTGCGAGGTGTGGTTCACTACAGTGGTGACGTCTCCATGATGGACAACTTGTTAAGAGGATTAGGAGAAGGACAGACGTTCCTCCTCTCCTCCCTCCCCTTCTCCTCTCCTCTTCGCCTACCCTTGTCAACACTCATGCCTGTCATCTGCTCCTCGTGAGTTCTACCCTCTCGCTGGGTCGAGCTCAGCTGCTCAGATCGACTCCGCCTAGAATCCGATCATGTCTCACCCTCACTCCTCCCTTCTCATCTCTCCTCCCCATCCCATCCCCTCCCCTCCTCTCTCCTCCTCTGTCCTCCTCTCTCATCATTTCCCTCACCTCCCTCTCCTTCACTCTCTCTCCTCCCCTCCTCACATCTGCCTCACCAGGCGTGTCTAAATCCTCATCTTCGTTATTGTCTTTGGCTATTACCACATCTCAGGTCAATGACAGAACTACTGTAAGTAGATTATCAACATTCTTCTACAGACTTTGTCCTCAAGCAGACCCAAGCCCTTGGACTGAACCACTTTGTCAAAAGGAATGCATTTTGCGTATGCTGTTCTGAAGTGTGTGGTAAGATGTGCTTTTTATAAACCAATTACAGTTATGTTTTCCATACTGTCACACTGAATCAAACCCCGTAAATTGCCCCCAAAAATAAGATTTCTTTCAAATGAGAAAGGAAGAAATGTTGTCAATTTCACAGTGTAGTGTTGTCAATCTGATTACTCAGTGAACACACATTTAATGGAATTCTTGCATAGGTACAATGTGTCTCTGGGATGGCAGAGTAGCGGCTGTGCGGCCTTTGCCAACAGCCCTCCTCGATGCCAGATCTCTTTTCAAACGCTTTCTTTGGCTCCAGAGGAAAATGTCACCTCGACTTGTTTTTTCTACTGCTAAAATACCAAAATGTGTCCCTGTTTCAGGAAGTGAATGCCAGCCCCACGGCTAAGCAGCACAATGGGCTCTCCCCTTTTGCAAACACAACAGCAACACAGGATGCATGGCATTGTGTGGCCCCCGCTGCATTGTGGGAGGGGAAGTGGAGGAAACCTTTGTGGGAAACGAGGCTGCTGAGCCACAGGGCTCCTGAACCATGCCGACACACGTGCTCTTTTCCCTCCCCTTAAGAATGTCTCCAGTGGATGTGAAATGTCATCGCCGTGGCCCCCTCACCCTCTCCTCCCCCTCTCTGGCCACGTCATTCTAGAGTGTGCCCTCTAACAACCCCAGAAGCACACTCGCAGGTGGTAGGCAAGATGTGTGTGTGTGTGTGTGCGTGGGCGTGCATGTCAGTGTGCGTGAACATGTGCGTGATGAGTGCGCGTGTCGCCAACGTTTGTCGCCCCGCCGCCCCGCCGCCCTTCGCTACTCCACCGCCCGCTCAACTAACCCCCCCCCAATTCACCGTTCTCCATATTTCCACCCTCCACCCTCCAACCGTAATCCTCCACAATCCCCCATCCTCCAAAACTCTGTCTTGTTTTGCCACTGGATAATTCAGCTTTGTTGTTTTTCGGGGCAAACGAACAGTGTTTCCCAGTCGTTGTCTAGGTAGCCAGTCTGTTTGGGATTTACCAGGAGAGCGTCCGATAGGCCCACGTTCTCCCTCAGCTTTCGTTTTTTCTCTCTCTCATGTCGTGAATAAAGAGACAAATCTCACCTCAGAGCTCAGCGTCTAAGCCCACACGTTTGTTGTTGTCGGCCGTGAGGGAGCTCACATTCTCCGGGAGAACGCGGCGGAGGATACGTGAAGGTCAGTGTTTGTGTTTAGACCGTAGATATATTCCGAGTGGTGCTCGGGCGTTTTGGGTGCATGCGCGGCGGTCCGCGCCAGTGTGTGCTAAAGAGAAACAGACACACACACACAGACACACACACACAGAGAGCGAGGGTATACTTGTCATCCTTAGCAGACAAACAAACAAAATGGATATGGATGCCAGGCCACGAGTGATATGAATACCAACAGTCTCTGTTTAAATGTTATTGAATGCAAATATTTGTCTGCCTGCTTGACAGGCCATGGACTGAGAGACTGTGGCAACACGTCAGACAACAGTGGATCTTCTGGAGAACAACAAGGGGCCTCCCTGGCCACCTGCTGACGGCTTTGGGTGAGAAGACACACACACACACGCCCACACACATCCACACTCGTGAACAACCACACACACGTATACAAAAACACACACACACATACACTTCCCTCAAGCCACCTCTACTGTTTGCCAAGTATGGATCCGGCTAAAGGTTTGCATTAGCATAACCCTCCCAGAGAAAGAGGCTCTGCCCCTCCTCGGTGTGACTCCCTCCGCATGACAATAACAAGACACGGTTCTCTTCCGATGGAGGAAATAGCTCGACGATTTGCGTTTGTTGTCTGTGTCTGTGTTTGTGTGTCTATGTTTTTGTATGTTGATGTTGTGTCTGTGTAGGTGTGTGTGTGTGTGTGCAGGTGTGCCTGGTCACCGGGGGTCAGGGGAGGAGACCCCAGGCGTGTGTTTGAGGGTGCGATACGTGGTCTCCCTCTTCTCTCCTGGCTCAGTTTGTTTTCGCTGGGAGAAAGGCGCCACGGCCGCTACGAGCACTGCGGATCACGTATCCATGGTGATGATTTCAGCAATATGTTGCGCAAAGCTGATGAATAATGTCTGGCTGCCACCTGTCTTTTAACTACCCCTCCTCTCTCCATCCTCCGCTCCCTCCCTCTCTCCCTCCCTCTTTCCTCGGAGGAACGGAGGGAGGATGTCCAGGGTTGCACCTAAACTGCCTCAGTAACCAGCTTTAATCGAGGACTCAGCGATTCCCTTTATAGATTTAGCCTCTCGATGTGCCGCGCAGCACTTTCTCTCCGTCCCCCTCCCTCTCTCCGCCCTCTCTCCCCTCTCTCTCTCGCCGTCTCTCCACCCGGGGAACAAAGAAGAAGAAGGAGAAGAAAGGAGCGGACGGTTCAAGTCAAGCATAAGGGCAGCGCGTGCGAGGGGGGGGGGCACAGCTGGGCGTGTTTAATTAAGATTACAGACGTGCGGCGAGGCCCCCTTCCTCCCATCAGTATCAGTCTTCCGCACGCGCGCGCTACACGTTCGCCGGGGCTGACATGACTTATGGCCGCAGCCTTCGCCCGGCCCGTAAATCCGAGCGAGGGGGGGGAAGTCTAATTAACCCGGCGAGGATCGGGGGGAAGCTACCTTCCTGTTTGACTCGGCATGTTTCGCCCCCGAGACGTTCCGCCGGGCCCCCCGAAGCCTGAAGAACCCCCCTTCAACGCCCAGCCTCCCCCCCTCGATGCGGAACTTGGAAAACTCCCCCGCGGACGGCGAAAGCCGTTTGCTCGAGTGGTGGATGAAGAATGGGCGCTGGCCCCCGGCGAACTGGCTCTTTGATGGTGGTAGTTCAGTGGTCGTTTCTATTCCGATGACGGTCTCCACATCCACTCATGGTTTGGACGCTAGGGAAAGCTAATTTTGGGCCCCGTTCCTGTCTAAATCAGTTCACTGCACTGTGGGGCACCCCAATGTCCGAGGGAGGCCTTCTGAACGATGTTTGGAGAAGAACCTTCATGTCAGGCCACTGCAAAGCAACCGGGTACTTGAGTACCTCGGAAGTTCTACTCTGTCAGCAAGAAATAGAGTCGTAACTTTGAAAAGCGCCAAGCTTGTCGTAGTCCAGAATGTTCTTTTTCCTGAGGCACGGGGAGAAAGGAACCTCTGTTTGCCTCTGGCAGTGTGTTGGTTTCAGATTGGATTCAGAATCTCGGCCTTCACTCTACAGCAGTAGTGTATAAAGTACCCACTTGAGTAAAAGTAAAGATACCTTACTGGAAAAAGACTCCAGTAAGAGCGAAAGTCACCTATTAGATTACTTCTTGAGTAAAAGTCTTAAAGTATCTGATATTTACTGTAGTTAAGTAGGCTATCAAAAGTATTTGTTGATATTAAATGTACTTAAGTATTGAAAGTAAGTAAATGCTGTTAATAGAAAAGCAAAGGGTCAGAATTATGAGAATTATGAAGTTTATTATTTTAAGTGCTGTGGCCACCATGACCAAGGACAAGGAGTTGTGTTGAAAATAATTGGGTTGGCTGTGATCCATCCAGGAGCAAGAACCCAGTCGTTACTTGAAAGTGAAAAATGTCTTGTTCATCTTCACAAGAATTATTTCAAAATTGTGAGAATTCAGTCTCGCTCTTCTTGGGTTGAAGACTAGTCTTGCGATGCTAAATAGCTTTTCACAGACAGCTTGAGGCAGGTAGAGGTGTTCAGCTCCACAGATAGCTTGAGGCAGGTAGAGGTGTTCAGCTTCACAGACAGCTTGAGGCAGGTAGAGGTGTTCAGCTTCACAGACAGCTTGAGGCAGGTAGAGGTGTTCAGCTTCACAGACAGCTTGAGGCAGGTAGAGGTGTTCAGCTTCACAGACAGCTTGAGGCAGGTAGAGGTGTTCAGCTTCACAGGCAGCTTGAGGCAGGTAGAGGTGTTCAGCTTCACATGCAGCTTGAGGCAGGTAGAGGTGTTCAGCTTCACAGGCAGCTTGAGGCAGGTAGAGGTGTTCAGCTTCACAGACAGCTTGAGGCAGGTAGAGGTGTGTTCAGCTTCACAAGCAGCTTGAGGCAGGTAGAGGTGTTCAGCTTCACAGGCAGCTTGAGGCAGGTAGAGGTGTTCAGCTTCACAGACAGCTTGAGGCAGGTAGAGGTGTTCAGCTTCACAGACAGCTTGAGGCAGGTAGAGGTGTTCAGCTTCACAGGCAGCTTGAGGCAGGTAGAGGTGTTCAGCTTCACATGCAGCTTGAGGCAGGTAGAGGTGTTCAGCTTCACAGGCAGCTTGAGGCAGGTAGAGGTGTTCAGCTTCACAGACAGCTTGAGGCAGGTAGAGGTGTTCAGCTTCACAGATAGCTTGAGGCAGGTAGAGGTGTTCAGCTTCACAGACAGCTTGAGGCAGGTAGAGGTGTTCAGCTTCACAGACAGCTTGAGGCAGGTAGAGGTGTTCAGCTCCACAGACAGCTTGAGGCAGGTAGAGGTGTTCAGCTTCACAGGCAGCTTGAGGCAGGTAGAGGTGTTCAGCTTCACAGACAGCTTGAGGCAGGTAGAGGTGTTCAGCTTCACAGGCAGCTTGAGGCAGGTAGAGGTGTTCAGCTTCACAGACAGCTTGAGGCAGGTAGAGGTGTTCAGCTTCACAGGCAGCTTGAGGCAGGTAGAGGTGTTCAGCTTCACAGACAGCTTGAGGCAGGTAGAGGTGTTCAGCTTCACAGGCAGCTTGAGGCAGGTAGAGGTGTTCAGCTTCACAAACAGCTTGAGGCAGGTAGAGGTGTTCAGCTTCACAGGCAGCTTGAGGCAGGTAGAGGTGTTCAGCTTCACAGACAGCTTGCGCACAGCTGTGATACACACATGATAACTAAACATTAAGGTTGCGGCTCATGGGGTTCATCTTAATTGACCTCAATGTGTTTCCTGTGCTTGGATGGGGAGTTTTTGAATGCCAATATTTCATTAGCTTTGGGTAAGCATAAGAGGCACTTCATCCGGTACGAAGAATCCTTCACTCCAACATAAGAAAACAATTCTCGCTAATAGGGCCACGGGTATTGGTCTTCGTCACCACCGCTGTTTGTTTACGGGAGTAGTAGGTGCTTCCATTTCATGTCAGCGTAGAGTGGAACTCTACTCATGTGGTCGCTCGCTAGCTAGCATGCTGGACATCACTGGGAATCAACGAACCGCGGCTTTGAGAGCACTTGTTTGCAATTTGCGCATTATCGTGATTAACCAATGACGGACCACTGATTCGCCAAACCCGCTCGCTCGCAGTCTGTGTTCCAACACAGTCTCCGACGTCTTAAAATAGATTCGATTTTTGTAGCGAGTGACAAAGGTTTGCAGGGGAAATGTATCGGAGTCAAAGTATCAGTTTTCTTTGCAAAATGTAGTGACGCACATGTCAACAGAAATATAAAGTACAGATATAAAAAATAAAACAACTTTTGTAAAGTAACAAAGTATTTCTACTTTGTTACTATATACACCACTGCTTCACAGTTCCCCCCGCCCCCCCCCACCCCTTGATAGAACAATAAACAGGTGGGGTCTGTTGCAGGGTAGAGTGTAGACTCACACCACAGTTTGCTAATGCAGATTGTGTACTCTCATCCCTCCGTGGAACGGACTCTTAATCTTACTAGAGAAAACCCGAAAATTGCTTTGACCCCTCTTGACCCCTACCTTCTCTGTCTTCTATCTAGCAGTTTCTTTTTCTTTTTTTCCCCGTTTTTCCTCCGCGCCACCCGGGGGAACCATGGCGACGACAAGCGGACTTCATTAATCAGGCGCTTCTACGGGTTTGGCACTTGCGAAACAATGGTGTTCAGTCGAATTAAGCACCCCCCCACCCCGCCCGCACACCCTCCCTCCCACATGACGAGGAATCCAGATGTTGGAGGTGCACAGGTTTATTTCGAGGTACCTCTCATTCCCCCGGGGGACGGCAGAGAGAGATGGTATGTTTATATGCCGGCCTCAAGTCCTCCCTCATTTATAGGGACACATTTAACAACACAGGTTGACAGTGTATTACAATAAATCCGGGATGCAGAGAAACGGTAAAAAAAAAGAAGAAGACGAAAAGTCAAGTTTCTGCAGGCATCAGCATTACCGGTAAAGCCGGTGTGACGGATTTGGCTGTGTCTACCGCCCCCCCACCCCCACCCCCCACCCCCACCCCCACCCCACCCACCCTTCCATCGGAGCTTGAGGAAGAGAGAGGGAGATAGACTCTCTCTGGCGGGCCCTCCCCCAGGGGAGACAGTTAGCTGGAGTTAGCGAGCGCCGGACCTCTATGCGTTCACTTAAGGAAATGGGATGGCGCTCGAAAAAGACAAAAAGAAAGAGGACACGGAGGAGGGTCGGGTGACATGTTTGTCGACACGTCGAGGGGAGCCGGTGGCCTTCCGGACGGGCCGACGCTGAGAGCAAACGACAGCGCTGCAGTTTCCAGCCGCCCCGCGACAAAGCTGACTCGCTACAACCGCAGTTGTGAATCATACGTTCGGAACAATGACAAGCGCGTCTGACAAATGAACGCGAGGGTGGTGGCCCCAGCCGGCGACTCTTCCTCGCTGACACGCGTCAACCCCGCGCGCGTCCTCCATGGCACTCGGGGCGGCGTGAGAGGCCCCCTCTAACGAAGACGAAAGGGGAAGTTCTCTTCACCGCGAGCCCCCCCACCCCCCGGGGGGTCTCTCGTGTCGTCCGACGAGGCCTCATCAAGAGCGGGAGGATCCCGCAGTCGGGGGGGTGGGTGCAGGCATGAAAGAGGGCTCACGCTGACCCCCCCGTCGGTCAGAAGCGTCGGTGTCCGCGTGCCGGGGGCGACACTCACGGCGAGCTCCCCTGCTGTGGCGCCCTCTCAGCAGCTCCGCTGGCCCCTCCCATCAAAAACGAGGTGACCTGATCAGCGAATAAGGGTCTGTTCTCCGCCTGCCAGACACACACACACACACACACACACACACCCACCAAGCCCCCTACACCCCCTCTTTGAAGACCACGTCTGTGATTTACTGTTGAACTTCAAAAGGCTGGCCGGACGGAGAGCCTGTCTGTCTGAGGTAATAAGCTGAAGGAGCGCCTGCGGGCAGGAGATGAGAGAACAGAGGCCAGGGACTGTCTGTCTGTCTGTCTGTCTGTCTGTCTGTCTGTCTGTTTGCCTTTCTGTTTGCCTTCTGTCTGTCTGTCTGTTTGCCTTTCTGTCTGTCTGTCTGTCTGTCTGTCTGTTTGCCTTTCTGTCTGTCTGTCTGTCTGTCATCTGTCTGTCTGTCTGTCTGTCTATCTGTCTATCTGTCAGACTGTCTGTCTGTCTGTCTGTCTGTTGCCTTTCTGTCTGTCTGTCTGTTTGCCTTTCTGTCTGTCTGTCTGTCTGTCTGTCTGTCTGTCTGTCTGTCTGTCTGTCTGTCTGTCTGTCTGTCTGTCTGTCTGTCTGTCTGTCTGTCTGATCTGTCTATCTGTCTATCTGTCAGACTGTCTGTCTGTCTGTCTGTCTGTCTGTTTGCCTTTCTGTCTGTCTGTCTGTTTGCCTTTCTGTCTGTCTGTCTGTTTGCCTTTCTGTCTGTCTGTCTGTCTGTCTGTCTGTCTGTCTGTCTGTCTGTCTGTCTGTCTGTCTGTCTGTCTGTCTGTCTGTCTGTCTCTCTGTCTGTCTATCTGTCAGACTGTCTGTCTGTCTGTCTGTCTGTCTGTTTGCCTTTCTGTCTGTCTGTCTGTTTGCCTTTCTGTCTGTCTCTCTATCCGTCTGTCTGTCTTTCAGACTATCTGTCTGTCTGCCTGTCTGTTTGTCTGTCTGAGAGCCCAGAGGCTGTCTGTCTGTCCGTCTGTCTGTCTGTCTATCTACCTGTCTGTCTGTCTGCCTGTCTGTCTGTCTGGCAACAGGTCCCTCTTGGCTTCCTGGTATTTCCATGTGGCTGAAATATCTCCCCTTATTACTGCCAGGCTGACTGTACTGCACCTGGCCTGGATGACGGCTAGTCGATCAAACAGCTTCCACACAGAAGATGTCATGCTATTTAAAAACTCTTCCATAGTAAGAAAGCGGTAAGTGGCGTTCTCTTCAAGCAAAACACCCATACAAACCTGCCTCCGCATATTGACACTCTTAGACATACACGTGTTTATCTTTGTCTGTGTTTTCCCTGTACAATGTACTGTATGCTATTTTCAGGCCTATTTGCACTTGACAGTAAGTTGACTCTGCATTGTCAATCCCTCCCACATGGCCTGTACACTGTTGCTACTTTGCTAAAGTACACCTCATAAAAGTTCAACCCCCGGCAACGATATTTTTTACAAATGAAGCGCGGCTGTTGACAAAACGTTCCACCTGAGTGGGCAGCCTGAGTGTCAGCCATTTTGTGTGAGTGGAGAGAGTGAGACAGACGGTGGGGGGGGGTCTGGTTAGTGGGGGGCGGGTAAAACAAAAAAAAGGAATACAAATCAAGTGGTGATGAACGGAGGGCTGTGTTGGAGCCTGCCACTCACAGAGAGGAGTCGGGATCCCACAGGACGCCGAGACGGAAGGTGTCACTGTCATTCATCAGCATCTCCGACGCCAGCCTCTGCCGTCGCCGCCTTGAAAGTCTCTCAGGTGAGTCCCCCGTGATGATTTCACCATCATCACTCCTATTTCCGTTCTCCCCCTGCCTCACGCCCGATCCCTCTCGTTTCTCTTACTCAACTTTTCGCCACTTTTCTCTCTAACGGCTGTTTATGTTTCCCGCTCTCTCTCCTCTCCTCTCCTCTCTCTCTCTCCTCTTCACTTCTGTCTCTTCTTCCCTGACCCCCCTCCCTCCCTCCCTCCCAGCCTCCTCCCCTCCCTCCCTCTCCCTCCCTCCCTCCCTCCCTCCCCTCCCTCCCTGCCTCCCTGCCCTCCCTCGCCTCCCTCCCTCCCTCCCTCCCTCCCTCCCTCCTCGCCTCCCTCCCTCCCTCCCTCCCTCCCTCCCTCCCTCCCTCCCCCCTCCCTCCCTCCCTCCCTCCCTCCCATCCCCCCTCCCTCCCCCCCCCCTCCCTCCCCCCCCTCCCCCCTCTTCCCTCTCGGGTGAACACTGTCTGACAGGCTTCATCCCTGTTCTACTACAGCAGAGCTGTTAGAAGAGGCCTGGGCTTTGAGAGCCCTGCGGAGAGCCCTTTGACTGTCCGTCAACCAATCATCACCGGCGCTTCATCAGGCATCAGAGGAGACCGCTGCCAGCACACACACACACACACAACACACACACACACACACACACACACACACACTCCTTGGCAGGCCTCATACAGGTGGGAGCTGTTGTTGCAGTCTGGTTAGATACAGGAGCCCTGGGATTGCCTGGGCCAGCGACTGTAAACATCGACTCCAAACCTGCTCAGAGTGACAGTGATTGAAGGGCTGCTGAAGAGACAGTAGGGATATCTGGATGGGAACGAATCTAACGGCGGCTGACAAGACAGGACAGGCAGTGGAGGCCGGTCTCTCCAGAGAAGCAGGGGGGAGCAGATATGGAAAGAGAGAGAGAGAAATAGTCAGAGTGAAGTTGAGGGCAGAGTGAGAGGCAGAGTGAGAGGCAGAGTGAGAGGCAGAGTGAGAGGGAGAAACAAGAAGAGGGAAGACAGGGACAGGTGAGAAAGAGAGGGAAACGGAGGGTTCCCGAGGACGAGAGAGAGAGAGAGAGAGAGAGAGAGAGAGAGAGAGAGAGAGAGGGTGGGAGCGTGTGCTGCACTCTTTGTCCTGAAAATAGTTTTTCTCCACCCCGACCTGGACGCAAGGCCACCCCTCCACACAGGATCACGTCTGAGGCAGAACCAGCACCTTCCACGACACCACCACCTCACCTTCCCTCCCTGCAGGTCTCACCACAGCCTCAGCCTCTCTCCGTCTACACCGCAAAACCCACAGAAATGACAGAACCGTCCAGCCCGCCGTGGCAAACACCCCTTCCTGGAAAAAGTAATGGGGTCAAAAATATCCTCTGCTTTGTGCTGCCAGACACCCTTATTTTCTGTGCGGAGTCTCCCAACTTTAAAGCAATTTAGTCCTCGAGGATGCGTGAAATATTCATGGGGGCTGGCCGATGCATATTTCATGCGGACCGCCGCGTCGAAGCAGGGGGCACCTACAGACAACGTCTTGCCGACGCCGGGGACCGAGTCACTGACAGGGCGGAGGCCTGGGAGGGCTGGGGGTGATGGCGCCAGGTGTTTAGGCAGATCAAACGGGCTCTTTGCCGGGCTCACAGATCAGGGGTGGGGGGGGCTGCACGCTGAGGAGTCCGACCGAGCGCTCCCGGCTTCGGATGTTTGGCCTCCGCACATCGTCCTCCACAGCTGGTTCACCCGTTCCCTTGTGGTTAAAACCGTGTTTTATGTCACCTGTTGAGGTACGGGGCCAGAATTTGATGTGAAACCAGTCTCGTTGAAATCATTGCCCCTTGCCACATGATCCTAATAGAGCGAGAACTGTTTTATTTGATCGTTTTCTTTTTCCCTAATATATCGAAAGACAGATTGCACGGCTGCGTCCTGTCATGGTTGTGTGTGTGCGCGTGGGTGAAAGGGTTTGTACGTTTGTGTGTCCCCCCCGTGAGTGTGTGTGTATATGGTACAGACACACACTAAACACGTCACGGCTGGGAAGCGCGCATGTGTGTGTCTGTGTCTGCCTGCTGTGTCATGTCTAAACGCTTTATGAGTCCTGTAACAGAGGTGACTCGGTACCTGCCTCTGCTCTCTCCGCCAGAGAGCAGGGAGGATGATGGGAAGTGACTGAGCGTAAACATGGAGGGCCCAGAGGAGGAGTGTTGTGACAGGGACCGCGCTCTCTGGCTCCCTGTTGCCATAGATACTGCTCTTCCAACCCACTGGGTTTTCAAAGCTAAAGTCCATTCCGTGTATTTGCTGCTAGGATTTCCATTACACGCGAGAAAACACGCCAAATCGTTGTTTTTCCCCCGGAAGTTTGAAAGAGAAAAGCAGGCTTAGCGTTCGGATCGAGAGATGGCCGATTCCTTCTTCGACATCCCTCACCGCAAGGTGCTTATCATCCGAGTGGTGTGCGACAGCAACCCCTGCTCACGATACAACATGGCTGACACGTTTGTCATCCAACAAACACATACTGTTAGCCTGCACGGTAGTTGATTTATCACCTCTCCCAGTACTAAGCCCTCTCTTTATCCTGGGAGCTCAGAAGATTCCGGTAGCGTCCAGCGGGCCCCTGCTCCTAAATCGCCACCAATCCCTTTTAAACACGCAACACTGACACCAGGAAATGAGCCGGATGTCCAGGGGATCCCCCGGTCGTGAAAGGCAGACTTAAACCCTCTGACACAAACCCCCCCCGGCCCTCCATGGATTTCTTCCGCCAGCGTTCTCCTCGCGACAACACTGGAAGGGCAAGTCAAGCGAGCCTTGACAGGCAATTACTGTATTTAATATCACTTGGCAGATGAAGGCAGCCATTGTTTGGGGCCGCGGCTCCTCGCATCACGGACAGAATAAATCGAGACAGGCTTTTACATCCAGATGATATTGGCTGAATTTGGAGAACAATCCCCCTCATGATTGATAAGGACACTGGGAGACGACGCCTTGGCCCGTGTTCTTCATTTTTAACGTCCGTCTCTTGAAAGTTCCAATGTTTTTTCCATTTGGCGTTGGAGAGCGAAAGACCATGTTCACGTCCTGATAGAAACAAACACGTTTTAATATTTGAGTGTGTTTGGACCATTGTGTATTTTCATGGGTCGGTAACAACAACCCCTTTTGAAGAAATTGTGAAAATAGCATGTTTCCTTTTTCTTTAACTCGAGTGGAACTGAAGACATGGCCTAATTGTCTGTTGTGGTCCATGTCCCTCTGCCTCCCAAAGAAGTCATTCAGTATTTATGCAAAAGATTAAAACAGTCAGTGATAGCCTCAAATTAGACCGAATGTTTTGGAAACTGTAAAACAGTTGTTACGACAGCAATCAGTTTGTGGCCGACAGAGCTGCGACATTGTGTTCCTTTCACAGGAGGAAGAAAGCCCTGCAGAAAACTGACATTCCAACTCAAATGGAGTTTTAATGTTTGCAGTGTAATTAGGTTAAACCAAGCCAGAATATACTGTTTTGCCTCAGGTAAATGGTTAATGTGTACAGAATTATATTTCAGACCAAATTACAGCTCTGGAATCTAATCTAGAGCAGTGAGATTTGCATAATGTTCCCTTTTTAAATATGTATATTAATGAAGAGGACTAGAGAGGAGAGTGCATTAGCATGCTATTTACCATCAACCTTGCACACACGCACACACACACACCCATGCGTGCACACACACACCCATGCGTGCACACACACACACACACATACAGTATACACACATGAAAGCACGCCAAGTACACATGCATGTACACTCATACAACATACACAGACACATGCACTCACCTGCTGCACACACGCATGCCAGGTAATAAGCATGCTAGACATCCAGGTATATAAGCATGCACTACACACATGTACAAGCATGCAAGTGCATGCGCATAAACATACACACATGCTAGCATACAAGCATGCTGGCAGGCAAGAACAGTAAAGAACAATGCAAACACACACACACACACTCTCTCTCTCTCTCACTCACTCTCTCTCTCTCTCTCCACTCTCTCTCTCTCTCTCTCTCTCTCCTCTCTCTCTCTCTCTCTCTCTCTCTCTCTGTCTGTGTCTCTCCTCTCTCTCTCTCTCTCTCTCTCTCTCTCTCTTGCCCAGTCTGAGCTTCTCGGGCACCGGCACGCTGTAATACATTTAAATATAGCCTACACTCTCATTACGCACTTCAGCCAAAGGGAAGTCGACAGGCTTAATAATTGAAATCCAAATGGGTATAATTCAGAGCGATTTGACTTCGTTTGTCAAAAGTAATCACATTTTCAAAATCATTCTAAAGAGTGAGTGACTGAATGATTTTCCCACATCAGTGTTGTCGTCAAAGTGCTGCTGTTTATAAGTGAAAGACCCAAGCAGAGGTCACACTTTTGGAGGAATACAAAACACTCACTCTCAAACACACACACACACACACACACACTCCCACTACTACACTTCAAACCAACCATTGTCCACACACACACACACACACTACTACCACACTTCCGCCCATCCACTGCCCACACACAAACCCTTTGACAAGCATCTTTTCATCCGTGTAGCAAAGCCATTGTTTCAGATCAACATGCAGTTTGCATCCCAGTTGCTGGCCCAGTTTAATCACATGACGAGTCAATAAGCACATTTACAAAGTACACAATGTGCCTTCAGACTGAAGCCATTCCCACCGCAGTGCAGCCCTTTCAGATCTGCCTAGAATTATGTGTGGGTGGCCAGTGACTGGTGATTGGTTTCTCATTGATTTCAGATACATTTGAACGCCTGCACAAAGCCTTCCGTTCCGGGAACAGGTGGCTTTATGAAAAAGTGTGCGTTTGTGTGTGCGTGTATTTCTCTGTGTGTGTGTGTGTGTGTGTGTTAGTGTTTTTTCGGCAGAAAAACATTGTCAGATGATTAATGACATCAAGGAGACAGAGCTGGGAAGAAGACACTCGCAGACAATGTGTGCCTTCCTCCTCCTCTCCCTACGTTGTTGATGTTATTGACCTGACGCATCGGAGGAACTGGCTGGTAATTGATGGCTAATTGTTTTCTAATTGACACCTCGCTCACAGCTCCGAGCTTAAATCCCTGCTGTGCGCTTACCTAAACTGAAGAGCAGAGAGAGAGACGGGGAGAGAGAGTGTGTGTGTGTGTGTGTGTGTGTGTGAGAGAGAGAGAGAGAGAGAGAGAGAGAGAGAGAGAGAGAGAGAGAGAGAGGAAAAGAGGAAGAGCGAGAGAGGCAATTCGGTGGAATTTGCCCAGCAACAAATGTTAATGCGAAAAATAAATCAATTTCCACCACGAGCACACTTGTAAATATTGCATTGGAACAAATATTACATTATCCACACAACCACATCACCTGTGGCCTCGCAATTAAAAATAGATGGTGTTTCTTGGCTGCCTCTGTCCTTCAGCAAACAGGTGGCCAAAACAGACAGACGGTTAGCTGACCAGTGGCTATTCAGCTCAATTAGACAGACACCGGTGAGCCAACAACACCTTGGCTCCAGCCAGACCCCTCTCCTCTCTGCCCCGCGGCCCCAAAAAACTCTCCAGTCCCTCCGGCCCAGTCTAGCAGCCTGCCCCGCTGCCCCCCACTAAGAAACCAACAGGTGGTCCACACCTGGAGCAGCCGCCAGCCAGCCAGACGTCTGGACACTCTACCCAGCCAGGGAGAGCTCTAACCAGGCTGGAGAGCTTTCCTCCAGCCCCTGACACCTCTCCTGACACCTGGGGCTAGTCCAGCTCACTCGAGCTGGCAGAGACAGAACGACTGTCTGGCCCGGGGAGTATGGAACGTGAGGGGGAGCGTTTGTCTACGCTTTATTGACAACGTGACAGGCCAAAAGAAACAGCCGAAGGACTTAAAGAGAGACAGTTACCAAGTGGAATGAATAATATACATTAAATAACATCAAAGGCTCCATGGACAGTTTGAGGGGTTTGGATATGTGGCCTTTATAGAAGACAGTGACTAAATGTAACAACAATAGAGGAAGGAATGAAAGCTAGATGGAGGGGAAAGATGGTGTAGAGGAGAGAGAGGGGGAGAGTTAAGGAGAGGTAAAAGAGTGGATATTCTGGGGGAGTTTGCCTGGCTTCCTTCCTCGTAATCCTGGCCCGGGGCAGTCTGCTCCACCAACACCTTTATCTACTCCTCCTGTGTCTCTTGTTCCCTGCAGCTCTCCTCAGCTCTCCTCTCCCCTCCTCGCCTCTCTTCAGCTCCCCTCCACTCCCCTCCCTCTCTTCTCCTCAGCTCTCCTCTGTTCAGCTTCTCTCCCATCCCCTCCCCTCCCATCCCCTCCTCTCTTCCCCTCTCCTCTCCCCTCCTCCCCTCCCCTCCAGCAGTGTAAAGCAGATGAATGCCCCTGGCTTCCACATCCTCTTGGCCTTCCTAAACTGGTCACCCGGGACCTTTGGCTGCCCCATCCCAGCCATTAGTCTCCACAGTCTGTCACGCGCCATGGGATTCCAACTGGGCAGTGGCTGGACGGCTGGCCACCGGAGCCGCCGTTCGAGCCAAAATGGCCGCCTCTCTCCAAACGGAGGGCCATTCTCAAGCCAAAATGGACACATTCCTGGATCTGACTGGGTGGCTATTTAACTGGCTGGGCAGGGTCGACCAGAATTAATGCACCAATTAAACACCAACCCCTCGCTTCTCTTCCTCCTGTTCCACCCTCAAGTTTGAATTTGAAGTGAGTGAAAGGTCAGCTGGTGAGTTTTTGCTCTGGGGGGAAATGCTGTGTGAAAGCTGATGTGAGGATGTCTGCTGGACAGGCTAAGCTACTCCCTGTTTGACATTAAAAACATTCTCCAAAGATCACACTTTGAAATGAACATCATTGTCTCAAATTTCCGAGTCCCAGAACAAAGCAGGAGGTGATTTACGTCAATCCAAAGGAAAACATTCCAAATATATTTTGAATTCAACCGAACCTTTCCGATAACCCGAGCACTCTGCCGCGCGGTCTCTCGATAACCAACCACAGCGGTATAGTGGGACTTGAATACAAAATGGCATCTTTTGTCATAATTGTTAGTGATTAGAAATGCATTGAGTCTGAAACGACGTCTCGTCGAGGTGATTAATTTCAATCTGGAATTGCATTCACACTCTGTTATCTCCCTCCGTGATGTCTCTGTGCCCCGTCCAACGGCGGATGAGTGGAAAGGAGGAAACTGAAGAGAAGAAAAGGTCCCAGGTGGCTGGTTAATGACTGGGAGGACTCCCGTCTGACAAGGAAGGAGACTCACTTGTGGTCGCGCATGATAATCCAACGCGGCTCCGCGTGAGCGACGGGCGGGGGAAGAAGAAGAAGAACGCCAAATCAAAAAGTAGATTTTGTGTATGAGTGAAAGAAAGGGTCTCCGATTAGATTAATGACCCAGATAAGTGGCTGTAATGACTTGCTTCTGGTTTGTGTCAAACTCCCCCTCCTCCCCCTTCTGCAATCTCACGGTTGCCGTGAAAGAAGGACCAGATAAATGGGAGGCCCTAATAAACTTGCTTACTTTTGTCAGCCGGCTGTGAATCTGGGTGCCGTGTGTTTGAGTAGGCTCTTTATGGACGGTGATAAACCTTAAATGGTGAGAGGGGCTTTTTGCCCCGCGTCAGCACCGCTCACGGATGAGCTACGGCACGGCCGCGACTTTTCAGGGACGCGGCTGGAGAGGAAGAGGAAGAGGAAAAAGTTGGGGGCGAGCTAGAAAGGGAGAAATAGAGAGAGAAAGGGAGAGAACGGCCAGGCACAATCGGGGGCGGAGAGAGAAAGAGTGAGAGGGAGAGGGAGATAAGAGACTTGGCAATGATGTAAACGCACATTCGGTGAGGCAATCAATCCTCCTCCGCCCAGCACTACCTCGGGGCTGCAGTCCTAAACTAGGGCGATACGTTCCACATCCGAGTCGCATGTGACCAAGGAACGACGTTTGGAGACGTCGGGAACGCTTTCTCCGGCCTCCTTCATGTATCCTCCTCTGCTGATCTCCACTGAGATGAAATGCTCACGCCCAAACACCCCCAAACAACAATTCAAACCTCAACACCAGAGCAGTCTCACTAACATTTAAGGTATCTGAAAGCCTGCGGACTCTTACTCCCAACCCCTTCATTCTGCCTCAGATAGGCCTTCCGCTCCTCGCTTCACAGACAGTCAGATATTGACTTTGTGTCTTCTGATATCCCACTTCTCCACGGGCAGACTGGGGCTTTTATGATCCGGGTCATGTTGCCTGTTTCTGTGTCTAAGTATAGTAGAAATACAGGTTTGGATGCGATGGGTGACCCTGTGTTGGGTCATTGTAGTTTAGGGTAATACTTCAGGTTCCACGAGCAAATGCATCTGAATGTTTGGCTGAGAGTGCTATGTTTAGCCGTCCCAACGTGTTACGTTGAATCCACAAAATGCAATATCTCTGCTATCTTAGCTTTTGAAGACAAAGTTTAAAGCTAGACAACGATTCAACCTTCGAATGTTATTTTGAAACGACCCGTCTAGTTAGGTAGCCCAGCTAGCTATGTTTGCACAAAGCGAACTAAGCTCAGCAGGGAAGGAACGAGGATTCCCAAACTGCTCCGGATGTTTCAACGAAGCTTTGAGGAGGCGGCAACTCTTCGGAAACGGATGATAAATCCTCCTGTTTTACGTCCTCCCTGACAAAATGATGATGCTGTTTTATGGCGGTGGCAACGCAATTTGACCCTATATGCAAAGACGTTGGAGTGCGTTTACAAGCACACGGCGAGCAGGTGTGGAGGGAGGAGCCCTAACCCGCAACGGAGCCCATCTAACATCTTACTGCCTCGAGTGTAGGAACACGCTGCCGCCTTCGAGATCCGACGTGAAGAAGCGCGGAGCCGCCTCGCTGTCACAGCCTGTCTGTTCTGCCATTGTGTCTCTCTTTCTCTGAAAACCGTCTGGCAGAACACAGTGTGTGCGGTTCTAGAGGTGTGTCTGACCGTGCGGTGATCAGCTCAGGTGTTCCCCAAGGGACGGTACTGTACCCTTTGCTGTTCACTCTCTATACCCCAGACATCTCATACAACTCAGACACTTAATATGCACAAGTTCTCTGAAGACTCTGCTATTGGGGTGAGTGCAGGGGCCTTGTGGAGGATGTTGTTGGGTGGTGCGAGAAGAACTACCTGAGGCTCAACATCTCCAAGACGAAGGAGATGGTTGTGAATTTCCCAGAGGACTCAAGGCTCCTATTGATCCTTTTTCTCATCCGGGGGAAATGAGACCAGTATGTTGTCACCAGTGTCATCTTCAACTCTGTGGTGTGTTGGGGTGCTAGCATCATGGTGGGTGATGCCAGAAGAATCAACCAACTGACCAGAGAAACGGCTCTGTGACGAACACTGGGGGGCCAGGAGGACGAGGCAGAGGCAAGGATTCTGTCCAAGCCGCTGGTCATTAAGGACATGGTCATTGAGGACAATTCTTCCCTCCTCCACCACGACACGGTGCGCGGTGACAAGCCATTCAGAGCCTTTAGACTCCATGATGCTTCACTGTGAGACGGAACACTGCCCGTGCTTTCGGGGCAGCACTCAGTCACCTCCAGTCCGGACACTCTCATTCCCTTTCCGGAATGATCCGGCTGCGTTTGCCCTGCTCTGTTGGCCATGTTTCGTGGTTTAGTACTCGGTGCATCTCGCAGTACTCGGTACACACACCTCTCCCCATCTCAGGTCCTGTGTGTTTATGAACCGACACTCATCTGTACAGTCTGCCGGTGCAGGCTGTTCACTGTTTCATGCCATTCACGTGCCAGTCGCGACGATTCCCTTTTAGCTACTTGCCACTTGTGTGGCTGCCCTGTGCGAGCTCAATCGTTCGGTCATTAGTTTCGTTCGCCGTTGTGCACAGCATGTGCGTTAACCCTGTGTGTCACTTGCGTTCAGTTGTTGTGCTAATTGTTTCCACGTGTATATTACCCCCGCGTGTTACCAGTGTTTGCAAATAGCTAACTGTACGTGCGAGATGCGTACTACCATGTGATTCAACTCTACGTTTCACCCCCTGCACAGCCCTGTGCAGTTTTGTATTGGGTATTTTGTATTTGCTATATTTCTATTTGTATTTATAAGCAATTTTTATGATCTATTTCTTCTTTTTTGATCTTGCCTGCTGCAACGCCGCAATTTTCCCTTGGGGAGAAAGTCTCTACTATTACTTCTGCTATTGTACTCGATTCCTCTATCTCTCCCTGTCTCTCTCTGTCTTACTTTACCTTCTTGTTTCACCCTCCATCCCTCTCTCTTTCTCTCTCGCTTTCTTTTTCCATTTAATCCCCTCTCATTTATGCCTGGTCTCTCTCTCTCGCTTTTTTCTCCTCTCTCTCTTACTCTCTCCACATCCCCTTTTCTCTCACCCCAACTCCCTCTCCCCTCTGTGACGACTTCTGACAAGCAGTTTGATGTAACAAGACACAAATAAACACTGATATGATTTGAATTAACACACGCGCAACGTTCCTATTCGCATAATAAGCAATTGTGAAATTGATGTAAATATCCACAACAAGGAAAATTGAAAGTGTGTACTGTAAATGCTTGAGGGAGGAGGAGAAAGTGGGGAGAATGTAGGTCAAAGAACCGATTTACGTTAAGCCTTTTCCATATGTATGCTGTCACCGATTTCGGGTGCAAGAAAATTCACTTTGAATACTGAGGGTAATTGTGCGTCGAGCCGGAGTCTGGAAATTGGTGACATATTGAAGTTATATTGCGTTGGAAATTGAAAGCATGAGGCATACAGTCCAAATAAAGCAGAAAGCCGAAAAAAAGAGGAACAATCTGCCTGTGATCTTTGTTTCTGGGGGGGATAGAATGAGACGGCGCACAAAGTGACAGAGCAGCTCAGACTATCCATCCATCAATATGGTAAAAAGGGACTGTCCAGTCTAAGACAGGCCACAGAGTGATGGCTGTGTTCCATTGTCTGAACAAACACTCACACCCACACACACACACACACCCACACCCACACCCACACATACACACACACACACACCCACACACACCCACACCCACACCCACACCCACACCCACACACCCACACACACACACCCACACACCACACCCACACCCACACCCACACCCACACCCACACCCACACCCACACCCACACCCACACCCACACACACACACACACACACCCACACATAAACACCCACACACACACACATACACACCCACACACACACACACATACACACACACACACACACGCACGTGATGAACCGCCGACATTTGTTTTGGCTTGATTAAAGAACACTGTCCAAAACTACAGTATCATTATAGCACACAAAGACTAAGGCGGGGGGGCAGTGCTAAAATATTGAAGCGTGTCTTTAAACGGCCCTGCTGAATAAATGATATAAACTTATTTTAGGGAGATGACACGGAGGATTCGGCAGCAGTCCATCACTTGCAGCTCCTCTGACAGACAGGCAGAGGCCAGGCTTCACTAGAGACGATACCAGATTAAATAAGAGAGAGAGACTCACACAAACACACACACACACACTCAAACGAAAAACATGGACTCCCCTTATCAAAGCAGCAAATCAATTCCGAGGTAAAAGTGCGTGGTCGTGAGTGTGTCCGAGAGGCAAACTGCTACAGTTGTTAGTGTGCACACACGCGCGTGTGTGTGTGTGTGTATGTGTGTGTGCATGATATGATGCACACACACACAGCAAGCCATATTAGGCTGCATACTGCCCCAAGGCTTAATCTTCGAGTCTGCTTATGTTCACCGCCTCACAGATCAATACAGCGGCGTCCAGGGAGAGAGGACACCTGCGCTAACTACAAACACAAGACCAGTCAGATGACACAATGACATTTACAGTCTCTGAGAAGCTGCCAGCAACCCCTCCCTGTGTTTTCCTTCGTGTCTATCAAACCATCCACACACACACACACACAAAGGCGCGCACACACACACTCTGCAATCTCCAACCCAGACCCATCAGACAGGGATCAGCATGCAATCAAGTGGTCCACCTTTGAATAAAACATCGAACATTGTTTTATTCTTTTCATGCTGAGACGGGATTGTGACATGAGGCACTGAAGGGGCTCTCGCCGTGACTGGAAGCTCAATTGCGCTCCGGCCAATTAGCGGATCATGTGACAGGCGCCTTGGTGCGCTCATTGGAGGCGGGTGGGAGGGAGGGCGGGCCTTTGCCGCTCTCCACAGCACCTTTGCTCTGAACGGGAAAAGCTTGACGTGTCATAAACCAACCACGCGTGAGACAACTTAGTCGGTTGTCGGGAGACTGCTAGCTATCTGTGCTGGTGTACAGCTGCGCGCTCCCCATCTCTCTCCGTGTCTGTCTAACTTTCCATCTTGGTGTCTGTCTGTCAGTCTCTCTATCTCTCTCTCTCTCTCTCTCTCTGACACTCTCTCCTGTCTCTCCCTCATTCCCTTCCCCTCTCTCCCCTCTCTCCCCCCCTCTCTGTTGAAGACAGTCTCCAGTGTGCTGCAGTGATATTGGAAGTGGCAGGAGTGTTCACATTACCATTCAATGTTTGGTGGGTTAGCAGCGCATAGAGAGATAGAGAGAGAGAGAGAGGGCAGGAGGGAAGGAGGGAAGGAGGAGGGAGGGAGACACTTCAAAGCCCCCCTTCGGCAGCTCAGATCTGGGGAGGGTTTGGCTGGGGCCACGCTGGAGCCAAGGGAACATATCAAAGCCAAATAAAAATCACAGTTTCAAAGGAGCCTCTGAAATCATATACAGCAGGACAGATGCCTTCCACAGCAACACAGAGATAGATGGAGAGAGGGAGGGCGAGGGAAGGGGAAGGATGGAAGGAGGGAGAGAGAGAGAGAGAGAGATGAGTGAGAGAGAGATAGAGAGAGAGAGCAGATAGAGAGATTCTTCTGCTCTCTCTCTCTCGCTCTCTGTTTTTTCTTCTCTCTCTCGCTCTCTCTCTCTCGTCTCTTTCTCGCTCTCTCTCTCTCCTGCTCTCGTCTTTCTTCTCTGCTCTCTTCTTCTCTCTTCTTTGTCTCTGTCTTTCTGTTCCGTTCTTTGTCTTCTGTCTCGACTCCGACTTTCGCTTTTTGCATGAGATTTTGGGGAGCGTGTAGCTCAGTGGTTAGAGTAATCACCTGCAGGGTGAGGAACTGCAGGTTTAAAATCACCCCATGTGCCATGTGTCACTATGGATAAAAGCATCTTCAAAATAAATAATGTATTCTTTTGCTTAATTCATAAATACACACATTCGTTATTATAGTTGCGTAGAGAAGGAAAACTAAGCAGAGGTATATTTGAGATTGTGTGTTTAGGATTATGAAGATTAGACACGCGCAGACAGACAGACTGGACCAGCTCTTCGGAGGTCGGAGCTCATCGCTGGCCTCAGTGCGTCCAGTTGGCAGAGAGCGTGTGGACGTGGAGAGAGAGGACGCCATCCAGACGAGACGCCGCGAATCCAGAGGTCTCATTGTTTGATCTCGATTCCGTGATGAGTTCCTCACCGTCGCCCCCCTCGCCTCTCTGCCAGAGCTCCCGGCGGCCAGGAAATGTGTGGCGTCTCTCCGCGACGGACGGCGACATGAAAACGACAGCAGGTGTGACTCACGGCGAGACGTCCTACTACCTCTCTCTGTCGGAGAGGGGAGGGAGGGAGAGGGGGAGGGAGACCGAGAGGATCATATCACAGGGAGAAAAGCCCCTAACTCGCGGCAGCCGCTCTCGTTTGATTGTGAGTTTTGCCCATCACTCCCACTGTTAAACAACAATGAATAAATGGGACACATAAACAGACCCAGTATCAGCCAGAAGCGTGCCAGGAACCGCAGGTAGGGGCGTCCCTCATGGAGACCAGGCCTGTTCCAAACACAGCTTTTCAAGCTCTGCAGCTCCACAATTACTGCTCCCCGGGTCCCTATAAGCAGAACAAACACACACAAACACACACACACACACTCTCATACATGTCTGCGGCTGAAGAGACACATTATAACATACTGTACACACACACACACACACACACACACACAGCAAAATCCCTAATGGCGAATTCATACCCTTTGTCATCTTCACTGTGGTCCCGCTGGACTGAGCAGTGTGTGTGTGTGTGCGCGTGTGTGTGTGTGTGTGTGAGTGTGAGTGAGTGTGTGTATATGGAATTAGCTTTGGGGGACTGGAAGGAGCCAAGGGGCCGGTGTGCAGAACTAACACTTCTCTCTTTTCCTGACAGGGGAACACAGAAGGGGGAATACCTCCCGAAAAACCTGGCGCCCTGCACGCTGCCTGTGAATATTAAAAATGATCCCAGGTCTTCAGTGACACAGCTGGGTCCTGGGTGGCTGTAGACTGCTGTAGCGAGACAGCCTCGTTAGTCGAGGCTCAGATACGACCCTGGGGCCCTGGAAGACTGGATATCAGCCGCAGGTCTCCCTGACATCCCCTGCTCTCTCTCCCAGGTGAGACCGGAACAGACACAGACGTACCGTGGAATTCAAGAGATCTGACGGGCCCATTCGAGTCAATTGGAAGCGAATGGGAAGTGTGGAAGAGAAGGGGGTGGAGGAGAGGGACTCGTCAACGCTCACTGTTGATATTCAATTTGTACAGCGTTCTGTGCCAACCCCCCCCAGGTGTAGCAGGAAGAGGTCCTGTCATGTTTGAGGTAGGGCCGCTTCATCTGACCTTTCGACCTCAACACCCCTGGGCTCAGTCACACCGGGTTCCAGACGTGAGAGAACAGAGAGTGACGAGAGCTTTCAGACGCCGAACAAACCGCTTTGATTCAGACGCCGCCACTCGATTTCTCCCCCCGTCAGAAGAGCACGTGGCCTTTTGTTGACGCACACCTTAGCGGCATTAGCGGCAAATTCGAGTCTCGCTCGTCGACTGGCTGTCATTTAAGTGTGCGATCCGCGACGCCTCGCGCCCCCCCCGGAGAGCGGGGCTTGTCATGGGGGGGGGGATAAGCAGCTGATGAAGGTGTGTGATGGTGGCGACGTGTTGGCGGGTCGGGGGGCGGGGACGTGTTTGTCTGAAGTGAAGAATGCGTAGCTCCGCCAGGTGACGGAGCGATTCGGGTTATTTCTGAACCGTCTCGACAGTTTTTTTTCGCCCCCAACTTTTTTCCCGTCTCTCTCTCTCTGCAGATAAAGCGCACGCGCCAGGTCTGGCTGGACAAACTGTGAGCGTGTGTTGCGAGCTGGCTAATGTGCGTGTGTGTGCGTGCGTGTTTTTGTGCGCTTTCAGCAACGTGTCTGTGTGGGTGTTTGTCCATGTGTGTGTGTGTGTGTTCGTCCATGTGTGTGTGTGTGTGTGTGTGTGTGGGTGTTCGTCCATGTGTGTGTGTGTGTGTGTGTTCGTCCATGTGTGTGTTTGTGTGTGTGGGTGTTCGTCCATGTGTGTGTGTGTGTGTAGGTGTTCGTCCATGTGTGTGTGTGTGGGTGCCTGTGTTGTCGGCAGCGTTGAGGGGCTAGACAGTGCTCGTTGAACCGTACAGATGCTCATATCGTATTAACTCGCTGTAATTACTTTAAAAAAGATTGTTGTTGATTCTGCGTCGGGAGACTTGTGCGCATGCGAGATAAAGCAACAAGCTTACCATCGAACAGACGGCCGGCCTAAACCCAGCCTTTTCTGCTCAAGTGCTGCGTGTGCGCACATTAAAACACACAGCCACTTATCTGTTCAATGTCCCTTGGATGTTGGCTCTCTGTTCACTGAGTATGTATACTTATGCAAGTTTAATGTTTATTTGTTTGGGAATTTGCTCGAGTGTGTGTTTGTGTCTGTGTGGGCATGCGTGTGTGTGTGTGGTGTGTGTGTGTGTGTGTGTGTGAGAGTGTGTGTATGTGCGTGCGTGCATGTGCATCCGACAGTGCTTAATCGTTGTTTGTGCTTAGTTTGACCCGTCCGATCGCTTCGCCGTCTGGGCGTTTGTGATCCATGGTAAAACTCCCTCTCTCTTCTCCTGCTGTCCTCTGCTCACCAGCGCTCCATTCCCCGAGGCCTTGCACCTCTCCTCCTCCCTCCCTCCTCCTCCTCCTCCCCCCTCCTCCCCCCTGCCCCTGCCCCCTCCTCCTCCCCCCTCCCCCCCTCCTCCCCCCCATCCTCCCCCCTCCTCCTCCTCCCCCCTCCTCCTCCTCCTCCCCCCCTCCTCCCCCCCTGCCCCCCCCTCCTCCTCCTCCCCCCTCCCCCCTCCCTCCTCCCCCCCCTCCTCCCCTCCTCCTCCTCTCCTCCTCCTCCCCCCTCCTCCCCCCCCTGCCCCCTCTCCCCCATCCTCCCCCTCCCTCCTCCTCCCCCCTCCTCCCCTCCTCGCCCCCTCCTCCTCCTCCTCCCCCCTCCTCCCCCCTGCCCCCTCCTCCTCCTCCCCCCTTCCCCCTCCTCCCCCCCTCCCCCCCTCCCTCCTCCTCCCCCCCTCCTCCCCTCCTCCCCCCTCCTCCCCCCCTGCCCCCTCCTCCTCCCTCAGGCAGACTGACGGGCCACCGCTGCCTTTCACACGCCTGCACGCTTCACCGGGACGTGTGACCTCAGGAGCCGAGAGAGGCGGAGAGGAAAGAGAGGGAGAGGTGGAGTGGAGAAATGGGAAGAGAGAGAGAGGGAGGAAGCAGGGAGAGAGAGAGAGAGACAGAGAGGGAGAGAGAGACCGAGATAGGAAAGAGAGAGGTCGAGAAAATGCGTCCGCACGTTTACTCTTTGCATCTCAGACACTGTAGCAACACCATGGGTGTGTATGTGTGGGCGTGTGTGTGTGTGTGTGGGCCGCTTGAATCTTTTGGACTGGAAACAGCATTGTGGCGTGTCTCCTGTCTGACACACCAGGGACGTCAGGTATGCTAGCTTGTACAGCTTCCTCTTTCTGGAAAAGATTGTTCGGTACGAACAGGATGCAACCCCCTGCACACGCAGAGATACCCCGCTGAGCTCACCACAACCAATTGTATCCATTTGATCTGATCTCATCGACCCATCTCGGTCCTTCTACAGTAACGCCCCCCCCTCCATCCTCTACATGTCATCACCTTGTCATAACCTGTCCGGCTCATCTGCCCTCCCCGAACTCCCCCCCCCAACCACACACACACCCCTCCCAACATCCACCCCCTGTTATTTTCGCGGCGGCGTTGGGGGGCAACACTCGGTAAGGTAATCTTA